>OZ007497.1:222058370-222568370 GCA_963931805.1 Microdon myrmicae
GAAAACCATAAATTCTGGTTGTTCTTCCAATTTCCTCTTCTTCATTGGCGAACCACCTCTACCTCAGAGCCGACGACATCTTGCTGATCGTTTTCTTCATTGCCTCCGGTGAGTTCAAGTAGCGCGCCTTTCCTAATGCGCTGATACCAGAGTTCCTCGCGATGAAATATTGTGTTTTGCGTGGGTTAACATGTACCAACACCAATGAAAAGATGCGTATGGCATTTAGCAATATTATGATGACTAAAAGAATGTGCTTTTGATCACATAACTCAATTCAAAGGCCAAAGTATCCCATAAATTTGGAGGATATGCCGGGAACCTGCATACAAAATTCAACTCGTGCAAGAACTGAGTCGTTAGATCTTCCTAATCCTTACTGTTTCAGTCCTTGGACTCTTGGAGATCCACTGTTTTCGACCTACATTTTGTTCAGCAATCAGTCTCATTTCTACAAAATTCTCGTATTTAAGCTGAAAAACAACTCAAGGAAGTACATACACACAAAACAACAATTTGTTGTTATGAGGGCAGGTCAATAAATCTTTAGAAAATGAGCACGATTTTCTTCTATTTTCTCATTTAGCTGAACTGATAATGACCCATAATACTGTCCAGTTATCGCCTGTCCCTTTTCCAAAGAGTCAAGATAATACCACGTGCATCCTAAAACAGAGTAGCAATAATCTTTCCAGCTGATTTCACCATCTTTGCCTTCTTTGGAGCCCAATCACCTTTAACAATCCATTGTCTTGACAGTTCTTTCGTCTCGGGAATGTAGTGGTGTATCCATGTTTCAAGTACAGTGACTAATCTCTGCAGAAACTCATCTGAGTTGCGACGCATCCGCTCCAAAAGTTCTCAGCTGACAGCAAATGTGCGGCACCCATCCCTCATATATTTTTTTCATATCCAATTTATCATGCAAAGTGGAAACATGAAACGAATTGAAAATTGACAGATAACTAATGAGGAATCATACTTATAAAACCGGACCATTAGCGATGCTACGAGTGCCATCGTAGGCGTTTCTAAGGACTTATTGACCTACCCTCTTAAATAAAGCCACCATGTGTTAGTACAAATTATATTCATTGCTTCTTCTGAATAAATTGTAGAAGGCTCTGGCGTGTGCTCTCATCGTGTTTAAATTCATTTTGTAAATTACTTCGATCCGACGGATCGCACCAATTTACGGCTAATCTCCCGACAGCGCGAACATACCTGCATCAGAATTCGTTCTGTTACAGAGCGGGGAAGCTGTGGAATTCACTCCCCGCGCAGGTGTTCCCGGAGCGTTAGAACCTGCAACTGTTCAAAATGAACTGCAACGGTTATTTCGTGGCGTCTCGGGGCGCCGTGTCGGTGCTATAGATACGCCTCTCCCGAGAGAAGTACATTAAAATTTCTATGGACTTACTGACCTACCGTCGTACTTCTACACAAAACAACATAAAATATCCCATCTCCAATGGACGTCGTCAGATGATCAATCCTACTATATCTCAAACCCCACAAGTGCCAAGGAATGCCTCTTTATAGACCGTTTTACCGGCTCAAGCCTATGTCAAGTAAGCAATGTCCCAAATTATATAGGCAGGCAACTTGATATTGTGGTTACAACGAACCGCTATATTTAAGTAAGTACTAGTAGCAGTTTTGGTCTTTAATCTTGCAATGAGTAAAAAACAAACGATTTTTGAGACGAAAGGAAAAAATTAACAAAGGAATCTGCATTTGAAATGGATAAATATTCTCGACCGAATATTTACGAGGGCAGGTCAATAAGTCTTTAGAAAATGAGGACGATTTGCTTTTATTTTTGGATTTAGCTGACCTAATTATGACGCATAATCATCATCATCATCATCATCGGCACTACAAGCGCGATCCGGTCTTGGCCTTATTTAGCAAGTCCCGGGGCTTGTTAAATTTTCCATAATAATTTGTTTTTCGCCTTGCGCCAATGACGGATAATACTGTCCAGTTATCGTCTGTCCCTTTTCCAAATAGTCAATAAAGATAATACCACGTCCATCCCAAAACACAGCACCCATAACCTTTCCAACTGATTTCCAGGTAATTTCATTGTCTTTGCCTTGTTTGGAGCCCGTTCGCCTTTAATAATCCACTGTTTTGGCAGTTCTTTCGTCTCGGGAATATAGTGGAGTATCCTGTTTTAAATACAGTTAATAATCTGTGCAGAAACTCATCTGGGTTGCGACACATGCGCTCCAAAAGTTCTCAGCTGAGAGCAAACGCGCGGCACCCATCTCGCAGATTAATTTTCATACCCAGTTTAACATGCAAAATTGAGACATGAAACAAATCGAAAATTGACAGATACCTAGTGAGGAATGAATCTTACTATAAAGAGAGCATTAGCGATGCTACGAGCCCAATCGAACGCGTTTCTAAGGACTTATTGATCTACGTTCGTATAACACCTCTAAGGTTGTTGCAGTTTTTGTAGTCTGCAGAACTGTTACATGATGTTGTCGAGCTTTGCGATGATAAATTCTCATCATGTTATTTGAGCTTAGCATGAGCGCTCTTATGCGGGTTGCGTCTACTATACCCTTGACTTGTTCAGCAAGCATACTGCGGTTCACTCTGTTGGGATTCCTTTTCTGCACATCCTTTGCAGGACGGGCAGTGTGGGTCTTTTTTGTGTTTGAATCTGCAGTCCAAAGCACTCAGATCCTATTAGGCATTGGGACATGTGAAAATCAACCTCATCCTGCGGATTATTTGCCCATTCTTTGACGGCAATGTCTCGTTTCTATTGCCATTGGCTGAGGTTTCGTTTTCGGATAACTTCGAGTTCGGCTTTGTATGTACTGGGGTCTCGTGTGTTCAAATGGAGCCACTGATCTCGCTTCTATTTGTATGGGCACTCAACCGACAATTATGCGTGTTCTGTAGGTCCAGCAGATTGTCGGGTTTCCTCTTCTTTGGATGGATTCCATAGGTATAGTGCATGAGCTGCCCTAGCCCACATGGGAGCTGCTTATAGGAAAATTGATCTACTCAGAGAAGTTAGGAGCATTCTGCTCGATATTTTATGCTCGCCCACATTTGGCATCAGTCGCTGGAGTACTGAGTGTGTTTTGGCTGACTTCTTTATATAATATATTCCCTAGATATTTTATAGTAGAGCTGTAATCAATTATGTGTCCGCCAATACGTAGGCTAATTTATTCTACTTTTTTGCGGCTGGACATCAGATCCACTTTTTTCTTACTCTCTGCTAGTTCTAATCCAATTTTTAATCTGTTCTCGGATCGTTTTTATCGCTTGGTTCATTTCTCACAAGTTTCTTCAAGGGTTTTTGATGTTGTGACAATTGTTAAATTGTCCGCTAAGCCTATGAACTCTACTCTTGGTGGTTCATTTATTGTATGTTTAGTACTCCGTCGTACATCACGTTCCATAAGAGTAGTCAGAGAGCTCTCTGGTACTCCTCTGTCGTAGTGTTTCCTTGGGACACCCAAGGTCTGTGAAGGATAAGACCGTTTTTAGGAGGTAGCCTAGTTCTTCCAGTTGATGTTTCCTTGGGCCACCCCATATTTTATATATTAGCACCCCATCTGTTAAGCATGAGACCGCGATCTTCAGGAGGTAATCTGGCACTCCCCGTTGATACAGCGCATTCATTATGTGACTGAGATAAATCCATTATTGACGTTCGGAGTGATAACTGCGCATTACTACTTCGTGCCACCACACCATCCGCAACCCGCCAACGCCTCATCCATTATTCAGCTCACTTAGGCGATAACACATACTGTACTCCTTTTCTGAAACATTTTTGTATGACTGAGAGCCCTCCATATACTACTCCAGTCTCGAGAGGATGACAATCTCCAACACCTTCCCAGTTATGCTTAACAGGCATATGGGACGGTATGATGATGGTTCTTAGGGTGGTTTATAACCTTTGTGTATCAGTCTCTGTTTCTTCCAGGATTTTGGATAAACTCCTTCTGTATAAATGATCATGAGATTTGAGCGGATGTTTGTACTGGATGGGTGAATAACTTGGTTGACTGTGGTATGCCTACCGCTTGCGTAAATCACCCCAAAACCACCCGGTGAACTAGGTTTGTAGATTTTATTTATTAAATATACACAATAACCGAAATAAATGCTTTCACTCGTTCAAGAGTAAAATTAACTGCGATCGACAACGATTCACTTAGCGAGCCTATGGCGTGTCTAACAGATACACACACAATACACAAGCAAATAGTGAAGCACACCGAACGAAAATCGAATAAGAAAATGTATCAGAGCCGTATACCATAGCGATAACATAACAATGCCACATCAGTTGAGTGTACTTGAGTTTAGAAATCGAATTCGTACAAGCGGCAGTGGCCTGATGTGTTGAGCATTGGTTACATTTTTAGTGATTCTAACTGTCATAACGTCAGTTCGAATCGCACGTTGTTCACTATCGTCGCAATTCCAATTCTGTTCCACGAAGTAAGATAAAAACAGTTAATCGAAGATGGCTGGTTTCCGTCTTGTTCGTTGATCATAACTTTAGTTGAGCAGTAGATATTAGAGCCACCTGTTGGCGGTTTGCCGCCATTTCGCCATATTCATACGCGAACTTTTTTGAATACCTTCTCTTAGACACTTGGTGAATGTTTCTGGCTGATATTTTTCACTACCCCGTTTGGTAACACCAACCAGACCCAGAACCTTTGACACTTTGATCCTTCAGGCGGCTCTTTTATTTCCTCTGCGGTTATTGACTTCATCTCAGCTTGCTGGTTCACTATCATATTTCGAACGCAGAGATTTCCACCGCTCAAGAATAGACTGGTCACAATAGTGTACATCAGTTCAAGGTTTTTGATGTGCAATGTACTGATGTGCCTTAAGGCGGCGTATAACCAATTTGTAGTACTGTTACGGTTATAACAATTTTAATATTACAATATAGTAAATATATTTAAATTGAATATAGTTGAATATCATCATCATCATCGGCACTACAACTGGGAACCGGTCTTGGCCTTATTTAGCAAGTCCTGAGGCTTGTTAAATTTTCCATAATGATTTGTTTTTTCTGGGCAAGGTTATTAGTTTTGCGCCAGAGGATCCCCAACGGGGAATCTAACCCTGGTCTCCCGCGTGGCAGGCGGGTATACTAACCACTATACTATAGTTGAATATATATTTACTAATTAATGGTAAGTTTAGGAGACTTATTCTTGTGCGACCGTGGAGCGGACGCTTTAGTTTCTGCTGCTGGTTTCGGTGGCTGGCGGGTTGCAGGGGGTGTGGGGAGGAAGTATTATGCCAGGCATGGGCACTCGGTTCACTTCCACTCCCCATCATCACCAAAGAAGTTCCGCTGCAAACTCCAAGAGAAGAAAAACTGTTCACCACATCCAATACAGAAAATAAAACACACTAGTTTGTAAGTTGACAAGTTCCTTTTATTTGATATCTTAAGCCACTCAATTAACAAGTTCTTTTTATTTAATCACTTGGAAACGGTCTTTAAAGTATTAATTACGATATTACTACGAATAAGTATCCTTAGGCGATTTTATCTTTACACCAATGAGTATCCTTAGATGATTTTATCTTTACACCGCTTCTGTGAGATTTTTATGCGGAACGGATTCGAATACTAACTCGTAATTATTTATTGTTCTATTCGCACTTATTTCAAAGAGAGGAAACTAGGTCTCGTAAATAAATTTAAGAACGCGTCCGCGTCACTAACGAGGACAGAAAAACTGGGAGGAAAGACGCGACTCTGATGTGTGCGCATCACTGGAGATGAACGTTCCCTTTGGCTCACACCGTACCGGCGCCGGTACGGTGGATGGCGGACGACCCGACCGCTTTGATGGTTGTGTAATGACTCAATGATTCAGTTCGCTGGCTAAGGAAATTCTGCCAGTGAAACTGGCTCTCCTACTTTAAGGGTGTATTTTCTCTTCCCAGAGAAACGTAAAGTCTCTCTTTGGGGGAAAGTAACCTGATCTCCTAACGAAGATCTATAACGGTACACATGTATGTGTGAATGAAGATCACATTGGTTTTTTATACACAAGGCCATGGAAACGAATCTGAAAACAAGAAAAGGAATGATGTGCTTCAATGGGATATGCGTTCGGCTATGTAAACAAGCCGAATCTCATTGGGTGCTAATTGGGGTTTCTGTTTGTTCAATGCCGCTAGTCATGAGAAACAGATCCAGAAATATGGGAAGGCACAGAGATCGAGTAGATCATTGTCTAAGCTATGCATTGCAGTTGTAACGATAGCCACAATGCCCATGCACATGGTTCTAATTGATTCTAGTTTATTTACAGGGAAATGGTATTGATTCTAGTTTATTTACAGGGAAATGGTATTGATTCTAGTTTATTTACAGGGAAATGGTATTTGCATTTGCTTATGCTGTAGGATTTAATTGGTGCCAAAAGACGCGAGATGCGTATATTTGTTTCGGTCCCTGTTATGATGGTTACAATGCATGTAAACCAAATCATTTTGTTCTCGGGAATTCGTCTAGGGGGAAATGCACTTGGTGATATTGGGAGTTCTGATAAGTTAGGAAAGGATTCTTACCGGGAATTGTATGCGAAGAAATGCATGAAAGGTAAGAATTCTTTTACAGGTACTTTTAGGTCATATAAATTGGAGCTATTTGATGCGTGAAGCATTTAAGTTGCTAATGCGATTGCATTAGCGAAAACTTATTCCGACTGGGTTGTAGGGATGGGGGTTCTTTAGGTAAGTAGTCAGTGGGGTTTGGCAGAATCCCCACAGGGGCGTTGAGCGTGGTGCTCCCCTGTTCAGCTTGTTGTCCGGTCCGTGGTTGGGTATTCTTCTTTTTACAATATTTTGAGTTTTATTTTAATATGTATTACATAGAAGGCGTTGATTTTATGTTTAACAAATTTTACACAAGGTTTATAAAAGTTTATTTGTTTGGATCTTTACGAATGCTGTGTACTTTTCTGAAGTTTTACGACGAATGAAATTTTTATTATTATTGCCGTTGACGTTTTATTTTTTATTCGGCGCCAACGCCGTTTTTTATTATTTTTCTACCAAGTAGAATTTGCCCAAAGTAGTTTATGCAAACTAGCTAGAGAGTGGAAATTTGCGAACGGGAATTAATGGGTGTCAGGAGGGGACATGGACGCGAGGTCCATAACAGTACTGCTCCAAACTTTTTTGTAGACTTTATCAACTAGTTTCGTAAAAGCTTGTGTCTTACTCTTTTTTATGGCTTACTTCAGTTGCCTTCTGCGTTCCTACATTGCTTGTGGGGGCTTACTACTCGGGCCTACTTCTTTTTTATTTGTGTATTCCGCCAGACTAATGACCTTGCCCGGAAAAAACAAATCATTATGGAAAATTTAACAAGCTTCAGGACTTGCTAAATAAGGCCAAAACCGGTTCCCGGTTGTAGTGCCGATTATGATGATGATGATTCCGCCAGAATTTAATCCATACCCCCCAAGGTCGGACTCTTCCTCATCAACCATAGTGATTTTCCATTCCCGACGCTGCGCATTTGTGTTTCTGAGGTTTCGGGCTTATGCCTCCTTATTGATTGAAATACGATCGTGAAATGGTCGCTATGTGTACACATCTTCAAAGCACTCCACTCGAAGCGTCTTGACAGGAACATGCTGGTGCTTCTGCTGTGTGGGCTGCGGTTTCTTCTAGAAGTTTCCATAAAACTGATTCGCTGTGGTTTTTGGCAATTCATAGTAATTGACACGTTGGTGCGTATGGTGCCCTGTCGCTAAAGAGGGGAATACGGTGATTGTGAAACGATATAGGTCGATTTCTTAGTGAAAACCTCCTGAAGAACCAACTAATTTCAAAAGAACTCGATGTTTTTCGAACCTATCAAGATTTTAATTTTCAGGCGCGGAATATGTTTCACAATAGTACTAATGTTCCAGCTGAAAAGTTAATATGCTCAATACTGTCAATTGACGAATCAAATTATTGATATCCTTCACATGTTGTGCGTTAATTGATCTTCGTGGTCGAATCAAGTGTAGTTCGTTCTCAACGCATTCTCGACCTGCTTTGAACATTTTGTAACAACATGTGCTTGTGTTTTCGACCTATTTTTTTTTATTTCAATACATACTCAAGTATGTTCGAGTTCTACTGTTCTAGATTTTTTTCGTTGCATCAAAAGTAGGATCCTTTCTGAGGCTGTTACGGTGATCAACATCATCGGCACTACAATCGTCCCCAAGTGGTAACCTTACGCCCACTCTGGCTGTAGTTCGATCCCAAGGCCATGGGAAAATTTCGATTCACTGTGACGCGAATCTAATTTGGCCATAGCGAATAGCATGCTTGTGCCGGGGTAAAATTACCTTGAATGTGATGGGGTGTTGGGACTTCATCATCATCGGCACTACAACCGGGAACCGGTCTTGGCCTTATTTAGCAGGTCCTGAGGCTCCCCGACGAGAAATGGAACCCTGGTCTCCCGCGCGACAAGCGGGTATACTAACCACTATACTATCGAGGAGCCCGTTACAGTGATACAGATTGCTTTTTATGTAGCAAGTCTATGTTTTTAATAAATTTTAAATGAAACGCAATTTAATATAATTCATTTTACTGATCGAATTATTATGAATGGAATACGATGTCAGCCAAGTGGTCATTTTTCATAACATTTTCCCAGACTCCTGGGGTTATTTCAGAAATTTCGTTTCAAATGTTGTCTTTAAACATTATGGTTGTGGTTGGTTTGTTGATGGATACAACAAATCAAAAGGGTCAGAGCAGAGGTAGATATCAAGACTTTTTGACATTATTCGGCCTGAAAAAGGTTTTCATAAAATTTGCATCGTAGCACAAGTTGTGTCTAGTGTGGCATAGTGTTCTTAGAACCAATATTCTGTAAGCCTAATTGACCTAATTTTGGCTCAAAACATTTATCCCAACGTGTCTCAATAGTGCTCATCAGTAATTGCTACAGCATTGCCTCTAGTATCCTCATAGAAATATGGTCCAAACGCCGTACCATGGAGTTGTTGTGGGGGGTAATTGTATTTGGTGTCCCAATTAAGGGTTGCGTTAAGTACCAATAGCGACTATCCTGTTTAGCCGCCCAAATCGGAATGCGATTCTTCGCTCGTATTTATTTAAACAACAACAAACAATTATTTAAACAACTATCTTTATAGTTTCAACACACTATTTCAACGTTAGCTGCTCAATAATAAATTGTTATCGACCCTGTCTACCGCTATCAAATGCCAACCGAGAAGAGTCATTCAAACTGAAATGGCTGGCAAACAAATTCGAACATAAAATGCACACTGGATATACTTGGATATACTTCTCGGGAAAGGCGAACCAATAGAGCTGACTCAGCTCCCTGAGATGTTAAGTAATTGTTGGTGTTATCTTTGAACAGATGTAAATTGTAGCACCCCGGAAGCATTCATGTCGGGAAAGAGTTCCATAATTTTCCTGTTGTGTAATAATTTTGATATAGAGATGTACATGCCGTTGACAGTTGAATTGCAAATTGGAGGGATCCATCGGATTGCTTTGTGGGACGAACATAAACCGAATCCCTGCGAACGAACTCATTAATCTCCGAGGAACAGTCCCCGTGGGAACATCTGTGAACGAGGCAAAGGACCGTCACGTGTTTTCGATGTAATTGACTATAGCGTTGATGTTAGTGCTGAAGTTGTAATTAGGCGGAAGAGTAGTATTAAGAGCAAAACTCGAAATATGTGAACAATATAAGGTTGTTTTTTTTTCGGTACGAAAGCCAGGCTTTTAGAGATTTTTGAAGACCATATGAGTTAAAAAGACGATTTTTTACTCAATATTTTGGTTACAAATAGAAAGGAAAGTACATTCTGTCACAAAAATTCTGAGAAGTGAACATATAAAAAGCCCCCTTAAAGGGATTGTTGGAATTTTATTTGTTGCTAAGTTGGCACAAGTGGGCTATCCTCAGCGCGATATGTCATCTAGCCATACTACTAAAAAGTACATGTTGGGCCTTAACGTCTGGTATTTGTTTTTTAATATTTTGAGAGAATATGCTGTGGTAAGCGAAATAGTAACGAATAGTAAATCGGTGAGAGAACATCGACAACAATTGACTCGCTAGAGAACTCTAACTTTGAATATTAAGACTTTGAATAATAACTTTGAAATCCGACGAATTTTACATTGTGTAAAAAAGTGCCGAGCTCCTCGATAGTACAGTGGTTAGGATACCCACCTGTCACGCGGGAGACCGGGGTTCGTTTCCCCGCCGGGGAGCCTCTGGCGCAAGACTAATGACCTTGCCTGAAAAAAAAAAAAACAAATCATTATAGAATATTTATCGTTTCTCCTGGTTGAAGAAATGAAAAGTGGATTGGTCCTTTCGATGTACACCAAATTGTCACCCTAACCTTTTTTGGATGAAGATCGGGCTTGGGAGAGTGTTTTGGTTTTTCACCTGCATCCAACCACTGCCAAGGTCTTTTACGGTTAGCATACAGAATCCACATTTCATCACAGGTGACTATCCGGTGCAAATACGGTTCAGTTTGGTTTTTAATCTAAGCAATGCGCAGATTCCCGGGCGCCGTCGTTTTTGGGACTCATTCAGTTCATGGGGTACCCACTTATCGAGTTTCTTTACCCTTCCTATGAGAGAAAGGTGTCGACTTATTGTCATTGGGGATACTCCCATGCTTTGTGCAATCTCCCGCACCTATTTCGTTGAGTCCGCATCCACCGTTCCTCTTAAAACATCGTCGTCAACTAACGTTTCCGGCTTCCCATGCGGTTCATTTTCGAGGTTGAAATGTCCCGAAAAGAACTTTCCAACCCAACCTCGTATAGTGTGTTCGTTTATCGCTACATCCTCAAATACGTCATTAATGTTTTTCATTGCCAATGACGCATAATATATCATTATAAATTTATAAAGGAAGAGAGTTCGAATTTGAACTGCCGATAGCATGGTAAACAATTCCTAGCAAAAAAATTAACTGTACTTGTAACGAACTCTAAAATTCTCACACGTCAAGCACACGTACCACTTTACTTTACAAAAAAAGAAAATTTATTGTTCTGGCACAGATGGTCACTCGAGAACTTTTTATTTCGAAAATCGAACATTTCATGTGGTACGATCCAATATTTTATTTTATCTAATTTATTTCTAGGCTCGCCTCTTCTGCCGCTTGCATGATCATTTCATTGTTTTTACTTACAGTTTTTAGATTATCGCCCAGAACGGCGATGTCATCCGCATATGCGAGCACTTGTGTGACCCCGTTCAGAGATGATCCGGGCATGTTGTCGTCTTGTACCTTTCTGATGACATACTCGAGCACAAGGTTAAAAAGACATGGTTAGAGGCCATTCCCCTGTTTTAGTCCGTCCCGGATTTCAAATGATTCTGAGAGGTGGTTTTCTATTCTAACTCGCCGTTTCTTTCATGCAAATTTGAATGAGGGCGGCATATTTTTTCGGGATTCCCAGCTTAACTACAATATGGTAGAGTATTTGCCTTGCGACTGAGTCGTGGGGTTTTTTGAAGTCAACGAACAATTGGTGAACCGTCTCTCCGTGTTTCCACTTTTTTTCCAGCAGTTGCCTTATTGTGAACATTTGGTCGCTCGTTGACCGGTTTCTACGGAATTCGCACTGGCAGTCTCCCAGTATTTCTTCTGCGTATGGTGTGATTCTCGCCAGTATGACATTTGTTAGTATTTCGTATGTGGTTGGGAGCAATGATATTCCTCTGTAATTTTCGCAGTCAGATCGATCGCCTTATTTGAAGATGAGGACGGCTATATAGACTTTCCATTCTTTCGGAGTGATTTCCTGTTGGATCTTTCGAGCGATTGCCTCTCCTCCATGCTTCATAAGTTCTGCCGGCATGCAGTCGACTCCGGGGGCCTTGTTGTTTTTCAATCGATTTATTGCGTTTACAACTTCGCTGAAAGAGGTCTCTGGGATCTGTTGCTTGGCTGTATGTACGTCTGGTTTATTTATGGTTGGTGGGTGCGCACGTTGAGCAGGTTTTCAAAATACTGCTTCCATCACGATATTGTTTGTTTCTGTGACCAGATAGCCATTTGCGCTCGAATTATTCTGGTTCTCCCTCGGTAACCATTTCTAATTGAGCTTATGTCGGCATACATACCTCTGATGTTCTTTGTTCTGGCATTTTCTAGAATTTCTTCGATCCTAGTCTTCTCCCATTCGCGTTTTGTGCGTTTGAAAAGTCCCGTTGTCTCTTTATAGTAAACTCTTTATGTGCATAAGCAGCACCCTATGAGCCAGATTTACTTTCGAAGGCGTACTGTTGCCCGAACACTCAACGAGCTAAACGGAAACAAATCCGCTGGTCCAGATGACATTCCTCCAATTCTCTTGAAGAGGTGTTCTTCTTCACTCTCTAAATCACTGCGGAAACTCTTTCATTTGTCTTATTCTACTGGCCGTTTCCCAAATAGATGGAAGTCAGCGAACATTCAACGAGTTCCCAAAAATTGTGACGAATCATCCCCCCCTTCTTATCGACCCATAGCACCTACTTATATTCTCTCGAAGGTAATGGAATCACTTCTCAAACGTCAACTTTCGAATCAAATCACCTCCTGAATAACCGCTAATACGGCTTTCGTAGGAACAGGTTCACAGGAGATCTGACTGCGTACTTTACCGAAAAGTGGAGCCATTCCATCCACTACCTCGGCGGAAGCAAGGTGGCCGCATTGGTTATTTTAAAAGCCTTCGGCAGAGTTTGCCATCCAGCCCTTTTGTCAAAATTGCATTCGTATGGAGTGGAGAATTCCCTGATCCAATGGATGAGACTATCTTTCTGGGCGTTCAATTCAAGTGATTCTTGATGGTGTCAAATTTGTCTCCAATCAAATGTATGCAGGTATTCCCCAAGGTTCTGTACTCTGACACACTCTCTTCCTGATTTTAATAAATGATCTGTTGTCCATTACCAACAACCAATCCACTCGTTCGCCGATGATAGCACATTGAGTTTCTCATACTCATATGAACATTCCCGCACAACCTCTTCGAATGTCATTACCAATCAGCAGATTATACTTCATATAATAAATTCCGTCATCAACAAGATATATCAATGGGGATTATCTATCCGAGTAAAATGCAATGCATTTGCAGCTCAGTGCTGCCTCTTGTCATGAAAAGCGAACCCCAAAGCAAATATACTGTCAATGAACGGCACTTCCCTCGGCGAAGTCAAGGAACTATCAATCCTTGGCACTCGAATGAATTCGACCCTTAATTGAAATGACCATATATTTGAAGCTGCGAAAAGTGCAGCCAACTGTATGGGCTTCCTTAAGAGATGCAAAAGATACTTCACGCCATCCAACCCGGGCACTATTTACAAGGCGTATATTCGTCCCAATCCTCGATAGTATAGGGGTTAATATACCCGCCTGTCACGCGATAGACCCAGGTTCGATTCCCCTCCGGAGAGCCTCTGGCGCAAGTCTAATGACCTTGCCCGGAAAAAACAAATCATTATGGAAAATTTAACAAGCCCCAGGACTTGCTAAATAAGGCGAACACCGGTTCCCGGTTGTAGTGCCGATGATGATGATGATGATGATATTCGTCCCAAAATGGAGTTCAACTCCCATATTCGGTGAGGTGCATTCAAAAGTGCACTACACGTGCTCAACAGGATGCAAAAACGAGCAGTGAAACTTATTGGGGACTCAGCTGTAAGTCGTTTAATTCCGTCATTAGAACATAGGCGCAACGTATGATGTCTATCTCCTTGCTATAGGTATTGCCACGGTCATTGCTCAACTGAACTTGCTCAATGTGTTCCGCCTCCTCAGACATTTTCCCGAGATGCTCGTAAATCTCTGAATGCGTATCTATTCTCGTTGAAAGTCAAGTTCAAGTGCACAAATAAACATAGAGAGTCATTATTTAGCCGTACCACACGAATGTGGAATACTCTACCTGATCATGTGTTTCCTCGTCGTTGTATTGTCCAGACATTTAAGACCAATATACATCGATACCTCCTTGCCTTATCCACTTCCTCTCCATCCGTTGGCAGGGTGTTCTGACATTTAAAAGTACTTAACAATCCCCTTTTGTTCACGCATTAGCGTAAAAATAAAGCTTGACGACTGTGTTGGAATATGTTCGTCTCTTTTTATGGGTGACCCTTTCTTTTGTCTCTTCCATCACCATCGATTCCAACTCGTTGAGTTTTATGGTGATGTCTTCATGGACCTTTTCATATGTCTTCTGCTTATTTCCATATTTGGCCTTCGTAAAATATAGATGAACAACTCCCCTTTGTAACTTCCTTGGATGTTGGTGTCTGTTTATTTAATTGTCTTCATAAACGTTCAAGGTTCTGCAGTCTTTTGGTAGGGGCTCCTCTCGGTCTTCGCGCTCCTAGGTCTGTTTTATGTGCTGCGATGACTCGTTCAAATCCGTCGTTTGTCCTTTGTTGTTGTGGCGCTAGATCGTCCCACGCCTTCTTAGCGTTATTCATCTTTTGCAGCGACTTCTTCGTGACTATCATCTTTCACGGTACTTCTATTTAGTTGCTGCCTTATTGGCGAGAGCTTATTCTGTAAGGACATTTGTATGGGAGGCCAATGGCTCTTCCGTCGATTGCTGCTCCAAAGTATGTGGACCTAGGTACCTGAAATATCAAAAATTAAAAGATTATTTCTCGTGAATTCCTTATTGAGTGAAGTTTATTTCAACTTACGGCCTATGTACAATATACACAATTTTCTTATCCTAACCTTTTTGTTCTAACTTTACAATAATCACTATACGATTCTTGCACTCAGAAATCATCAGCGTAATTTCATCACAATCTATTTATTGCGGTAGACTCGTGATTGGTTGGCCATAACAGTATATTCATCTTAAGCAATTTCCGTTCACAGTTGCTATTGCTGGATTGTTTGCCAAGCACGTTAGCAGGTGGCAACGATCGTGGGCCAACGTAGATATCAGCACCTGTGTCGATCGTGAAGTCAATGTTTGACTCAACGTCAGATCGATATGCGGCTTAAACGTATGCCGCCGGCTATTTACACTTTTATGGCGGTCAGCGGTCTTAGTTTAAAGGATTTGCCTCCGCGGAAGTAGTCTGAGATTGCTGATTACACTTCCTACCATTTGTACCCAAAAACCTGTGGGTGGTAACTGATCATAGCTAAGTTTTCTATTAATTTCCATACGAAGTTCCTGGAGCTGTGTCCATACCGTTCAGAGAAGTTATTGGACCGAGTTAGTGAGCTCATGAACTTTGGGGTTTCTACACACCAATAAATATTATAGAAAAAAATGGATGACAGTGGGAGAGAATTGGAAACGACGTACCGGCGTGCATTAGTCTCACGTAGTTCAATTGAACAAAGATTCTCTCTTTAGTCGTCAAGGGTGTCAAAGTAGTATACTCTCGTCAAACAAAAAACGGTTAAGGCGTTAGGGGCTGAGAGACGTTGGTGTAAGTGTTTGGACAGGGTAAGGCGAGGATTGGCCGGAAGCTTGGATATGAGCAAAACAATGGGTAGGGATTGTACGAGGGTTGCCTCTTATGTTTCGGGATTTGGCAACCCTAGTGTTGCAATCCGGCAATTGACAGCTCTGTCGTAAAGTTGGACATTTTTGAGGTTATACGCACTCAGAACGTTTTGACATACGAGCGCTATTTGTGTTGTTTACAGTAACTTAAAAGATTCATCTCGGCCCAAAAATGGAATAAAATCGTCAACATTTTCGTGCGATTATTTTTTACAACTTTCGGCGTGGATTAACTCAGCAACAGTGCATGGATGAACTTAATTCAATTTTCGGCGATGAAGCTCCATCAAGGACCAGTGTTTATCGATGGTATGGTGAATTCAATTGTGGTCGTAGTTCACTCCAAGATGAATTTCGTGAAGGTCGTCCAAAATCAGTTGTTGTTCCGAAAACCATTGATGCTGTGTGCGAACTGATATTGGAAGATCGTCATGTGACCTATCGTGAGATTGAGACAACCTTAGGCGTTAGTGGGACCAGCATACATTCAATATTGCATAAACATTTGACTGTCAAAAAAATTTGTTCGCGTTGGATCCCACACAATTTGTCAATCGGCAAAAAAAACGCTCGTGTCAATTGGTCGAAAGAAATGCTCAAAAAATACGGTCGCGGTGCTTCGAAACACGTCTATGACATCGTGACAGGTGATGAATCGTGGATTTACGTGTATGAGCCCGAAAGTAAACAACAGTCGACTGTCTGGGTGTTTCAAGATGAGCCAAATCCAACAAAAGTTGTTCGCGCACGAAGCACTTCCAAGCAAATGGTCGCCTGTTTTTTCGGAAAAACTGGACATGTCGCAACCGTACCACTAGAACAACCCAGAACAGTCAATTCTGAGTGGTACACAACCATTTGTTTGCCAGTTGTCTTCCAAGAAATCAGGAAAACCAACCGCCGAAGACGGATCACTCTTCACCACGACAATGCGAGCTCTCACACATCGGCTGCGACAACTGCATTTTTGAGCACCCAAAACATCGATTTGATGGGTCATCCGCCGTATAGTCCTGACTTGGCACCGAATGACTTCTTTTTATTCCCGTACGTAAAAAACAAACTGAGAGGTCAACGTTTTTCGACACCTGAAGAAGCGGTTGCTGCATTCAGAATGCATGTGTTGGAGATACCTCAATCAGAGTGGCAAAAGTGCTTCGACAATTGGTTCAAACGCATGCAAACGTGTATAGATCTTCATGGGGAATATTTTGAAAAACAATAAAGTGATTTTCGATGATCAATATTTGTTTTTGTTCTCTAATCCCGAAATATAAAAGGCACCCCTCGTATGTTAACGAGAATGTCTAGAGTTTTTTATTTATTTTTACTTTTATTTTTATTTACTTTTTTGGCTGTGTTATCTGTGTAGCGTCGTGGACAGAGGAGAATAGGCCGGAAGCTAGGGTTTGAGTAAGAGCGCGGGTTGTGAGAGTGTTGGATGAGCGGGGTGGGTCAGGGGGTAAGAGAGGAGATGAAGCTTAAGAGCGGGAGAGGTGAGATTGAAATCAAAGAAGGTTGCGTAAAAGTTTGTCCACCGCAGTGTTCGCGAGACGGGTTTATTAAAGCCGTAAGAAGTGTGATGGGTGGGCAGATGAAGAGACGAGAGTTTCGCAGGTTTTGGGGGTTTGTGTGAAATGTGATGGAGGGGAGCAGGCTGGGGCAGTTGATTGAACCTGAGAGAAGACGGTGGATGAAGAGGATGTCGGCATGAATTTTGAACTGTTAAGTATGTTGAGGTTAATAAGATGAAGATGGCCTGTGTATGGGAGCACAACTCGAGAATTTCCTCAATTCAATACTTGGAGGGAAAAACGCAAAAACGACGTTGCACGCTTTCGATCCTGATATTCTGGGACGAGCAGTAAGTACACCAGACCTGACTAGCATATTCGAGATTGGGACGGACACAGGCTATGATGAGCGATCGGGAAACGTAGGGATTGGATAATTCTTTCGACCAGCGTTTTACAAAGCCAAGAGTAGAGTTGGCCTTGAGGGTAATGTCATCAATATGTGGGAGGAAGTTAAGCTCTCTTTCACATAAGATGTCAAGGTCGCGAATCGATGGTACAGATGATATCTGTTGGTTGAGTAGAAAATGGGAACGCCGCGAGGATGGTTGTCATTTGCGGGAGAAGGTGATTGAGTGACATTTGTCAGTATTGAGTTCGAGGCAGTTGTTTTGGCACCAAGTTGAAAAGCTGTCGAGATCCATTTGGAAACGTGTGGAGTCGAAAGGAGAGCGTATCGTCTTGAAAAGATTAGTGTCGTCCGCGTAGAGTGAGATGGAGAAGTGCTTGGAACTGGAGTCTCTATCGTTAATAGTAAGAATGAATAGGACGGGTCCAAGATTGACTGCCCTGGGGAACCCCTGATGTGGGACGAAAAGGATTGGAAAGGTTGGATCTAAATCTGGCCCGGTAGGTTCGATCATTAAAATACGAAGAAATCCACTTAATCACTAGGGTTTGGAAACCAGGGGAAGATAGCTTAAAGACGATGAGATTGTGGGAGAAGTCCTTGCTGAAATCGGTTGTGATTACATCGACTTCCCTGCCATTCTCTAATGCACGGAGAGTTTGGGATGAGAATTCAACTAGATTGGTGATGGTCGACCTACCCTTTCCCATAAGGAAACCATGCTGATTGGGTGAGATGAAGAATTTGCAGTGGAAAGATAACACGTTGTAAAGACTGCCTTCGAACAGTTTTGCAATATGTATTGGCGATGGGACGGTAGTTACTAATATCATTTTCAACATCATCATCGGCATTACTACCGGGAACTGGTCTTGGCCTTATTTAGCAAGTCCTGAGGCTTGTTAAATGTTTCCATAATGATTTGTTTTTTCCGGGCAAGGTCATTAGTCTTGCGCTAGAATATCATTTTCAGGCCCCCTTTTACGTATGAGGGTGACAAAAGAGGTTTTCCAAATACTTGGGAAAACACCCTGTGTGAAGGATAGATTGAAAATCTTTGAGTGCGGGTTAAAAAGAGAGGAGGAATAATTTTTTAAATGGACAGCAGGGAGTTCATTAGGACAACGGCTGAACTCGTCTTTAAGTAAGTTTAATTTTTCTTCGACTAGATGATTTTGAATAAGTTGAGAGTTGAACGGGCCAATGGAGAATTCGGGCAGGTCTTTGAACCCGACGGGTTAGGCTCGAAAGAGTTGTCCGTGAAGTACTTTTTAAAGAAAGCAGCGAGAAGATCGGCAGTAGTTTGTGGGTTGATTGAAGTAGTCGTGTCACAGGAAAGGGAGTTGGGATGGGCGTCGGATTTACGTTTGTAGTTAATAAAGTGGAAAAAAATGTGGGGTCATTGTTCAGGCTGTTTTGTGTTTTTTTGAGATAATTGTAGTAGAGGGAGTTGTAAAGATCCGTGGATTTATAAAAGGAACCGAGATAGTTGGAGTAGTCTTCTTAAGAAAATGTTCCATAGATTATTCCTCTTGTTCCGAAGAGTGCGGAGTTTGCGGTTGTACCATGGTGGCGATGAAACCGATGTCCTATGTCGAGAATAAGGGACATACAGTGGTGGCGAACTAATTAAGAACGATACGAGAAATTTTATTTACAATATTTTTTTATTAAAATTCCTTGCTATAAACAATTTGTAAAATGTTTTTTATATATGTATTTTAGTATATTAATTAAAATATAAATAATATTTACAAAAAAAATAACAAAAAAACATAAAATTAAATTCAAAAGGGTTTTGTAAAACAAAATTAGCTGGCGATCTAATTAAGAACGATTTGTTTCTTTTTGTATAATTTCGTTTTAAACGTAAATCATCATCATCATCGGTACTACAACCGGAAACCGGTCTTGGCCTTATTTAGCAAGTCCTGAGGTTTGTTAAATTTTCCATGATAATTTGTTTTTCCGGGCAAGGTCATTAGTCTTGCGCCAGAGGCTCCCCGACGGGGAATCGAACCCCGGTCTCACGCATGACAGGCGGGGATACTAACCACTATACAATCGAGGAGCCTAAACGTAAATATTTGTTGGTAAATATATAATTTGTTTGAAAGTAAACGGAATTATAAGTTCTTGGTTTGTTTTAAGACATTTGAACGAGATATGGGAAAGAAAAAAAGCTGTACAAAAAACATGAGAGAAGCGATAATAAATCTTCGAAATAATGAAAGGTTGTCGTATAAAGAAATTTCATAAAAGCTTAATTGCTCTAAAACAATGGTATTTAATGTTATAAAATATGTAGAAAAAATAAAACCATAGAACTCGTAGCAAGACGGGGAAGATCGACTGAAGCCCAGTATAGACTAATTGTTCGAGCGAGAAATACGAAAGGAAGTTTTCGGCGAAGACCCAAATACACTTTGAGCACGCTCTATTAGAGAGCGATTGACTGAGAGCCAGCTTTTTGGAAGATAGCAAGATACTTCCTCCTCCATGTTTGAGGGTGACAGTTGTGTATTTAGGGTTGAATGCTTGATTTTTTGGCCGTCGAACATATTGCTTTCCATCGGAACCGACTCTGTTGATTTTTGTTTCATCACTCCACAATATTTTTTTCCACTGTGAGATGTTCCAATTCACATGTTCCCTGCCAAAAGCTAACCTAGCCTTTCGGTTTTTTAATGATAGCAATGGCTTTCTAATTAGTTCGCCACCACTATATATATATATATATATATATATATATATATATATATATATATATATAAATACATATTTACATATATATGTATATATATGTATATATATTTACATATATATATATATATATATATATATATATACGAATACATATTTTTTCTTTTTTAATATACTTCTCTCGGAAGAGGCGAACCGACACCGCCCCCGAGATGCCACCAAATAACCGTTACTGTTCTTCTTGAACAGCTGCAGGTTGCAACGCTTCGGAAACTCGCATATGGAGGGAATTCTACAGCTGTCCCACTCTTTAACGGAACGAGTTCTGATGCACGGATGTTCGCGCCGTTGGAAAATGAACCGCAAATTGGTGCGATCTGTCGGATTGGCTTGGGGCGCGCATTTACCCGGAATTGCCCAAATATTTCTTGGCTCTAAAAAGATAACTCAGTTTGGCGCTGTTCTACGCGTATTTATGCCACGATACATTCCCACAGACCGTGACACCGAGCAATTTCATGCTTACCCCAGATTCGAAGGCCTGGGCACCTGTGGAATCTATAATCCACTTTTCTTTGTGAATGTTGTATACTATGTCTTCGTTACATTGAAGTCGACGAGATTGGCCTTTCCCAACCTTATCCAGAACCCGATTCAGAGAGTCGAATTGGCCACATCTCAGCCGGTGCGACGTTGATGCACTAATCGGCCGATCACTCGAAAAAGAGCAAACAAGCGTACTATCATCCGCAAAACTGAACACTTTGTTATCCGTTGAATCCAACAAATCATTTATGTGGAGCCAAAACAATGTTGGAGCCAAAATAGTGTAGCGAGCTTATTTATTTTAATAAATAAGAGCCGTTAAATCGATTCTCTTTGCAAACACTTTATTAGCCTGTTAATAACAACCGTTTCTTGATACTTCGCTTCTTTACTTATCGCGTCCGTACTTATCGCTTCCTTACTTCTTTCTTTTTGATCTGCAAGTCACGTATTTATACCGTTTCCTCATTCTGATTCGGTGTTTCGTTTCCGTCCGTTCCATTGCCTGGAATTTTCTACTGCTCATAGTCTCCAGTTCTTCTAGAATATTCTAGTACTTTGTTTTCGACTTCTAGAATATTCTAGTACTGATTGTCATATGCTTCACAATAGAATAGATTGAAGCCGTATAGGAAAATGGCATTGTAGATTTCCTTGTAGAGAGTTGCAGTAGCTTTTTCTACCTCTAGATGATCAAAGCGAAATTGGATTTTGTTAAGATGCTCATATAAACGGCGTAAGTTAGCTTTGTGGAAGTTGTAGGAAAAGTTGTCGCGGGGTGACGAGGGTTGGGATAAGTGATCAAGATATAAAGATAAAAAAAAGCGGGAGTGGTAATTGTCAATGGGTGAGAGGGCGTGAAGACTAAGGCCAACTGAGGAATTGTAGGGGTCCGTCGTAAACACAAGGTCAAGTTGTCTCCCAATAGGATTTAGGACATTATTTATTTGACAGAGGCTTGAGTCGCTGAATTGGTGCAAGGCAAATAACCTTGCCCGGAAAAACAAATTATTATGGACAATTTAACAAGTCTCGGATAAGGACCGGATACCGGTGGAGAGACTTGCTAAATAAGGCCAAGACCGGATCCCGGTTGTAGTGCCGATGATGATGATGATGAGTCGCTGAGACGGTCTATAAAGAACATTCCTTGGTAATTGTGGGGTTTAAGATGTAGAAGAATTGATCGTCTGACAACGTCTATTGGATATGGAAGAGGTCAAAATCGTCAAGAACAACGATATCGTCTAGGGAAGTACTTAACTCGGTTAGGTGATCGGCTGCTGCTATTGCGAGTTCGTATGACACGATCGGTTGTGATGGAGGTATGAAGAAACAAATGACGTATAAAGACTTTGGGCAATGGTCGATTTTTATAGCGACATAGTCAAGATTAGGGGAAGAAAAGATGGCAAGAAGAGATGAGGCGAGTCAATTTGTGAAGGCGAGCAGCACACCACGGCGAGGAGACTCTGTACATAGTTGATGAACATCGTTATCACGAAAAACGTTAAAAGAGGAAGGCAATAGTTATTGACTATTAATACTGGGGATAAAGTTGGTTTCGGTTAGAGCGTATATATCGAAGGGGGGGAGCGTATCCGCGTTTTGCAGAATCGATTGCGTATAAGAGCGGAGACCTCTAACATTCTGATAGAAGATGATTAGGAGGTGAGTAGTGAGAGTCTTAGAGGGGTTTGGGGAGGGCGACTGATTGGGGTCAAAAAGACGTCATTGTTGGAAGAAGTCATTTTCTTGGGAATATATTGACGAAAAGCCGTGCGATCTGTGGGGGTGTAGTATATTTGTCAACGTATGACACGGATTCACTAACTTCCCAACACTTGTCCACCGAAAAATTGTTCACAGGAAAAAGAATGGATAAATAAAACGCACTGGAGGTTTTTTGTTGTTTAGTTTTCTTTTCTTTTTATTCTATTTTTGGGTATGAGTTCCTTGTTTTTTTTTTAATTTATTTTCAGAATAATGACATACACTTACCACACTCTGCAGGTAGTTCCTAATACATCTTGATAATTCCACAGATTCACGTTCTTAAATAATATTGTTCGGTGGATTAGGTAACACAGATAATGTTTATGTGATTTCTCTTTAATGTGTTTCTGTATCACTTTTGGAAATGTTACCGAAAAGAGAGAAAACTGCATTCGAAATTTCTCCTTATTAATGAGAATCAAAATTTACGGAAATCACTTGTATGTAAATACAAGAAATAAAGGTATTATAAAGCGGACTGTTCAACTGCACACGACTTTTACACTTGATGATTTTACGCTCGACGTTGTGTTGGCTATACTCCTCGGAGCTTGAATAACGACTGACTGGAATTAGGGATGAAACTTTGATTTCGCACGACGATCAGCCAATGGAAATCGCGCTCTCCTGTGCATTCCTCAATTCTCTCCGCTCATCGAGGTGAATAAATACTTGTGTATTCGTTCGACGGTCGATAACCCAGGGTTGATCTGGCTTTGGTATGCGTGTACCAATGAAACTCTGGGGCTGTCCCAGTGACCCAATTAGGATAAGGTGGTGATCTCAGAGTGCAATGGACTCTAAAAAGGGGAAATGAGATGTGAATGGAAATTGGGATGTAGTTATTCACCTGTCTAAAGAGATCATTGATCCCCAGCGAATAGAGTGTCTGTGGGAAGTCAAAAGGGACGCTACGTCGGCTAGGGAATTCTGACCGCGGGAACTAAATTAAAAACTTCGATAATTTCCCCAGCGGTTTGATCAGACTATGCCGTTGCTAACCGACATGAAATGCGATTTCCGTTGGAACTCTCATGGGGTTAGCGAAATGGAGTTGCCGTATGCCAAAAAGGTAACTAAACTGAATTATGCATTGTCTGCATAAAATAATGAATTTAGCTATTCGTCCTTTAGGAAAACATGGTATTCAGGTGAAATAGCTTGCAGTGGGAATTGGGGTTGAGGTGACGCGCTGTTAGCGGTCGAAATAGGGCTGAAATAGTGGGTTGGTTCTCCAGGTAGTATAGAGAACCCCCACAGATCGTTTGTCACTTCTTGTGGGAGCATATAGAAATGTTTGTGGAATTTAATAAGGAGGCTGCGAAGGCTGGGAAAGCCGCTGGGTAGACCTGTGTTGAACTCTACGCCGTGCTTCCTCTTTGATTGAGGGAAGAGCGTAGTGTTTATGTTGAGTCAACGTTGACTATAAGAAAAACTTCTATTTTTGTTTTTAATTTTTAAATTTTATTAAAAGGGACATTGTGGTCAAATGACCATGAAGAGGTGAAAAATACAAGCGAGGCGAAAACGTGGTCGTTTTTCTTTTTATACATGAACAATGAAACACATGAAAGTTCGTTTGGTCTATTATATTCGAAGCAGCTGCCACGGTTGCTCGATATTGATTTTGGTGATGGTATTCAATCAGCGGCCATGTCCTTTGGCTTGGGATGAAGGGGTTTGTTATTTTTAGCAGTTGCTGGTTGCTCGATTTGATTTCAGAATCGTTACTTTGAGCAGCTGCTATTGCAGCTAGATTTGATTTTAGAATCGTCATTTTGGGAAGCTGCTATGTTTGATGAATAACGATTCGGGAATCGTTATATTGGGCAACCGCTATGTTTGCTTGATAACGATTCGGAAATCGTTTAGAGTAATGGGATGTTCAAAATAAGGATGATGGATGGGGGATATGTATGTAGGGAAATGTATATGGGGGGAAATGGTAGGGCTTCGTGAGCATTACACCTGTCCGCTGAATGGCAGCTATGACGCTGATTTTCGTTTTAGCTTCATAGCAGGCAGAATCAGATTTGTCATGGAAGTAAGAAAGATAGAGGCGGACATTTTCGTAAGTCAATCGCCTTCTAGATTCAGACAAGGCGTAACGACATTTTTTTTTCTTACATTTTAAATACATTTTTTATTTTTCCATTCTCTTATATTTAACTTACTTGCTGGACAAAATAAAATTTAAAAAGAACAAAAAACTGTTATTTTTTTAGACTTAATTAAACTACTGCACTAACTTAATGTTTTTTTAATCTAATTGTTAAAACTTACCTAACACTACCCTAACCTAAGAAAAACTAAGTCTATATAAGCTTGCCATTGTTTTGAGATGGTATTTATTATACTCATTTCGGCTGACAGGTCTTTAGATGCCATTCAACTACCAGAACTGCTGGGGTGGTTTCTTAACTTCCCCTTGATCTCTGTAAGATATTGCCCTATTGTGCCGCAGACACTCTTCATCTGTGTGTGCGACTTCTTACCCATAATCTATCCGCTTTTCTACGGTCGATTGACGCACGTGGAAAACCAACAGTATTCCGGATTCCTCCTGAATGAGGCCAATCATATCAAGGTAAAGAAAGGCCTTTGGTGGAACAAATCCATTGCGGCAAATTCTCTCATAAAACGTCATATTTGTATAATGTTTTCCCGAAAATCAAATTGTTGGATGAACTCATTGCTCTCGCAACGTATCCTTTGATCGATTTAATCATAAATGTATCTATCCTGTTTATGTTGGCTCCATTATATAAAGCTTCATTGGGATAGTATTTTTTGTAGTCGGATTCTGGAGTCCGGTATGAACTAAGGCAAGTGTTGGTTGTTTTTTTACCAGTGCGCCAGCATGGCCGCGGGTTCCGTAAAAACCCCACAGAGAGATCACTGAAAATAGTTCACCGGGGTGGAATGTGGAATAAAGACGCTGGAGTTGGGTTTGTTGTAATTTGTTTTCCTTTTATTGTTGTTTATTTCGTTAATACAAGTACATACACTGACGGTTGTTTACAGCATAGATTCACAGAGTTACTGAACAATTGTTTATTGCATAAATCTACAAGGTTACAGAACAATTGTCTATACCATAAACCCACAAAGTTACTGGACAATTGTTTATTGCATACATCCACAAGGTTACCGAACAATTGTTTATTGCATAAATCCACAAAGTTACATTTAATTCACTAGGAATTCAGTGCCAAGCGACGCGGCGACAATAACAAACGGAGACACTGGTTCCTAAAGGACTTCTCGGAAGAGATGTATTTATACGAGAATCGAACACTTAGCATATTCTCGAGACTGTGACAACGCCTCGGCCTCGACCCGTATGTCTGGTTAGATAGCTAAAAACTGGTGCCTGGGGGGTGTGCACGCAGCGGTGGTTGTGAAGCGCCTGGGGGTAATGAAAGAGCGATGTGGCAGTGGGGACATCGCTGAGTAAACTCACTGCCACTTACTAGGAATGTGAAGAAGGTTTGCTATGCGTACATAGAGAATTGTTTCGGGGAATTTTCTGCCGTACGGGCTGAAGTAGATTCCTTTGTTGCTGTGTATACGGAGAAATCGGTTTCGGGGGCATAACCAAGTATGGGCATGGGTTGTCGGTTAGAAAAAGGAGCATGGGTCTTGGTCGTTGCGTTGGTTGTTTCGTGGAAGTGCAACGCATTGTGCTGGTGACTTGCTGGTATTGTTTTAATTGGTTTGGGTAGGATGGGAGCCGAAATGGTTTTCGGGGAAACTAATGCTGCTTGGTCGCAAGCGAGAAGTATAGTTTAAGTAAGAAATTAACCGATGTGGTTTTTGGGAAAAATGCGTGCGGTTTGATGTAGATGAGGGAGATGATTTAAAATGTATTCTGTTGTGGGATTCGGGGTATATTCTGTTGTATGTCTTACAAATGCATTCTATTAGAGATTGGGAAATATATACTATTGCAGATTGGGGAATGAATTCTTTGTAAATTTGGGGGTGTATGCGATTGCATATTTGGGAACGGATGCTGTTGTATATTGGGAATTGTGTTCTGTATGTCCAACAAGCGTTGAACACACCTTCCACTAACACCGGGTTCTTGTTGTGTTGTGGGCTGGGTGCTTGCGTCAGGAACACGGTGGTCTCTTGATATGCAGCGACGTTGGTTCCGTGGGCTGGAATCAATTGCTAATATTTGCGTTTTCAATGGACAAAAGATTACCTGTGAATGCCTGTTGTACCAGAAATAATCATCCTCCAAATAATCCTCATTCAATGGAATAAATAATACGGGTTGGATCTTATTGACAATTGATTTGATTTATTTCTAGGATGAACTGGATTGACAGAGATTAAAAATATTGCAACCGTGTCGCTTAAAAATGGTTAACGAAAAAGAGTCAGCAAAAGTTTGTTTATGTCGTTTCCTTGACAACCAAATTCAATTATGCCAGCTAGTTGCTGACATTTGTTATATTGTTGCCAAGGGCAGCATTCCATTGCGACTTCCCAGTGAATCCGCAACATGTTCTTTGCATGTTTGCGAATGTGTGCTATTGCAGGTTTGGGTTATGGTGACGCGCTCTCAGTGGTCGAAGTTGGGTAGAAATTGCGGGTTGGTTCTCCGTGTGATATAGAGAACCCCGACAGTACTCCCCGCCCCCAGTTTCGTAGTCACGAAATACAGGTAGGGCGGAAGGAGTAGATCGGTGGAAGGATTGGAACTGTCGTGTTGACGCGTTCCTGGATTGTGGCTGGGCTTGAGTCGTTATGGGGGGTGGACCTGGTTGTTGGTGGTACCGCGTGTGTTGCCGGCAGGGGCAAGGGGATTGCGGTGCGGTCCACTGGCCTGTTGTGGGTTGCATGGACCAACAGGTATGACGTCCGAGTAGGCCGTGGCCTATCGGTAGCTCGTTCGCATCCGAAGTTGCGTGTGCGGGGTGGAGGAGCTTCAAACCCAAAATTTATTCTTCTCCGCAGTCATGGGGTGCCGTGTACGGGATGGAGAAGATCCGAGTCGAGGATCGGCATTTTTCGTCCATACGGTGGTATAGAGAGTTGTTTGCCGCCTTGGTGGAAGTGCTGTTTGGTGGGCGCTGGCGCTGACGTGTACGTGTTACTCAGGGATTTCTGGTTTTTATCGCCCTTACCTCTTTTCTGCATTTGTCCCACATGTGGTCCGTACGACCGCACCCCCCGCATCCAATTTGGCCGCTAGCCACTCGGATGGTTGCATCATCGGTTGTATCAGGTGACTGCGCGTGGTGGGTGCAGTCACCTGATACAACCGATGAGCGCCTTGATCCCTCGTGGTTTGATCCACTGGTGTGGTATTCTAAGGGGGCGAAGGTCGACCTACCCATTGGGTATGCGCGTTTCGATGTGCGCTTCTAACCTCCGCGCGAATTTGGTTTAAATCGCGGCGGAGTGAGGCCTGGAGGGCCAGTAGGTTGGATAAGGTGATGTGTGCAGGGGAGTGGTCTGGGGAAGACTCGCTGCGCCTGCAGTCTTGGGGTTGCTGGGGAAATTGAGTTGCGCTAAAGGGGGTGGGCCTTCTGGAGGGTGTGGATGGCTGTGAGGATGGCGTTACCGGCAGTCGGATGAATTGATGATTTGCTGTGTGAGTTTAGCAGTTGTGGGTAATAGGGGATCAATAATTGGTCGGGGTGAAAAACTGGAATTCAATATAAGAATAAATTGTCGATAAATACGGAACTTTATCACTTGCTAAGTCGGTTTTACGTTATCAATATAGACCAGGTCGCCTTGGAGGTTATAAAAGAAAAAAGCAAATTATGTTTATTATCTCTAAATTATCATTGATTTTATTTTATACTATTATTTACCGTCCCGACTTTTAAGATTTCACTTTACACGAATCGTAAATGTAATACCAACATACACTTATTATTATTGTTATTTTTTTTTTTACGATTAATACTTTAATTGTAGGAGCCTTTTACAATATATTGATGAGGAGCTCAAGCTCAGGTAATTATCGTTTTAACACACTTTACTATAGAAACTTCATTAAAAATCACCCTTTAAAGAATCATCATCATATCACCCACTGCAAGAAATCTGAATTCAGATATTTTGGAATCTAAAAATCTCTCAGATACAGAATTTTATGTGCATTTTATTCCGGGTTTATTAGTTTTAACCATATTCTGTGGCGAATTTTTGGCGCTCGATTTTTCGGGAAATATTTTAAATTTTATTGTTGATTTAATATTTATTTTTCCTTAATTTTGTGTAATTATCGTTTTTAAAATTGGGTTGGTTCTTATTTAAGGCGGAATGGAGGCATTGATATATAGCTGTTTTGTTTTAAGTTGGTCATGTTGCGGGGCGGGAATTAGATTGATAACAGTATAAAATACAATTTAATCTTTCTAAGACGACAAACAACTTAATTCTGGTAAATTGAAACAATCTATATCAGTTTAGAGTATGAATGAACAAGAGAAAACCGCCCGAGGTACTAAAGTCGAATTGGCAATTTAGCTAAGCTGATTTATGAAGGCCAACTTCCTTAAAAATCGAATGCAACCACGCGGAATTGTATTGCTCGTGAATAGTATTTCTCCTATAAGGTAATACGTAGCTGGTACTATTACGATGCATTTGTTTTCTGTCTCTACTTTATATGTGCCAACATCGAATAAAATGCCAAACAAGTGTTATAAAATTTACGAAATGGTATGTATACGCAAAAAAAAAAGTTATTCATTGAACTTGATATTTGAAATGGGAGCCTTCATCAATGCCTCTATTCCTAAATATTAAAAATGAAATGTTCAGTTCTTAACGTAAAACTTTTCTATTCTTTGCAATTTTGTGTTAAGTCACTTGTATATATAAAAAAAAACCGCACACGCTTGTAAAAACGTACATGCACTTGCTTTCAAACATCACGAATCCTCCGCTGCTTAATGCTTACTGTTATTATTTTAAGGACTTTGCTGCATGCCAATATTTGTGCCAGCCATCTGTGAACACAATTTGGAACAGAGATGTATACTATTTTAGATTTCAACATCATAAGCACCGAAAAACTATTGCCACCACTTCTCTACTTTACAGGCTTTCTTTCCTCTCTTAAAGGCTTTCTTATGTCCTTGTTTAAATTTAATGTTAATTAAATTAGTTCTCTAATACAATTTGAAATGTTCGTTCTAAACGTAGTTACCTTTCGTAATTTGAAGTCATTATATTAATGATTATCGTTGATGTTTCAGAGCTACGTTACCACTCACCGATAATACCAAAGATATACTCAATCCCGATTGCATATGCCCTCATTCAGGAACTAATGGTGTTGGGCCAACCGATGTCGGTGGTAGTGCAGGACCACCGGCTTCTAGCTTGATTAGTAATTTACGTACAACGTCAGTAGATGTTGTGATGCCATCAGCAAATGACATCATGGCTACGAGCATTAGTAATAGCACGACAAATGGTCAAGTACGACTAAGGGAAAGCAGCTGCAGTATTGGTGGTAGCAACAGAAATAGCGACTATGGCCCAAGTTCGAATGCTGGCCAAGCAATATATGCTAATTTGGAGAGTATGTATGCTAGTGTAGCCAGCTCATCGTCGTCGTCGTCCGCTGCGGGAGTGACACGAGCATTAAACAGTAATAGTAACGATTATATTCATAATCGTAATGATGCGAATGGCAGCCATAACTGTGATTATAGAAATGAAAACAATCAGGTAAGAATATTTCTGAATTTTTCTACATTTTATAAATCATGCTGCCTAAAAGATCACTAGTGCTTTCATTAGATTTGCATAAAACCCTGTAATCAGCCTTAAGCCTACATATATTAAAATTAAGCCCTGTCAAATATCTAGCGACTTGCTGAAGTCACATAAACGTGACGCAGAGATTAATTTGAGGATCATATCGCCTCCAGCGGTATTGGACAGTAAATTATGTATTTATTCTTGTAAAAAAATCGCAAGTTGAGAACATACTATATTTTCCGTATTCAACCTCGTTAAGTATCCGAATATAGCTATTTATAAATTGCCAACACTTTTTCTAAAACCATAATAGTTACTGTGGTACCATGGAGAATTTGCGCGGAATGACCAAGGTGTCCCAAAAGATTTTATCAAAAGAAAAATTCTTTCATAAAATACTGAATAGTTTTAAGATTAACATTTTATTAAAGTAGCTGGCTCTCAGCCGGTCCGCAAACTCTTAACGGTGTAGTAGACTGCAATCTGAAATTCAGTTTATTTAGTTTCAAATGCCGGCTGTTAAAGGATACCTGAAACTCGATAAACCCAAAGAACCGGCCATCCTCTTAAATTAACCACCTTCCTCTTTCCATGCAAACCCATAGTACTTACCTGCAATTAGGGGCGCGTAAGCTCCCCTGCAGCATCATACCTGAAAGGAAAACCTACCCGACGGCATCCACACATTCTGAATTTCCCTATCGGCTCAGCCTGTCTTCAATTACGATAAACAAATGCTGGCCAGCGTATTGTTGACATAGCTGTAGCCGGTATTGTTTCCATAGTCACAATTGTATATCGCGCCTATACCCTTAGGTCCGCGACAGTTGCGACAATTCCCCATTATCGGCTATCAACCGATCATGGAATTTGGGCATGGATAAGATCATTGTTTGGGCAATCTTACCCATGCCATGCCTATGATGACCCGCCTGAAATCTAAAGTAAACATACAGTATCACACTGTGTTCGTTACTTACCCGCATATTAATTCAAACATAGGGCCATCCAGCCTGACCCTTTGCCGCCGTCGACGAGGTTTCTGCTGACTTATGTCAACAAAATAATTTGCCTCCTTGTGCACCGGAGCCATACGGCTAGATTGGATATTGCCTACATCGGTGTTTCCAAGGAATCTTAGGCAAATACCATGACGACCCCTTTGTATCATAGGCACATCATTTACATCGTGTATGCCACCATTTGATCTGTGAAATAGCGTTTTTGTTTACTTTGAAACAAAAATCTATTTGGATCCCTGGCATACATCATCAACGATGTATGGGTACATCGCCGCAGCCCCCGATAATCGTACGTCTGTTTAATCAAGTGGCCGCCGATCATCGTCCTCATCGCAGGGCATCGTACTTGTCCTATACGGACACATAGAATCCTCCCCTATCGATGCAATTCGCGGCTATTGAATCTGATGGATGTGGGTTGCATCGTTGAGTCAGATTTCTACCATCACCGAGGTCGTACAAGTTTCGAGAGTGCAGATCGATTGTCTTTTGAATTAAATTATATCGAAGTTAAAACACCTTTTCGATAAAAAGAGTCGTGCGCGAAAGTTAAATGTTCGTGGTGTAAATGCAGTTTAAAAACAAAGAACAGCGCAATTACAATTAATTAACAAAGAAAACTTCGAATAAATAATAAGGAAATTAAATAAAAGGAATGTATGCAACTAAAACAAATCGCCTGGTTTTATTCATTGAGTGTCACGGGTGATCAGTGTTTTGTTCAAACTCCGGCGTCTTCGCCTGTTTATTCCTCCTCGGCGAACAATTTAAATCGAACCATCGGTGGTGTTTTTATGGAACCCGCATCCTTGCTGATGCCAACGTAAAAACTAGCCACACGTCCCTTACCACTAGTACGGGAAACGCTTTTCGTGTTTCTAAGCCAAGAGGAATCGATTTTAACCTACCCTTGCCACTGGTGGGATGTAGTGTTCTGCTGTACCTGAAGAGACAAGAGAGGAGCGGTTTGAAACAACCCTGTTCCGTCTCTCGACAATCGATACTCTTGATTGATTTATAATCTTTCGAGAGTCTTTAGGGTTTGAGTGACATATTATTCGTCATGGAAAGGGTGTGACCTGGATTTCGGCATGTATATACTACAAGTGCGTTAGTATTTCCGGAGCGTTACACCTTCAACTGTTCAAAAAGAGCAGCAACAGTTATTTGTTGGCATCTCGGAACGCCGACTCGTCGCTATAGGTTCAGTTCGGCATAAATGTAGTGGTTGTGTGAATTGGCTTCAGCGTCGATTGCGCTAATTGAATGCAGCTGCTTGGGTATTTTATTGCTGGGAGAAAAGGGTCGCCGGCCAATGTGTACGTTAAGAGATTTATCATACACATGGCGAGGCTGAAAAATAGACAGCGCAATATTTATGGTCCCTGGTGAAGGTTACATAGTATGTAATCCAAATCCTTTGTCATTAGGGATTCGTCTAGGGGAATCTGCCTGGCCAAATTGGTTTGGAATTCCTGATAAGTTGAGCAAGAAATCTTACGGGGAATTGTATGGGAAGGGATGCATGAAAGGTACGTTTTTTTTTTACAGGGACTTTTAGGTTAAAGATATGATCTATTTAATGCGTGAAGCATTTAAGATGCTAATGCGATTGCATTAGTGAAGTTATGAGATTGGGTGGAAGTTATGGGGTTTTCTTAGGTAAGCGAACCGTGGGGTTTGGTTGCTTTCGCTCATCTATCGCTGGTCCCGACTTGTATTCTTTACTGAGGCGAAATTGTTTTATGTGTCGGGTGATTTAAACGGAATGGGAATTTTGCGTCGATCTCTGTAACATTCGCGACCTAATATGCAATTTCTGCTCTATATCTGCCCAAGTCTCCAACCAGAAACCAGCAATCCCTCTTTGGCGGATTAAATTGTTGCGAGTCGGTTCGAGTGATGTGTTCAGCCGAACACTGTTCACAGAAAAACAAAACGACACCGGGACAGATGATCTGCTCTGCCAGCACTGCCCACCAAAGAAAAAAACAAAAGACACCGGAGCGGATTTGCCACGAATGAAACTCTGTACAAATGTTTTGTTTTAAGTTTTGTTTTATTTGTATTCACGTATATATATTCTCGTTAGATTAAATATTCTTGGAAGTTTCCACTATTCAAAAGGTTATTTATTTGTTCAGTTTACACTATTGAAAAAGTTAGTTATTTGTTCTTCCCCACATTTAATTTTGGCGCGTATGCCTAATTTAATTTTCGATAATACTTTTGTTTCCGGTTTCGCGTCACTTTGCTAAACCACAAGTTCTTCGTTACTGGGTGTTATCTTAAGCGACACTAAACAAATTCGCGACGGCACTCTCACAACGTAAGCCTCCCGGAAACTCGATCTTTGCACCACCGGACATAAATTATCACCTCTCCGATTAGATTCTCAATGTTGACTATTTGCTTGGTGTGGACTACCTCCCCGTTCGGGTTCTCTCTGTGGACTGAGGTTACTTTCTCTGGGGATGATTCTATTCATCCCATAGTTTTCTTTTCCCTTTCGCTGGTGGTGACTTTTCTCCTTTCGCTTTCCCTGGGTGGTAACTTTATCTCAGATTGTGCTCACACATACAGACGCGGAGGTTGCTGTCTGTTCATCATCATGGGCACTACAACCGGGATCCGTTCCTGACCTTATTTGACAAGTCTGAGGCTTGTTAAACTTTCCATAAAAATTTATTTTTATTAAAATTATTATAAAATTAAAATTTATAAAAATTATTAACCTTGCGCCACCCCGTGGGAATGTATCGTGGCATAAACACGGGTCAAGCATTGCCGGGTCCGCCTCTGGAAAACTGAGTTAACTTTTTAGAGCCAAGAAATATTTTACTCCTCCCCAACATTTTCTTCTGTATAAATCCCAAATTAGACCGGCGCTCGAATATTGCTCTCATGTTTGGAGCTCCGCTCCTTAGCACACCCTCAAGCTACTTGAGAGTATACAAAGACGAGTGACCTACCTAATCAAGAGCACGGCGCTGACGTCGCAGTCCCGATCACATCGAAGGCGCGTAGCTGACCTTTGTCCGTTTTACAGATATTATCATGGGTACTGTTCTTCAGAGGTTCGTGGCATTGTTACACCCAATTCGGTTTATGTGCGCTTCACAAGACAACCCGACGGATCGCACCACTGTTCTTCTTTAACAGTTGCAGGTTGTAACGCCCCGCGGGTAGGGAATTCCACAACTTTCTCGCTCTATAGCCGGATGAGTTCTGATGCAGGGATGTTGCTGTGTACTGCTATTATGTCGGCAGCATCCTCGGGGAATCAAACAATTCGATCTTAACGACTTCTTAAGGATCGATCAATTGGTCGTTGAGAATTGTGCCCTTCTGAGGATCGCGCAATTAGGCGTCTCTAATAATCTCCCCCACTTTGGGAAGGAATTTATTTCGTCTGATCCAGTCGTCTAGTCTCGGATGAACTGTTTTTCAGGTCTCTCTCTCTCTCTCTCTCTCTCTCTCTCTCTCTCTCTCTCTCTCTCTCTCTCTCTCTCTCTCTCTAGTCAAGTGTATCCAGGTTGTGATATGCCCATCGTCATGTTAGTATATTTTCTGCTACATTATACCCCACTGTGGCCCATTTAGCTGCTACGCTGTTTTCGGTTGGTCTTTTGGATGAGCTGGTGACCGCTGCACTTACTTTTTTCGTTGTAGTCATTTTGTGGCAACACAAGCTTTTTCGGTTCTGCGTACCGGGTCCCAATTCTTTCACTTATTTCTACATAATCTAATTTTAAATAAGAATTTTTATTACTTCTCCTTGATCTATTGTCCCGAATACATCTGTCTAATCAGTGTCAACCTACTTGTTCCCATCACTCTTCTCAACCGAGTTATCTTCATCGACATTATCCTAAATGTTTTTTGCCCTTCTCATAGTCATCAACAATGTCATGCACGCTCTCTCGGTTGAATTTCTTATATCTCTTGGCTTCGTTCTCCACGACATGTTCATCTAACACTGTCTATGTTTCCAAGGGTGTCACTGGACTTCTTCTTCTGACCCGTTTTAGCATTACAATTTTTCTTAGATTTTATAGAGGATTTTTTTTTTGCTCCTTTATTTAGGTTTTCTTCCTTGTCCAGTTTCTCGCTACTTTCCCTACTTCGGTGTTAGGTACAATATCCTCGTCGACATCGTTAAGGTCGTCATTTTTCGAAAGGTGAGGTGCGGCTGTATTCCGCCCTATCTAACATTCCGAAGGCGTCTGCCCTGCTTTCCGTTGTTTGGAATAAATGACGATACTTACTGTGACTCTGGCGTTGCATCTATGAAGAACCCAATCCTAAACTTGTGAGTGAGGCGACTGTTTCCGGGCTTGTTCTTGTAATTTCCTCGTCACTATGATTTGTCTTGTCATCTTCCATTTTCCGTTAGTGCTGGCTGTCTTGAACTTAGGACGCTCGCAGATCCGATGTCCTTCGTGGCCTAACGGGCATTCTGTTTTACTTCGGATCCGTGGAGCTTCGTTTTCTTGGAGTACTGGCGACCGATGAGATTTTTTTTCTAACTTGTGTGCTGAGTTGGCAACCAAGTGTCTAGAATACTAAGCCGCCGTATATACACTCATTCTTGGATTCCTTACGGTTAGCTTCGGTTCAGAGTCCACCTTCGTCGTGGATATATCTAATATACGTCGTCAGTGTCGACATGCTTGTTCTCATCGCTCTGCTTGTACTTCCATATACGTTCCATCCACGGACTTCTTTCCTTTATCACAAGCCGATGATTTCTTATATTCCTTAGTAACGGATTTCATGGACTTGTTGACTTTCACCTCCGATACGACATTATGTTCACTGGGCTCCGTATCGTCGTCTACTTTGCTGCTTTCCATATCGCTGTTATCAGATTTGCCAACGGCATCAATATGTACGTCTATTTCCTTATGATAACAAGTCAATGGTTGTCCCAGCTCATCTTCCTCCGTAACGAATTTTATGCCCTTGTCAGCTTTCACATCTGATGCGATATAATCTTTGCTAGATGGGGTACCATCGTTCATTTCTCTGCCTTCGTCATCGTTCTCATCAGATTTGCCGAAGGCCTCAGTATGTACGTTGATTTCCTTAAGGACATTCTCTCTGGTTTTCTTTCTTTTGTGGACATAACATAGCAGATCCTACTTTCGCGGCATGGGCTAGTATCACCCCGTTGACCTAAGCACTCTAGTTCAACTTTTCTGTTTTGACAATTGTTTTAGGGTAATGGTATTTTCCGATTCTGGCTCCGTTTGTGACTCGGTTTCCTTTGATGTTTTCCAAGACGAACTTTTCCATGATCATTTCCTTGTCTATGGAAGCAACGTTTTCTTCAACAACCGGAGCACTTTTATCGTTCAGTAGTTGATCGGCTACAATTTCGTCCTCAATCCAAGGTTTAGATTTAATTGTTTTCTAAAATCCAAATACCTGTTTGTTAGATCACGGCTTTCATTGATCCCTATTCGATCCCCGCATTATTGATTTATCATTTTCCTCACTACTCCCATTCTCTAGTATGTCCTTCTTACTACTCTGATTCGACCCAGTGTCAGTAAGTCCTCGGGAATACCCCTGGCTACAAACAATTCAATGGGTAGGCTGACGCAATTATGGGTGGCAAATATTTGTGTCGCTAGCCTGTCTGACATGGTTGACCCTGCTGGAGACGTAGAATTCCGTCGGCACAGCCTGAGTTATTCATTTTAATTTAAGCGTCAATATCATGTCAAGACTTATGCCACGTTGAGGACTATTTGGAAACATATTATATTTTCAATATTCAGTTTGTTCCTCAGGGGACACACATAAATATCAGAGGCAAGATATTTGAAAAAGTTAAAGAGTTTAAATATCTGGGAACAATGCTGACGGCCAATAACGAAATGTGGAAGGAAATTAACAAAAGACTGCATTACGGCAACGCTAGTTGGACTGCAGTCAGTAAACTGTTGAAATCCAAACTCCTATCATGTAATATAAAGCTCCGTGTTTATAAAACCATAATCATGCCGATTGCTCTATACGGATGCGAAACATGGGCTCTCACAAAACGGGAAGAAACAAATTCCGCATATTCGAGAATAAAGTTTTAAGGGATATATTTGGCGGTAAATATGACGAGGAGTCAGGACAATGGAGGAAACTCTATAACTACGAATTGGAATAGCTTTACGCGCAAACCTAGAATAGTGAGAGTAATCAGGTCGCGAAGATTAAGATGGGCCGGACATGTGGCGAGAATGGGCAGGGATAGATTTCTCGACGAAGACCAACGGGAAAGAGACCGGTAGGACGGCCGCGACGGAAATGGGAGACAACGTAAGGACTGTAGTGCCGAACTCAGCGCCGAGTCTCCGATCAGGCGGATCGCTCCACTCTGTATCTCTCACGTAGGCCGAGGGTATGCTTCGGAGCCGAGCTCCAAACATGCGCAATATTCGAGCACGGATCTAATTTGGGATTTATACAGAAGAAGCAATTAGGCTCTAAAAAGATAACTCAGTTTTCCTGAGGCGGACCCGGTGATGTTCAACACGTGTTTATGCCACGATACATTCCCACAGACCGTGACGCCGAGCAATTTCATGGTTTCTACAGATTCGAGGGCCTGGCCATTCATCGCCAGCCGTGAAGCTGATGATCCATTTTCCTTTGTGAATCTTGTATATTATGTCTTCATTCGATTGAAGTCGACGAGATTGGCCCTTCCCCACTGCAGGACCATATCTAGATCCTGATTCAGAGAGTCAATCTGGCTAGATCTCAGCTGGTGTGACGTAGATGCACCAATCGGCCGAACAATTGAAAAGGAAGAAACAAGTGTACTATCATCCGCAAAACTGAACTCTTTGATATCTGTTGTCTTCAACAAATCACTTATGTGAAGCAAAAACATGGTTGGAGCCAAAATAGAACCTTTAGGCACCCCGGAATTATCAGGATACAGATCCGCAGACTCTTGGCGCAAGGCTGATAACCTTGCCCGGAAAACGAATTATTATGGACAATTTAACAAGTCTCGGATATGGACCGGATACCGGTGGAGAGACTTGCTAAATAAAGCCAAGACTGAATCCCGGTTGTAGTGCCAATGATGATGATGATCCGAAGACTTGGCGTTTACAACAACCCGGATCGATCGATATTCGGGGAAGCTCCTCGTCCAGTCGCAAAGCTGCAGGGAAAGTCCATATGAACGAAGTTTGCTCAGCAATACCCCGTGACAGACGCGGTCTAAAGCCTTGGAGATATCCAATGCGACTACCCTTGACTCACCGTCCCCCTCAATCGCAGATGTCCCTATATCGGTTATAAAGGTCAAAACGTCTCCCGTGGACCGCCTGGCACGGAATCCGTATTGATTTCCAAATTACATTGCACTCCAAATACTTAGTTAACTCAGTATTGATAACTTTTTCCATCACCTTAGATAACATAGACAGTAATGCCATCGGACGGTAATTTTGTGGAAGACACTTTTTTGACCGATTTTCCAGCAGACAGGAAATGTCCTCCGTACATAAGATAAGCGGAATAGTCTGCTAAGGAGCGGCGATAGTTCTGGAGCACAGTTGTTAAGGACTATTGCTGGTATTCCGTCCGGGCCGGTTGCCTTCCTACAATCCAGTTCACGTGGAATGCGTTGAATAGTGCGCGGGCGAAATCTCACATCCCGCATCGAACACCGTACCGGTGCGTCAAAGGTGGCTCCAAAAGACCGGCATCGAAGTTTGAATTTGCGAGCACATTAGCTTTATCCCTTGAATTTGTGACTAACGTCCCGCTGCCCGCCACCAACGGAGAAAAAGCGGAGGAAGCGAAGTTACTGCTGGCGGCCCTTGCCATTTACTAAAAGGAACGCGAACCAATTGGGCATTGAAGGAGTTCGTGGCGTTTCTAACAGATACACACACAATACACAAGCAAATAGTGAAGAACACCGAACGAGTGTTGAGTTTAGAAATCGAATTCGTACACGCGGCCAGTAGGCTGATGCTTCAATGCCTCGCTTTTCACCGTTTCATCGTGTGTTCAATTCACCTTCTTCACTATCCTTGCTTAACACCACAACCCCGACGTGATCTGTACACACAGCACACACTTTCCCATAGTAAACAGGACTCCACGACTTCCGCATAGAGCACCGGCACACTCGCCTGCTCCGACGTTCTCTCGCTCGCTCGCTCTTCGCTCCGTCGTTCGAACACGAAGTTGATCGTAACAAAGTTACGGAGGAGGGAGTAGTGTGGCGTTTCTAACAGATACACACACAATACACAAGCAAATAGTGAAGAACACCGAACGAAAATCGAATAAGAAAATGTATCAGAGCCGTATACCATAGCGATAACATAACAATCCCCCATCAGTTGAGTATACTTGAGTTTAGAAAGCGAATTCGTACACGCGGCCAGTAGCTTGATGTGTTAAGCATTGGTTCAATTTTTTGTGATTTTAACTGTTATAGCGTCAGTTCGAATCACGTGTTCTTCACTATCATCGCAGACGCTATAAGTATCTTCGCGGTATCAATCGCCTGATTGCACGCGTTTCTGATTCTAACAAAATTCGTTCTGTTCACCACGGTTGGATTGGACCGCCATTCCTTAAAGGCTCTATTTTTGCCGCTGTAATCTGTTGGCCTTTTTTATCAAACCAAGGCTTAACAGATGAACTTCGTTTGATGGAATATAGATCTTCATCCCGAGAAGAATAATCTCTGTGACCGACCCCGCGCATACATCGACATCGGAGTCTCCAAAGCACACCTCCGACCACGGAAAGGGTGCGAAGGAACCTCACAAATCGTCCCAGTTGGCAGCCCCGTACCTCCATACACAGCGAAGCCGCCCAGCTCGGTTATTTGCTTGAAATGGAAGCGGTTGCGCGACCGATACCAACCAGTAATCTGAATTTTCCAATGGCGCAGCAACCTCCATCGTATAAATGCTCGGCTCGGATGTCAAAAACAGATCCAGGGTGTTCGTATAATCACCTCGGACATCCGGCACTCGCGTGGGTTCCTCCACAAGTTGCGGCTAACAGCGAACATCTCCGCTAGCTTCCCAGCCTCGTCGGTTCGGTTAGAATGCACCAACCAGCCGGAATTGAGCGCCAAGGAGTATAATTTCAGAAGCCGGTTGGTTGATCTGTATTCAGTTGACGGTAAGTGAAAGATGTTCGAAAACTCTCGCTTGTCGATCGTCATTCGGTGAGCGGTAAATATCACAAAGAAAGAGCGATCCCGATTACGCGATGACGAATTTCTTAAAGTTCGGTTATTTATCATAATATTTGCATGATGTTCCCCCTGACATAGTCCCCCTGAAGATCCGATTGGGACACTAGTTTACCTCCGGAATTCTTTATCTCAGAAGGTACTGTAGCGTTCTACGAACGCACAATTCCACCCAGGTAAGGTTCCTACCCTTCAAGGAAATACCTACCCTAAAACGTTGCACGCGCCCCACAGACGCGTGTCCCAAAGTCCCACCTTAGAGCACTGAAACATTTAGCCAACGTTGAGCCCGACACGAAAAAGCAAGGAACTGAACGTCCCGAAGCTTTTAATGTCAAGCTCAACAGTTCGAATAAAGCATACCTGAAACAAAGGAAAACATTCATGCATCCGGTCCTCAAAGACTGAAATGCGTCGCATCCCAGCTCTGCACAATAGGAAACCCTGAACATCTACACGATGTTACAAGGAATCGCTATCGTCGGTAAATTAGCCGACCAGCGGCTGCACGTGCGGGTAGCTGCCATAAAGACCACCCAAATCCGTCAAGCAAACAAAGGCAGCGACAACCTTTTTCAATAAAGCATATCGCCTGCCGCTACCAAATTGCAGGCAACTGTAATTATCTCGACGAGACAATTCATAAAATTTATGAGGCTAAAAACCTACAAAGGATCTAGTCCGATCCCACGGTCCCTTTCGAATTTCACACCCATTAGAAAGGTCTAATGGATTGTTGGTTTTAACCGAAAGAAGTTAAACAAAACCATGGACCGTACGTCTATTCAAATTGCACGATATCCGTCGGCCTGCGCGCCAGATGTGCTATGCAAATAAAGGCGGCACACCATCGACAACCATCGATCTGGTGATTTGATCACCACGGATGGTGATTATGCTATAAGGATGTATGCGTCGATGGACTTTCTCCTTTTCAGGCATCCAAATTACCCCTGGGATTAAATAACATGCTGCTTACAGAGATTCGGAAATTCTGTTAGCGGATCTAAGGAAAAAAATTGTCTGCACAGATAAAGATACAATCTGTATCGGGGTATTTTTCTGATAGGAAAAGTTAGTCGATATAGAACTTTCGAGCGGTGGTGACCAGACAGAGGAATAGCGAGGGAGACTTTTCGAGGAGGAACTTGAGTCGCGTATTGTGAAATTCACCGTGTTTAAAAACTAAGAACGTGTGTTGTCATAGCTAGTATGTCCGTAAGACCATATATTATACTATGTTAAACTATAATAACGAGGATAATTTATCAGAACATATAAAATCAGTGAGTGAGTGTTCTTCGCCAGTACTATTCTTGTAAATTAGTTATAAGTGCTGTTCAAAAAAAGAATTAAAGGAAATCGATAAAGAAAGGAACAAATTTTTCCGTGTTTTGTTGTGTTCGCTCCGCTGGTGTATTTCTCCTCCACGGTAAGCAGTGTTCGGCGGAACACTCCGACATCATTCAGCAGTGACCTTACGAGAAAAACCGCCAAAGTACCATCATGACTTATCTCCGTGTCACTGCGGGCCATCAGCCATACATCTGAAACATAGTCGAAGATTTCTTCCGACGACATCGCCGAATGTACAGCGTGACGGGGTGGTATCCCAGCTTGGAACCGACTACCACCTAAACCAACTTTTTCTCGAACCGGTCCATCAGCCAAACTCCGAAATATGGCCAGGGATTTCTCCCGACCATTTCACGGAACCTAAAGCTTGATAGGTGGTATTTCGCCGGGCGGCAGGGCGTTGGAACTCCACATACCACTCGGGCTTTAGTTGCCTCTTACGGCATGCCGGCCTAGCTGTGAGTATATTCTAACGCCCTACGTACAGGGACTGTAATAAACATATAGGATGTCCGAAAAGTTGTTTCCGAAAACAATTCTTTAATAAACTAGCGGATATGTTAATGAACCAAAATGTATATTTTATTAAAGTATAGTATTATAGGGTTTTGCGGCGAAGTGACGAATTCGATTCAAACACATGACGTGAAGTGATTAGAAACCCAGCAAAAATTTAGAACAAAGGCCTTAACACATAACACCACAGCCGCGTGTACACGAAGTTGTATTTTTTTTCAGCTCTTTAAGCCATGGATGTTAATTACTCTGAACTTTGAACATTTATTTTGCGGTTTTCTTTTGTTCTTTACTATGGTTGCTTGTTCGTGTGTATCACTGGAATCGCCACAGTAGTCTCCCCCAGTAACTATGTTGCGATCATTTTGTGTGAGGAGCCATGGAGTGAGCTGGTATTCCGTGAAGAAATGTACTCAGTGGGATGAACGACCAAGTGTTGATATGAGAAAAGTACGACTCGTTGACGAACACATCCCTGGTGGTCACTAAACCATGCGGAATGAAAGCTTTATGCGCTCCACTATGAAATCAGCCCATCTCCACCATCCTCGCAGCAATTTTCACTTTCAAATCAGCAAGTTCTTCTGCCCCAACCTATATTCCGTGTTATTAGAAGGTGTTCAGCTGTATTCTGATCTTGCTTATCTAGAAACGCATCGAGGAAAAGAGTAAATTGCATATTGTTCTTCGTATTGAATAAACTGTTTAACACATTGACTGCGCTCAAAAATGGGGGTCTTTGTATGTTGAAAATCGGGGAAGTAAATTCCATGTGCTGTCTTGTTTTCTCTTGTCTAAATTTTCCCGTCCGACCTGGTGTTATTGTAATGCAAGGGCGGCGATTTTACTCTAATATTAAATAATAATAATTTAAAAAAAACAGTACCGCCTATAGCCCAAGCCAATACGGTACGATAATCATCATCGGCATTACAACCGGGATCCGATCTTGGCCTTATTTAGCAAGTCCCGGGGCTTGTTAAATTTTCCATAATAATTTGTTTTTTCCGGGCAAGGCTATTAGCCTTGCGCCACGGCACGATAATCAAGTAATATTAAAGTCACGCATTGTCGAATGTAAGTTTATTGAGTATATCACCGGCAGGATTGTGTCTGATATCTTGCTAATGTTACAAGTACTCCACAGACAGACTCAAACATTGAATAGTCACATTTCTATATACAGCCATCTCCCCAGTTAGAAACTAAGAAGTAATGATTATGAGGCCCTTCCTTCGTCATAAACAACGAATGTATAATTAAAGTCAATTTTCCACCACAATATAATCAATTCGGTGTCAACTACTCTGAAACTACTTTCCCAGTGATCTGAAAATTTCCCGCCTATCTAACAATCGACTTGTCTCGCCTGATAAGCTAAAGTCAACTCTCAAACAATGTATTCTTGTCTTTGTTTTCTTTTTGCTAGAATGGAGTCGAAGATTCACCACGTAGACATAGTTCGATGGACCAATTGATGGGTTTACTCAATGACATGGGTAAATCATCAAGAACAAGAAGTCTTAGTGATAGTGGAACACAAGAAGAAGGTAAGTTATTCTCAGTCCTTAATATACACAAAAACACTAATTCAAATATTTACTTGGCACACAGAGAAAGAAAGAGATGCTCAACCTGACCTACTTAATAATACACCTCCTGTGCCTCCAAAAAGATCCCATCGAAGACGTCATACCCCGCCCCGTCCTATTTCAAATGGACTCCCGCCAACACCGAAAGTTCACATGGGTGCATGTTTCTCCAAAATATTCAATGGATGCCCATTACGAATACATTGCACGGCATCTTGGATTCATCCTGAGACTCGTGATCAGCATCTGTTAATTGGCGCCGAAGAGGGAATATTCAATTTAAATATGAATGAACTACACGACGCTGCCATTGATCAATTATTTCCCCGACGGACGACCTGGCTGTATGTTATCAAGGATGTCCTAATGAGCTTATCTGGTAAATTCTGTTATTGTTCAAGTTAAACATATTAATAAATATCCTTGTCTAATCCTTTTTAGGCAAATCGTGTCAACTGTATCGACACGATTTGATAGCGTTGCACTCCAAACAGACTCATCGTTTCTCGCTGCATATGAATAAGATTCCTGAAAGACTGGTTCCCAGAAAATTTGCTTTGACAACGAAAGTTCCCGATACCAAAGGTTGCACACAATGCTGTGTTACACGAAATCCTTACAATGGATATAAGTATTTATGTGGTGCCACACCTTCTGGAATATTCCTGATGCAATGGTATGATCCATTAAACAAATTCATGCTGTTAAAGCAATGCGAATGGCCGTCAATTTCTGGCATCATTGGAGGACATGCTGTTCAAAATGGTGGGCAAACACCTGTCTTTGAAATGATTATCACACCAGAACTAGAATATCCAATCGTTTGCATTGGGGTCCGTAAATGGATCAACGCTTCTGTCAGATTGGAACTAATCAATATGAACAGTGGTATTGAACTCAATCATCATCAAAACGACATTATAATTTATTATCCATTTCAGGTGCTGGCTGGTTCCACTCGGACGATTTAGAATTCGAGGGAACCGCAACAATGGTCCCGCGAAGGGAATTTATAAAAGTTGTGAAAGTCCATCAACTGGAGAAGGATGCCATCTTGGTATGTTATGGAAATGTGGTACAAATTGTTACCCTTCAAGGTAATCCAAAACAACACAAGAAGATGGTCTCACAATTGTGTTTCGATTTTACTATCGAAAGCATAGGTAAGTAATGGCTAGATGTGTTATGTAGCAAGTGGATGGTAATTGGAATTGTATTTTGATTGCAGTATGCCTACCGGATAGTATTTTAGCATTCCATAGGCATGGCATGCAAGGCAAGTCGCTTAGGAATGGTGAGATAACACAAGAAATCAAAGACATGTGCCGAACATATAGATTACTTGGATGTGATAAGTAAGTACTCCATACATTATCGATCGATACTCGGTTGTTTTGAAATACGGAAGATAAACGACCTAGAAAAATTGGAGTTTTTAAGATCTCTTAGACATTTCTATGAATATTTTAGTCGAAAATGCAGGTTCGTAAACGAACACGTGATCATGTATCCTTCGATCGTCGAAGATATCGAAGGAAAATATAATGTTAAGTGTCTTGCTTATTCATAAGGAACAAATTGGGTTATCCAGTTCCGTTTTGGGAACTCGTCCCCTTCATACAAATCATCCTTCTCATCGGAGGATTGTTTTCTTTTATGTGAGTCGATAATAACCAGTGTTTGGTTATTCTATAAATTAGATTTGCACGATCGCTCTCCGGCGTAGTTTGATAATTGTAAAATAGCCATCTGAGACCATTGTGCTCTGTTGACCCCGCTACACTAATCGTTTTCTGCTGTGTTTGTCATTTACTTAGAAGGACGGTATTCCATTCTTTAGAATACTGCCTTGCAAGGATCTTGTAATTTCTCTTTAGTTTATGAAATGTGTCGTGTTAAAATGGCGTTCGTTCACGATCTCCTCCTGTGAGCGCATCTGGGTCGAAGCCAACTTCTCGGTGCTCAGCTCGTACTTAAAAAAAGCTTATCGTAATCTTCTCCCCCCGCTTGGTAGAAACCTTGACGTGGTGCGGGGCTTAAAGTACAATGAATCACTCAGGCTATGCTGACGGAAGCATATGCTTCCAGTAGGGTCACCCATGTCAGACAGGCTAGCGAGGAGTAACACATAAAGATCTACCACCCGTAATCCAGGGTGTTACGCGTCACCGTGCCCATTGGATGGTTTGCAGCCAGGGGTATACCGGCTGTATTATAACGGCGCCTCTCTAACACCGGGTCGAATCAGAGCAATAAGCAGACCTTACCACATCAAAACGGGGCTCTGATGTGGCGGACTATTTGAAACCCCAAGTTTCGTGGGATCAAAAATGAATAACCAATATACCAAAAACAATCCGACGAAAAACCCGGTAGGCGTAGGTGTGATGAGCCGACACTACCATAAGGGAAAAAATCGTCAAGAAAACACCGGCTCGGCAAAAAGAAGACGTAGAGAAAAACTGAAAAAGCGTATATCCCGCGTCGGCACGTGGAATGTTCGAACCTTATATAAACCAGGCGCGATACAGATGGTCGTAGAAAACGCGAAACAATATAAAATGGACATCGTCGCGCTTTAGGAAGTTCGACTCCCACATCAAGTAATCGAAACCAACGGGTTTACACTGGTGTGTGGAGGTACCGATACACATAACCTCGGAATAGGCTTCATCATAAGCAAAAAGATTACGTCCCATGTAAAAGATGTGCAATTTATTAATGACCGAATGTCGGTGCTAAAAATACAGGGACCATGGTACAATTATGTACTTATAAACGTCCACGCCCCAACAGAATCTACGGACGAAGAAACGAAGGACACTTTCTACGAGACCCTAGAGGAAGTATTCGATGAGATCTCATAATTCGATGTTAAAATCCTCTTCGGGGACCTCAATGCTAAAATTGGAAAGGAAGATATCTTCCAACCAACTATAGTTAAAGAAAGCCTATACGACGTTTTAAATGATAATGGTATTCGAATTATCCCGTTCGCAGCGTCAAAAGATCTGGTAGTGAAAAGCACGATGTTCAATCACAAGCAAATCCATAAAGCCACATGGATATCAGCCGACGACGTAACGCGTAACCAAATAGACCACTTCCTCATAGACAAAAGACACCACTCGAATATCCTTGACGTAAGATCATATACAGGAGCAGATTGTGAAGTCGGCTTGCAGCAAACCCACATGAACAGTCACGGGAGATGCGCAAAAAGTTCGAGATTGATAAACTAAAAGACCTACGTAAAAGGGCTGAATATCAAGACGAACAAACGGATAGATTTAGCATCCTAGAGAATGACAGTAGTGAGGAAGAGGAAGCCAATAGTGTCTACACTAAATGAGCATCGATCAGAGACACAATCAAACAACCAGCCCAAGAGGTATTAGGATTTAAGAAAACAAATAAGTCCAAACCTTGGTTTGACGATGAGTGCAGGGCAAAGATCGAAGAACGTAAACGCCTCGGAATGGTCCACTTAGAAGCATATGTTGAAGTCAACGCAACAATTCGGAAAGAAACAACGAGACTTTTCAAACGCAAAAAACGCGAATGGGAGAAGACTCAGATCGAAAAAATCATAGAAAATGCCAGAGCAAAGAGCAGCAGAGGTATGTATGCCGGCATAAATTCAATTAGAAATGGCTACCGAGGGGGAGCCAAAATAATTCGAGACACAAACGGATGTCTGGTGACAGAAACAAAAAATATCGTGACAAGATGGAAGCAGTACTTTGAAAACCTGCTCAATGTGCGCACCCATCAAGCACAAATAAACGCACCAGACGTACATACAGCCGAGCCTCAGATCCCAGAGCCCTCTTTCGACGAAGTTGTAGACGCAATAAACCGATTGAAAAACAACAAGACTCCCGGAGCCGACTATATACCGGCAGAGCTCTGAAGCATGGAGAAGAGGCAACCGCTCGAAAGATCCACCAACTGGTTAAAACAATATGGGACAAGGAAGTCATTCCGGAAGAATGGAAAACCTCAATAGTCATCCCCATTTTCAAAAAAGGCGACAGATCTGACTGCGAAAATTACAGAGGAATATCATTGCTCCCAACCACATACAAAATATTAACAAATGTCATACTGGCAAGAATCACACCGTATGCAGAAGAAATATTGGGAGACTACCAATGCGGATTCCGTCGGAACCCGTCAACAAGCGACCAGATGTTCACAATAAGGCAACTGCTGGAAAAGAAGTGGGGATGCGGAGAGACGGTTCACCAACTGTTCGTTGACTTCAAAAAAGCATACGACTCAGTCGCAAGGCAAAGACACTACCATATTGTGGTTGAGCTGGGGATCCCGAAAAAATATGCCGCCCTCATTCAGATCTGCATGAACGAAAACAAAGAGCGAGTTAGAATAGAAAACCACCTCTCAGAACCATTTGAAATCCGGAACGGACTAAAACAAGGGGATGGCCTCTCACCATGTCTCTATAACCTTGTCCTCGAGTATGTTATCAGAAAGGTACAAGACGACAACACGGCCGGATCATCCCTGAACGGGGTCACACAAGTGCTCGCGTATGCGGATGACATCGCCGTTCTGGGCGATAATCTCGAAACTGTAAGTAAAAACTGTGAAATCATCATGCAAGCGGCAGAAGAGGTGGGCCTAGAAATAAATGAAGACAAAACAAAATACATGATTACGGCGAGAGCAGGTGGACCTCAGAGAACACGCATAAACATCAGGGGCAAGATATTTGAAAATGTCAAAGAATTTAAATACCTGGGAACAATACTGACGGCCAGTTATGAAATGTGGAAGGAAATTAACAAAAGACTACACTCCGGCAACGCTAGTTGGCTGCAGTCAGTAAACTACTGAAATCCAAACTGCTAACACGTTATATAAAGCCTCGTGTCTATAGAACCATAATCATGTCGATTGTTCTATACGGATGCGATTATGGGCTCTCACAACACGGGAAGAAAACAAACTCCGCGTATTCGAGAGCATAATTTTAAGGAGTATCTTTGGTGGTAAATATGACGAGGAGGCAGGACAATGGAGGAAACTCCACAACCACGAATTGGAAGAGCTATACCGCAAACATACAATAGTGTGAGTAATCAAGTCACGAAGATTAAGATGGGATGCACATGTGGCGCGAATGGGCAATTATAAGACCGTGCATAGAATTCTTGACGGTAAACCAACGGGAAAGAGACCGACAGGTCTGACCTTGAGGAGATTGGATCGGATGGTCAAGCGTGGAAGGAGAGCACACAGGACAGGGGACAATGGCGGAGTCGATTCGGCGAGGTCATGAATTTCCGGGTTCCTACAGGCCAATAATTATTAGGAAATAGTAGGGTGTAGCGTGAAGATCCTACAATAGAATCAGGTAAACCATCGAATTTGTTAAACGATGCATTTATTTCCAAGTTCGTGCTTAATAGCGGATGGAATTTATTCCGTCGAATAACAAAGTAAGTCTTCCGCAAGTTGATGTAACACTAAAACTTAAGGGCACCTCAAAATCCCATATATGCATTCATCTGATTGGGACCTATCGGCTATGGTTATAAAGTTTGTTTCTAATTACATAGAATATTTCTAAGGATGGGTTTGACTTTTGAGGGCGCTGAGGCTAGTTATAATGTGATATAAAAATAATAATAGAAAAAAAGATTGAGCTTATAGTTTTTACTTAACTTTTGTATTAACTATTGTATTTTTTATTGCAGAGTCGTTGCTCTAGAGAGTCAACTTTATAGAACTGGTTCGCTTGGAAGTGACGAAGGACATGACCTCTACATCTTAGCAGGACACGAAGCCAGTTACTAATTGCAAACTTTTTTTTTTTTAACAAAATTTAATCTAACATAAATTATACTAAATTATATATAAATTTATATGTATACATTTTATACGGCATTCTTTATCCTTTTATTTCTATAATTTGTTGTTGTGTGCGATGCTTTTGCAATACACATCCCCTTTCATAGGCAACTAATAATTGAGTATTGAAATGTGAAATTTCTAGAATAATTCAGAAAATTGTGTAATTTATTAAACAATTTAAGATTTAAGGAATAAGAAAAAAAAACAAAAGAAAAACATTAATTATGAAATTATGTTACTCATTTAATAATTCTTATTTTGTTAAAAACTGTAGGAAACTAAGCTCGAAGTTTAATCCTTAAGTAGCTCTAAGCTAACTGAATAATTTTCCAAATAGGAAACAAAGAAATTAATAACATACATTTGTATTTATAATTTTATTAATTAAGAGAGAATATATTTAATATTTAAAATGCATATATATACATATACATACACAAATATAAGTATATGTATTTCGAGAAAATTAAACTATATTTTTAATATTAGGCTAAAGAATATAAACTGCATTATAATTTTATAAGAAAAGGAAAACATTTTCATGTATACATGATGTAAATTATATTATACAAAACAAAATATTATTTTGTTATAATTAACTTGAAACAAAAAGAAACACCGAAGCACATACGATTATGAAAACAAATCCAAAAATTAATGTCGTCCCAAAATTAGAAGAACATAAAACAGAAAAAAAATTTATTGATGAGTAATGTAATTCACAATAATGCATAAAAGTATTTTATTAAAAAACAATATCTAATAGAAATGTATTATAAAACGAAAAAATAACGTTCTACTCTAAATGTACATCAATACTAACACGCGGCAGTTTTTACCATTTTTTTACCACAGGCTTTTTATAAGATTTTCATCACAGACCATTTAACTTGCGTGTATTTTATTTTGTTTACCCTCCTTGTATTCGATTTGACTTTAAACTATTGTAAATGTTTAGTTAATTGAATCCGTAGTTTAGGTTTTTTTTTTATTCTATCTTTGATTTACAATCGACTTCTAATTGAGTATTAATTTGTTTTCTTCTTCCAGATTGTAACCCACTTTACTCTTCATTGAAAGATAAATTATACTTCTTCTTTAAATACTTGATAGAGGTGGGAACATATGGTTCCAAAAATGTTGATCACAACACCTTTTAATAATGAATTTCGTTTTGAGTGATTGAAAATGAGTTTCATAAGGTGGTGGTGGATCAATAAGTACATAACTTTTCCTACTACCTAAGCAATTAAAAAGAAGTACTGTTGTTATCTAGTGTCGTTTGCCAGTGGAGCATGGCCACTTTAATTTGTGTGTGGTAGAAATTCAAATCATACAACTGCGTGGAACAAATTTTAAAAAGTTGAATTCTAGTTCCTTCTTACCTGTGCCAAGCATGGTTGTCCTAAATACTAAACATACAAATACATGTGTCATCCACAATTATGAAACCTCGTCAAACACCCTTTCAAAGGAAACGCATGAATACGTTTGAAATCGTTTGAGACAACAGCTTGTGGCGTTTCTAAGAGCTACACACACAATACACAAGCAAATAGTGAAGAACACCGAACGAAAATCGAATAAGAAAATGTATCAGAGTCGTATACCATAGCGATAACATAACAATTCCACATTAGTTGAGTGTACTTGAATTTAGAAATCGAATTCGTACAAGCGGCAGTGGCCTGATGTATTGAGCATTGGTTACATTTTTAGTGATTCTAACTGTCATAGCGTCAGTTCAAATCACACGTTCTTCACTATCATCGCAAACGCGGTAAGCTCATGTGTTAATCTGTTAAAGTCTGTCTAATTATTGTGATTGTTTTGTTTATATTTTATATGAAATTCTCACGTAAGGAAACTTGTGAAGTACGTAGAAATCACTTAACCCAGGGATTCTCTAACAAAACAAATGCAGTGTTGTACAAGTTTACTTATTTTTCGCCTGGAATTTACAAACAGCTATGATTACATAGGATGCCTTTTATATTCCACATCGATTCTGTCGAGTCGCCATTTGGATGTACATAACATTTGGCAATTAACATTTAACAGTCGTGAGGATCGGTCAGTAACAATTTATTATGAATCAGCCAACGTGGCGACAACATGTTAAAATTATTAAAAACTTTTATTCCAAATATATTAATTGTTCATTTGTGAATATTTGAAGAAACGTACGTAACTTTTTTGCCTTAAGAACATTTTGACGTGACTGCTTTTGATAATAAACAGAACAGGCGATATTGAGGTATCGAAAACCCTCAATTGATACCCTAAAAACTGTATGGCCGGCCAAGTGGATGCATTATAGGGCCATATCTCTTCGAGAATTTTAAACATAAAGATATGACGGCCACTGGTGCCCGATGTTGGGACATGTTGGAAAACTGTCGAGTTGATCTATAAACAATTTTTTTATTTATTTTTTTATTTATTAGAGTTCTCTCGGGAGAGGCTAATCAATAAGACACAGCTCTTGGTACGATGCAAAATTTGCGAGATATTGTTCCGGGGGAATATTGTCAAAAATCGCTGATATCATTTAGCCGCCATGTCCCCTGGTTTGGCGCCACTTGATTTCTTCTTATGGGGAAACGAGGGAAAAGATATAGCAAACCAACCACAACGTTGATACTTAAACGAACGTTGATGTCAACGAAATTGTTATGAAAAATGGACTGAAAAGAGTTCACCTTAGATAGCCACTTGACCGATCTAGCATTCGATCTTTTCTACCGAAAAAATTTTCTCCGGACGTCGAAAAACTATAGCTGGCGACGGAGTTGGAGAAGGCATCATTGATACATTTGTAACACTAAATTATTAAACATGTTGCGAGAAATTTTGTGAAAGTACAAAACCATTCGAAATTGATGTCATATGTTAGAACCAAATAGAGAAGTGTTCGCTACTCTATTGCATCATCATCATCATCATCATCGTAATCGGCGCTACAACCAGGTTCCGGTGTTGGGTTATTATTGTTTGAAACATTTATTTTAGCTTACCTGGACTCGGGCAGACGGTGTCTTCCTGTTCCGCTGGTCTTCAATGGCGGGATTGGTCCTTCCGCTTCAGTGCGTTGCGTGCCATTGGTGGCTTCGACGGCTCGCTTCCTTCGCCTGGATCCCTTGGTAGTAAGTGACTTGGGATGGCCGTTTTGTAATGCAGCGGCACCACATGCCATGGCAGCGGTTGTAGGGTGGACCCGCAGTTATTACCGGTGATAAGTGTAACCAGCAATTATTACCGGTGGTGACTGTGACCAGGAGATAGTATTAAATTAAAGACTTTTTATTTATTTTAACTTTGTTTATTTATCCTTTATTCCACAATACTTGGTCGTATCTCGGATCCTCTGGATTTCGACTCATGATTTGACCATAGGTTCGGCCTCCTGCAAATAAAAAAAAATGGCGAAATAAAAAAACAAAATGGGGTGGCGAGAGGCCAACTTTAGGGTGACAAGGACAAATGTGTCCTTCATCTTGTCTCAGGCTTCTGGTCATCTTGCGATAACCAGAATCACCCACATCCATGAAGATGTTGGGCTCGGTCTCAAGATATCTGAAAATAAAGGGGATGGAGGTATCTGAGGATAGTGTTGACAGGGTTAGTTCAATTGTTTTCTAACTACGGATGGGAGGATAGTCGGAAAGAAATCGTACAAAACCGGTAAGTCTTGAGTGCGGTAGTAAACGCAGATCACGTCTTTGGCGTGATGGCGAATTAAAAATGTGCCCCCCTTTTATACTCTGGTTCATCGAGATTTGTCAAAATTTTATATAAAAATTCCAAGAAGCACAAACAAGATTTTGTGTGCTTCAATCGGAATAGGATTCCGGGAAGTTGTTAGGAATTTATTTGAATAAATTCTCGGAAGGAGAAATCATGAAATGCATTTAGAGTTAAGCATTTCATGATGTTAGGAGTATTAGGAATTGAATCAATGTACGACAAATGGCGTCTCTAACAGATACACACACAATACAGAAGCAAATAGTGAAGAACACCGAGCGTAAATCGAATAAGAAAATGCATCAGAGCCGTATACCATAGCGATAACATAACAATTCACATCAGTGGAATATACTTGAGTTTAAAAATCCAATTTAAATCGGTCAGTAGCGTGATGTGTTACGCATTGGTTCAATTTTTGGGGATTCTAGCTGTCATAGCGTCAGTTCGAATCGCACGTTCTTCACTATCATCCTAAACGCTATAAAAAGACTTTGGTTTAATTTTGTACAATTGGGGAACATGATTTGGATTATGGGTAAGGGTAAGGTAATTAGGAATTGAATCAATGTGCGACAAATTAACTTTTGGTTTAACTTGCCGCTCAATGATTGACTATGGGAATAAGGTTAAGATTATAGGAAATATTGTGGATTTGGATGGGAGTAGTGATTTAGGATCACTACACCGGTCTTGGATTTATTTAGCAAGTCACTCCACCGGTATCCGGTCCATATCCGAGACATATTAAATTGTCCATAATAATTTGTTTTTCCGGTTATTAGCCTGGCGCCAACCTTTCTCATGATGTCGTTGCAGGCATTGGCTCACTACTTGTAGCTATCCAGGGGTGTCATGTGGAGACTGCATGTCAACTTGGATTGAACAGGGACGAGGATTTTCCTAGCCTTCGCCGGGTTGAAAGCAGAGACTTTGCCCTGTATGTATGTGTGGACGATAGCTTTCAAATGAAGTCCTCTAGTAAATTATAAAATTGTTTTCCACTTAAAAGTTATTAAAAAAGCATTGACCTGGAACATAAAGAGCACATTGTACTTCTTTTCGAATTACTTGTAAAAACTGTACCATTGTAGCCGTTTCCTTAATTTTAGCGGACTAATTACAGGACATCTAAGGCAGTGAACATATATGTTGACTTCCTATAATAATATTTATTGTGGGGGCGGTTCAATACCCCGTGAATTATGAATTGACTTTCCCTCGAACCTGTTACCGACGAATGGCGATAATCTTCTTATGCAACTGCATAAGCTGCTTTATTCAATTTATGTAGGATAGTTTCCCTACGTGAGAATTTCATATAAAATATAAAAAACCATCACAATAATTAGACAGCCTTTAACAGATTAGACAGCCTTTAACAGATTAACACATATTTACATTATCGCAGCTGTCCATTTTTAATTCGAAGTACACCATAACTTAAGTTACTTTTTCAACATATTCCTTTATTAAAAAGTTCCTCGGTCATCACTGAAGTTACCTTCACTAAATATAATAAATTTTAAAATGTATAAAAGTCTTTAAAAATAGCACGATAGGAATTTAACACATTCGGTAATGCTTCCGTGGCGACCCCGTCACCCACATATGGGTGACGCTCTTCTTGTTCCAGTTAAATAAGATTTTCAGTTTGATTTTTAAAAGGAATTTAATGGAACATGCATTGATTGGGGGCTCAACCGGGATTATAGATAGGAATTTAACACGTTCGGCGCCGCGTAACCCATATTTAGGTGACGGTTATGCTTCCGTGGGGGCCCCGTCACCCAAATATGGGCGACGCTCTTCTTGTTCAAGTTAAATAAGATTTTCAGTTTGATTTTTAAAAGGAATTTAATGGAACATGCACTGAATTATAAATATAGAATATACAGTATAAAAATATCAAAAATATACATATACTGTGGGGTAAAAATATTCACTCTATTAAACTTTTCATAACTGACCCTCTTCATTCTTTTGTTCATCATATCAAGAGTGCCCTGCTCTGAAATAAATTTATCTCAAATTCACCTCCGACATTTCAATTCCACAATATTACGCTTTTTATTAATTTATATGTAGGATAAAATATTGCGTTATCTATGTCGCATGCATCGTCCAAGCCCATCTTTGGCGATTTTGGACAATTCAAACAATACGTCATTTGTTGTTTTTTAACTTCTTCCTCGCTTGTTGGCGTTCGACAGTTTGCCTCTTCTGTTGGTAGCACAGGATGCACATCCTTCTTACAGTCATCATCATCATCGGCACTACAACTGGGATCCGGTCTTGGGCTTATTTAAGAAATCTTTCCATTGGTCCCGATTTCGAGCCGATGTCATCTAGTTTGGCACTCCCAAGCTCTGGTCGTCCTGGTCTACGCCACCCCACCATCGTAGACAAAGTCTGCCGCACTCTCTCCTTCCATACATCCTGACACAAAGAGCTTTCCGGGCAGGCTTCTCTTCACTCATTCGAGCTAGGTGTCCCACCCACCGGAGTCTACCGAGCTCGATTTTTCTTACAACATTAGGCTCAAGATAGATTGCGTACAACTCATGGTTGTAGCGTCTCCGGAATCGTCCTCCCTCACTTACGGGGCCAACAATTCTCCTTAAGACCTTCTCGGAGCCATACATGAGTACTGGTAAGACCATGGTCTTGCACAATAGCAGCTTGGATGTTCTGGATAAATTTCGGGATTTAAAGAGCCTTGATAGACCATAGCAGGCTATGTTGGATTTGATCAGCCGTCCGCGTATTTCTTCTTCCATATTGTTATCGACTGATACTATTGACCCAAGGTAGTTAGGATTGCACTACTTCAAATTCGTGCTACACTACCCTCATAATTTGACCAACGTTAGGTCTTCTCTTAGCAGAAGTTGCCACCATGTACTTAGTTTTCCCCTCATTAATGTGCAGTCCCAGTTTTTGTGCCGCCTGCTCGATCTGGCTGAAGGAGTGCTGTATAGCCGAATCGGATCTACTAATGATGTCGATGTCGTCTGCGTAGGCAAGTATCTGGCAGGACTTGGTGACAATAGTCCCTCTAGTTGTAACGCCAGAGTCATGGATTGCTTTCTCCAACGCCAGTTAGGATCGCACTACTTCAAATTCGTGCTACACTACCCTCATAATTTGACCAACGTTAGGTCTTCTCCTCGCAGAAGTTGCCACCATGTACTTAGTTTTCCTCTCATTAATGTGCAGTCCCAGTTTTTGTGCCGCCTGCTCGATCTGGCTGAAGGATTGCTGTATAGCCGAATCGGATCTACCAATGATGTCGATGTCGTCTGCGTAGGCAAGTATCTGGCAGGACTTGGTTGACAAAAGTCCCTCTAGTTGTAACGCCAGAGTCATGGATTGCTTTCTCCAACGCCAGTTAGGATCGCACTACTTCAAATTCGTGCTACACTACCCTCATAATTTGACCAACGTTAGGTCTTCTCCTCGCAGAAGTTGCCACCATGTACTTAGTTTTCCTCTCATTAATGTGCAGTCCCAGTTTTTGTGCCGCCTGCTCGATCTGGCTGAAGGAGTGCTGTATAGCCGAATCGGATCTACCAATGATGTCGATGTCGTCTGCGTAGGCAAGTATCTGGCAGGACTTGGTGACAATAGTCCCTCTAGTTGTAACGCCAGAGTCATGGATTGCTTTCTCCAACGCCAGTTAGGATCGCACTACTTCAAATTCGTGCTACACTACCCTCATAATTTGACCAACGTTAGGTCTTCTCCTCGCAGAAGTTGCCACCATGTACTTAGTTTTCCTCTCATTAATGTGCAGTCCCAGTTTTTGTGCCGCCTGCTCGATCTGGCTGAAGGATTGCTGTATAGCCGAATCGGATCTACCAATGATGTCGATGTCGTCTGCGTAGGCAAGTATCTGGCAGGACTTGGTTGACAAAAGTCCCTCTAGTTGTAACGCCAGAGTCATGGATTGCTTTCTCCAACGCCAGTTAGGATCGCACTACTTCAAATTCGTGCTACACTACCCTCATAATTTGACCAACGTTAGGTCTTCTCCTCGCAGAAGTTGCCACCATGTACTTAGTTTTCCTCTCATTAATGTGCAGTCCCAGTTTTTGTGCCGCCTGCTCGATCTGGCTGAAGGAGTGCTGTATAGCCGAATCGGATCTACCAATGATGTCGATGTCGTCTGCGTAGGCAAGTATCTGGCAGGACTTGGTGACAATAGTCCCTCTAGTTGTAACGCCAGAGTCATGGATTGCTTTCTCCAACGCCAGTTAGGATCGCACTACTTCAAATTCGTGCTACACTACCCTCATAATTTGACCAACGTTAGGTCTTCTCCTCGCAGAAGTTGCCACCATGTACTTAGTTTTCCTCTCATTAATGTGCAGTCCCAGTTTTTGTGCCGCCTGCTCGATCTGGCTGAAGGAGTGCTGTACAGCCGAATCGGATCTACCAATGATGTCGATGTCATCTGCGTAGGCAAGTATCTGGCAGGACTTGGTGACAATAGTCTTTCTAGTTGTAACGCCAGAGTCACGGATCGCTTTCTCTAACGCCAAGTTGAAGAGGAGCCAGAGCAGACCGTCCCCTTGCCAGAGTCCATTAAAGATGTTTATTGGTTTGGATAGCAATCCCGCTATTTTTACTTGACTAGTTACGTTGGGCATGGTCAACGTACAAAGTCATATCAATTTGTTTGGAATGCTGAACTCTCGTATAGCATTATATAGTTCTACCCTGGCTATCCTGTCGTAGGCGGCCTTAAAGTCTATAAATAGATGATATAATGGAATCTTAAATTCCTGACATTTTTCCATCGCCTGCCTAAGGGTGAATATCTAATCAATCGCTGATTTGCCTGGGATGAAGCCACACTGGTACTGACCAATGATGACTTTAGCGTAAGGGGCTATCTGATCTTGTAGGATAGTGGAGAGTATCTTATAGGTGGCACTCAGCAATGTTATACCCCTATAGTTACTGCACAGTGTGATATCTTCCATCTTATGTATGGGGCAAATTATTCCACGAAGCCAATCTTCCGGCATCTCCTCTTGCTCCCATACGTGCAGCACGATTTCAGGAATTGCGTGATGTATCGCTGTTACGCTTTGTTTGATCAGCTCAGTTGGTATATTCGATTTGAGCTGTCTTATGGGTTTTAATAATAATCATCGGCACTATAACCGGGATCCGGTCTTGGGCTTATTTAGCAAGTAAAATTTGATAAATTTTCCATAATAATTTGTTTTTCCGGGCAAGGTTATTATGGGTTTTACTGTTTCCTTAATGCTTGGTGGCGGCAACATTTGGTCTTGATCTTGCATTGGTGGAGCCTCCAATTCTTCTGTGAGCTGATCATTTAGCAATTCATTGAAGTACACTTCCCATCGTTGTAGAATGCCCTCAGGATCGGTGATCAGATTACCCTCTTTATCCTTGCAGTAAGTGCAGCGTGGTGTGTACCGCGTCATACTGCGGATTATTTGGTAGAACTTCCGCGCCTGGTATGGACTTCGCTCTCTACTTTTCTCACAGACTAAATTTTTTTCCCAGGCACTTTTCTTTTGTCTGTGAATTCTTTTTTCAGATCTTCTGACCTCTTTGTATTTCTCCTCGCGTTCCCGCATTCTATGAGACTGCTGCATTGCCCGGTATGCAGCATTCTTACCTTCAGTCGCTAGTTTTCACTCATCATCAAACCAGTCGCTGCGATCTCTACGACTACTGCTAAGGTGGAGTTGGAAGTACTAATGACAGTATTTTTAAGGTGTGTCCATTTCTCTTATGCGCTCGGCATTCTGGCCCCAGGACTTACTTTTCCTCCGTAGAGCTCTCTGAGGTCTTAACGCATGACCAAAGGTGTTACTGGTGTTCTCATTGCGTAACGCAATCCGCGCTCGGAAAACGATACCAAGAAGATAGTGATCCGGGTAGACGTTGGCACCTCGGTACGTTCATACCGTCATCGGTATCTGTCGGCGATCTGTCAACACGTGATCAATTTAGTTGCGAGTGGCTCCATCAGGTGATACCCAAGTGGCTTTGTGGATATCTTTACGCGGAAACCTGGTACTCACAACGACCAGGTTCTTCGATGCTGCCAGTTTGATGACTCGTAGTCCATTGTCATAAGTGTTCTCATGCAAACTATGGGAACCAGCGTAGTGCCTGAAAATGGGCTTCCGATCTGTATTCGCATTCAAATCACCAAGAACGATTTTCACATCGTATCTTGGGCAGTCATTGAGGGTCCGTTCGACGTTCTCGTAGTATTCTTCCTTTTCGTCGTCAGGGGACTCCTCTGTAGGTCCATGAACGTTTATGAGGTTTATGTTTTTAAACTTGCCTCGCACGCGAAGAGTGCATAGCCTTTCGTTTATTGCATTAAACCCGATAATGGCAGGCTTCAGTTTTCAGAGCACATGCATGACAGCTGTAATGAATGTCATACTCGTTTCTTCGAATAACACCACTCCCCGTCCATCTTATTTCTTGTAATGCTGTTATGTCAGCCTTATATTCGGACAGGGCATCGGCTAGCTGCTGTGCAGATCGAGCGCGGTATAGTAAGCGGACGTTCTATGAGAAAATTCTCAAATCGTTTAAACATTTTCGTTTCCGTGGTCGTCGTCGTGTATCCGGTTCACATCCGAGGCTTGTTAAATTTTCCATAATAATTTGTTTTTACGAGCAAGGTTATTAGCCTTGCGCCAACCTTTCTCGAGATGTCGCTCCATGCATTGGTTCACTACTTAGCGGGTGCCAAAGTAGCTATCCACGGGTGTCACGTGGAGACTGCATGTCAACTTGGATTGAAAATGGACAAGGATCAGCCTGGCTTTCGCCGGATTGAAAGCAATCAGAGACTTTGCCCCGTGTGTTCGCTCCCATCCTCCCTCCTTCTTACAGTACTTGTCACAAAAAGTATGCTTCTCGGCTGAATGAAGAATCTGAACTAACTGCAGTGAGATCCGTGGAAATTCTCTTTCCGAAGGACTTATCGCTTTTCTCATTTCGGAAATAAACATTATATTCTTTGTAATGGATCGAATGTTGTGTAACATTAGATCATCGACAACACACGGGCCTACTCGAGTTGCATTGTAGCTATTCCTGCTCATTGCTCTTTTTATGTTCTGGCGCTCCGACAGTCGGATTTGGGCCCCACGCGAAACTCAGCCGAATCACGCTAGGCGCCGAATGTGTAAAAATGAAATGTGAGCTATGTGTTAGATCAGCTCAAAGGGTTCCCAAGAACATACCATTCACGGTTGCTTTTAGTAATTTCTGAAAATTGAATACCATTTTCACTTTTAACTTTAATTATTGGTGTCGAATTTGTGTTTTATGACACCATAAATAAAATGGATGCTTTTCGATGAATAGTTCTAAAATCGAGAACTAAGCGAGAGAATAGAGTGTATCTTGTATTTGGTGGGGATCAATGACTCCGCGGGCTATACTCCGTTGAAGGAGGACTCTTATATCTGTGGCTCTGCTGTATATATGTCTGATACATTTATTTGTGGTTGATTGGTGCGCACATTAATCAGGTTTTCAAGGTACTGCTTCCACTTTGTCATGATATTGTTTGTTTAAGAGACCAGGCAAACATCTGCGTTCAGAATTATTTTGGCTCCCCTCAGTATCCGTATCTTATCGAATTTATGCTTGCATACATTCCTCTGATGCCCTTTGCTCGGACATTTTCTAAACTTTTTTCAATTTGATTCCCCTCCCTTTTGCGTGTTTTCCGTTTAAATAGTCTCGTCGTTTTTTTTTACACAAAAGCGGATTTTGGAGTACCCTTAAATGTCAGGGCACAGTGCGAGTGTTGTTTCTTTACGGATCGTTGTGTATCCTTCTGCGTTGACTTCATCATATCTTTGTAAGTGGATCATCCTGAGGCATTGACATTGCTCGATCTTTGCTTGGCATTCATCATCAAACCAAAGTTTGGGCTAAATTCTTTTCTTAAATCCTAATACCTTTTGGGCTGTTTGTTTGATTACGTCCCCGATTAATGCCTATTCCGTGTCTGCATTATTTGTTTCCTCATCCTCACTACTCCCATTCTCTAGGATGCCTATTCGCCAGCTCGTCTTGATATTTAACCCTTTTCTCAGGTCTTTAAGTTCATCAATGTCGACCTCTTTGAACGTGTGCCGTGACTGACCATGTTGGTTTGCTGCGATCCGAGTCCTAATTTTGCCTATCACTATAAGATGGTCGGAGTCGCAATCTGCTCTTCGGCATGATCTTACCACAATGATATTCGAGTGGTGTCTTTTGTCTATGAGGAAGTGGTTTATTGTGTACACGTTACGCTGTCAGCTGCTATCCATGTGACCTTATGAATTCTTTTGTGTTTGAACATCGTGATTTTCACTGCCAGATCTTTTGACGCTGCGAACGTGATAATTCGAATTCCATTATTATTTGAAACGACGTGTAGGTTTTCTTTACCTATAGTTGGTTGGAAGATAACTTCCTTTCCAATTTTCGCGTTGAGATCCCCAAATAGGATTTCAACATCGAATGATGAAATTCCGTCAAATACTTCCTCCAGGGTCTCGTAGAACGTGTCCTTCGTTTCTTCGTCGGTAAATTCTGTAATCTCCGAGTAGGATTTTAACGACGAACGATGAAATACCGTCAAATACTTTCTCTAGTGTCTCATAGAACATGTCCTTCGTTTCTTCGTCGATAGATTGTGTGAGATCTCCGAATAGAGTTTTAACGCCGAACGATGAAATTTCGTCAAATACTTTCTCTAGGGTGTCATAGAGCGTGTCCTTCGTTTCTTCCTCGGTAGATTGTGTGAGATCTCCGAGTAGAGTTTTAACGCCGAACGATGAAATTCTGTCAAATATTTTCTCTAGGGTGTCATAGAATGTGTCCTTCATGTCTTCGTCGGTATATTCCGTTGGGACGTGTACGTTTATAAATACATAATTGTACGACGGGCTTTCTATTTTTAACACCGACATTCGGTCATTAATAAATTTCACGTCTTTTACTTTGGGCGTAATCTTATTACTTACGATGAACCAAGTTCCGAGATTGTGTGTGTCGGTACCTCCACACGCAAGTGGGAACCCCTTGGTTTATTTGGTATGGGAGTCGGACCTCTGAAGCGCGACGATGTTCATTTTATATTGTTTCGCGTTTTCTATGATCGTTTGTACCGCGCCTGGTTTATATAACGTTCGGACCGTTTTTCCTACGTCTTCTTTTTGCCTAGTCGATGTTTTTTTGATGATTTCTTCTCTTATGGTATTGCCCCCCCCACCCCGGCCAACCGGGTTTTTTGGTGTGTTTGTTGTGTTTATAGTTTTCATTCATTCTTGTTCCCACGCGTGTTGGGATGTCAAATAGTCCGCTATATCAGAGCCCCGTTATGGTATGGGAAGGTCTACTTACTGCACTGTTTTGACCCCGTCTCAGAGAGGCGCCGTTGTAATACGCCGGTATACCTATGGCTGCAAACCATCCAATGGGCACGATGACACGTAACAAGTAACGTAAACTATTGTTTTAGTTTATGGACTTGAACCCTTAGTTTCGTGTAAGGCCCTTGTGGCGGTTCTAACAGATCCATACACAGTACACAAACAAATAGTGAAGAACAACACAAAAAGAAAAACGAATAAGCAAAAGCATCAGCTGTAGGTATATAGCGTTTGCGACGATAGTGAGGAGCGAGTGATTCGAACCGACGCTATCACGGTTAAAATCACTAAAAGATAGAACCAAAGCTCAACCCATCAGGCCACTGCCGCTTATGTGAATTCGATTTCTAAATACAAATACATTCGACTAATGTGGAAATGGTATATTATTGCTATGGTATACGGCTTTAATGGATTTGCCTTTGGTGGTGTCGTTCTTTACTAGTCGTGTGTGTACCTGCTAGAAACGCCACAGGTATACCAAGCAATAACATACCAATTCCACATCAGTTGAGTGTACTTGAGAATACCGATCGAATTCGTACATGCGGCAGTGGCTGATGTGTTGAGCATTGGTTCGATTATTAGTGACTCTAACCGACATAGCGTCGGTTCGAACCACACGTTCTTCACTATCATTGCAAACGCTATACCATTTCCGGTGTAATTCGTCGACAGGTTTTTGTACTAACTTTTGAAGCTTTTATATTTCATATTTAATCTCGTCGATGACAAGCAACTTAGTTCATGTCTTTTATTCAATAGAACTTCACCATTATCAAAAAGCTAAGAGTACCTTCAATTTCAATCTTATTTTTCAGTTGAAGTTTAAGAGTTTTTTATTGCTTAGTTCCACGACAAGATGTTTTTAAAAGTAAAAGACAAATTCTCGATGTTGAATCGATCGACAACTCTGTGTCGCTCTAATGCATAATGTCAATTGGATCAATAACGTAGTTTGTAAAACAACACTTTATAAATAGGTATACTTTTAAACCACCTCTATCAAGCCGACAGAAGAAAATTGAATTTTAAATGGAGAATAGTCTTCCATTATCATCCAATTCAAAAACCTCTTCCCGTATTTTATGCGCAAATCCAAATCAAAATAGGTTAGAGTTCTGCCTTTACTCAACGGCCTTAATCTATTAAATAAAAATTGCTCAAAATCATTAACATGTAGTCAATTAAATGATTAAAATTACTTCGTGTCCGATTGGTGATTGACTGATAGTCCACAATATCCACCGGAGTTCGACCTACGAATCCGGTGCCTTTCTATAAAGCTTTTCCGCTAGATCACGCAGCAAAGTGCTTGTCAATGTTAATTCTAAGTGTATGTAATTTAAGCTAAACAATTAAATAGGCATTAATAACACATCATTTAGTAATCTAGAAAAGGAAATTATAGCTTTTTAAGTGTCTTCAGCTATTTCTCACTACCTCATCCGTCTGAAATCATACAAGTCTTCTGCTACTACATTCATCTCAGATATAATGAATTAATTTAAATGTTTACAGAAAACAAAAACGACACATTAAAACTTAACAGTATTTTTATAAGACGTAACAATCAGAAGTGAGATTCGAACGTTTCCGAACTCACAGTAACAAAACACAAAAAGCACATAAACGAAACTCCGACATAATTGACCACATTTATTTTTTACTTTAAACTTAAACCCACAAGCCATCAATCATTTGTAATTCCGTATACCACCTAATGTATTAGAACAAACTTTGCCCACAGATGAAAGCTAGACCATCAAATCACGCTACCCTTCATAACCACTTCATTTTTGATCTCTTCATATAAAGAAAAAACAATTAATTATAATTCTACGATCGTCTTTCTCTCTCTCTCTCTGGCGACAGGCGAAATTATATTTTAAATAAAACTCTCGATTAGAAAAGCTTAACAAAACTAAAAATAAAAATTTAAATCGAAAATAAATTCAATATAAAAATGCTCCAGATCAAAAATGATTACTTTCGAAACTAGGAAACCTAATCAAAATTTTAAAAGTGGGTTGTTTTCGAGTATATAATTTATAATTTAATGTTTTAAGGATATTTAGATGCGAAACCGAAAAAGATTGATTTTTATTTGTAAATAATTTAAGGATTGTAGGTTTTATGAAAATGTAAATTTACTTAGTTGTCGAACGTAAAAAAAAATAAACGTAAATAAAATAACGAAATGTGTGAAAAATGGGAAATAGTTTTGAAAGTATAAGTAGTTTAGCGCACAACCAAACAAGAAATAAAATAACAATAAAATAAGTAAAACACTAACAAACAATAATTAAAATTAAATTAACAAGGACGAAATTTTGTTAAGTATGTGGCAGAGTGAAGCGTTTTCAGTTTCAAAAGCGATAGATTTACGGAATAGAAGAATTATATTTTAGAGAGCTAAATGAAAGAGAGATGTATTGTTTCGTATATGAATTCGGTATTAATAGGAGTAAACAAATAAACAAAATTTATTAATTATATTAAGTTGTTGTTTCGATGTCTTATTTGCTGCTGTAGACCATGAGATAATGTTTGTTTTGTGGGCGCACCTTGCTCTTCGATATTTTTCTTACATCCTGTTTTCCGACGATTTAAATCGCTACTAATTGCCTATTTGACCACCTGATACCACCGTTTTCGCAAACTACGAGTATTATTATTTAAATATATTGGTTAATGGCAACTAATAAGTCAAGGAAGTTCATGTTACTAAGACGGTCTTTCCCAGTGGATATTAAAATAACTTGATACAGAAAAATAACTAAAATAAACATTCACAAGGAAAAGAAATGGTGGTAAGCCAGCAGTCGGAATCGCATGAAAACCGCCAACGAGACAGCACGTGCGCTTCTGCCTCGTAATCCGTACCATCGGATCAATTGTGTAATCCGTTTTGGGATTCTTAGATACACATAAGATACCCAATTGCACTATCGGTTCGGGCGCGAAGTCTTACTGTGCGATCCTAAGCAAACAAACGGATCACCGCATACGCGTCTTAGTGCTGTGAAAAGTGCGAGAATATACACGAGTTATGGTTTGTTGATAACCGTTGGAACCCCGCGGCCACAACACCAAGAAAAGTTCGAATCAAAATTCTTTTCCGGCAATCAAAGAGATCTCCCTTTGTCCTATTAATTTAAAACACGGAGTCCTTATTTACACCCCAACCAGACTTTATTTGATCGTCTTAATTCCACTTATAACTTATTGCACATCGAATTCTGGAATTTCTGTTTAATTAATTCATCCTTTACAAAAAATGATTTTAACTAAATTGTCTTAATTCCACTTATAACTTATTGCACATCGAATTCTGGAATTTTGTTTTATTTATTCGTCCTTTACATAGAATAATCTTTGCTAAATTGTCTTGATTCCACTTATAACTTACTGCATATCGAATTCTGGAATTTTGTTTTATTTATTCGTCCTTTGCATAAACTAATCTTTACTAAATTGTCTTAATTCCACTTATAATTTACTGCACATCGAATTCTGGAATTTTGTTTACTTTATTTATTCTCTACATAAAATAGTCTTCACTTAATCGTTTTATTTCCACTTATAGCTTATTGCACATCGAATTCTGGAATTTTGTTTTATTTATTCGTCCTTTACATAAAATAATCTTTGCTAAATTGTCTTGATTCCACTTATAACTTACTGCATATCGAATTCTGGAATTTTGTTTTATTTATTCGTCCTTTGCATAAACTAATCTTTACTAAATTGTCTTAATTCCACTTATAATTTACTGCACATCGAATTCTGGAATTTTGTTTACTTTATTTATTCTCTACATAAAATAGTCTTCACTTAATCGTTTTATTTCCACTTATAACTTATTGCACATCGAATTTGCACATCGAATTCTAGAACTTCGTTCACCTTATTTATTCTCTAGATAAAATAGTCATCACTTAATCGTTGTATTTCCACTTATAACATTGAATAGACTTCTTTTAACCGTCTTGACTCCACTAATAACTTCTACGACTATCCACCGACTTTCATGACTTCACGATCAAGCACCGACTGCCTGCTAATTACTTCCTAAACCTTTCGCGACACTTCGGGGTCAATACCTCCCGCTGACGATATCGCAATTACATTTTAATTGCCCTCATTTCCGCTTGTTGCCCTCAGTTCGCAACCACAGTGTTTTGCTGAACCGGTCAATATTTCCTCATTGGTTTGAACTCGGTTCACCTTATACGGCTGTGAACTGACCCATTTAATTGCATTTCTGTTGATTGGGCTGGAACATGCAGTTTAAACGTTTCTGCAATTTAATTGTTCCGGAATATGCAGCTAATAGCTTTTGCGTTATTGGGCAATCGCTTTCGGCATATGCAACAATTTGCTTTTGTGTTAATTGGTTTAAAATATGCAATTAATAATTTTATCGCCCCGGGGGTCATTCGAGTTTAAAATCGGTTTAGGTGTGTCTGTGTGATCTCTTGTACATCATCTTTGACTATGATGTCACTGACGCACTTAACACACGCGAGTGATGTGCAGTGCGGGAAATCTCTCTACCCTTTCCATCCCTTGTGTCTGTTTTCCTTTTTTTCACACCAGTGTTTGCGTCCCTCAGGCATCGATACTCTCGATTGATTAATAATCTTTGAAGAGTTTTTGGTGCTTGAGTGGCATAATGTTCATCATGGAAGGGATGTGACCTAGATTTCGGCACGGATCTGGTGGGGCACCTACTACAAGGGCATAACAACTGTAGTGATTGCTTTCGCTTATCTATTGCTGGTCCGGACTTGCATCCTTTCCCGAGGCGGTATTGGTTTTCTGTATAGGGCCATTTCAATGGAGCGGGAATTTCGCGTTGATTTGTGTAACATTCGCGGCTTGAGATGCAATTTCTCTTCTGTGTCTGCCCATGTTTCTAGCCAGAATCCAACTATCCTTGCACTTAGCGAAACCCAGGTAATTACTAATACAGATATTTCCGATTTTAATCTACCTGGATATAACTTAGTGCCACTGTTCTTTTCACATCGTGGTATAGCCACATACATACGAAATGATATTGCTTATCAGCTTCTGCTACAATATGGGCTCTGTTCCAACCCAAAATTTAATTTCTCTTGGCTAAAACTACACGTTCGTAACCATATCATACATTACTGCTTTCTTTACAGAAGCCCAAACTTGGTTAAAAACGCATCCTCTAACGAATTTGATGCTCTGTCTGATTATATCGATAAGATCTTGACCCTATATCTACACACTGAAATCTTTATTGCGGGTGATTTGAATGTGCATAACTCTCAGTGGCTTCGTCACTCCGCGACAACAACACCCGAAGGTCAATATGTCCAGCATTTTGCTGATTCAAATAGCTTAACTCAACTTGTCAATGATCCAACACGGGTACCAGATATATATGGTCATTTCGCCAACACACTGGACCTGTTTCTCATCTCCCACCCAAACAAATACATAATTGAAGTTTCTTCGCCCTTGGGCACTTCAGACCACTGTGTTGTGTCAGCTAAATTTGCTCTAACCATCAGTAACGAAAGCTCCCAAAAGAACAGTATGGTTCTACGAGGAAACCAACTGGGAAGGCCTGAACGACTTTTATGGGAGGTTAAATTGGTCGTTATTTTTCCTCCATAACGATGTTGACTCTATAGCGGACACATTGATAGACACGATTCTACTTGGCATGCGGACCTTTATTCCACACAGAGTAAAGAGTATCAAACCCAAGAGAAATATGTGGTTCGATTCCGGGTGCAGAGAAGCCATTAAGGTCAACGAGTTGAGCTCCGGGTTGTATAAATCAAACAATACTGAGGAAAACCGGAAAAGATTTAAGAGAGCTAGGAATGACTGCAATTCATATATTCAACGCACCAAGTTCTTGCATGACCAGAGAGTGAGACAAAAAATACTACACTCTCCCACAGGTAGTAGAAACTTCTGGGCATTCGTGAAAAACATTCAAAACTCAGTCTCTTCATCCATTCCATCGCTTATCATCATCATCATCGGCACTACAACCGGGAACCGGTCTTGGCCTTATTTAGCAAGTCCTGAGGCTTGTTAAATTTTCCATAATGATTTATTTTTTCCGGGCAAGGTCATTAGTCTTGCGCCAGAGGCTCCCCGGCGGGGAATCGAACCCTGGTCTCCCGCGTGACAGGCGGGTATACTAACCACTATACTATCGAGGAGCCCAAGCTTATAGTCGATGACAAACCAGTCACCACTGCAATAAAGAAGGCGAATCTACTTGCTGCACATTTTGCAGCCAACTCAACGGTGCCTGATACCACATTAGTTCGACCTCAACTTGAGCATAAGCAGCACACCATGAGCCATATTCGCTTCCGTACGCGTACTGTTGCCCGCGCACTTAAACAGCTAAACGCACACAAATCCGCTGGTCCGGACGGCATTCCCCCAATCCTCTTGAAGAGATGTTCCTCTTCACTCGCCAAACTACTGCGGAAATTCTTCGATTTGTCTTATTCTGCTGGTCGTTTCCCAAATAGATGGAAGTCAGCGAACATTCAGCCAATTCCCAAAAAAGGGTGACAAATCATCCCTTTCTTCTTATCGACCCATAGCACTAACTTCTATTCTCTCCAAGGTAATGGAATCTTTTATCAACCAACTTTCAAAATATCTGGAATCAAATTACCTCCTCAATGACCGCCAATATGGCTTTCGTAGCAACAGGTCCACAGGAGATCTGATGGCGTACCTTACCGAAAAGAGAAGCGATTTCATCCACTACCTCGGTGAATTTCAAAAGCCTTCGACAGAGTTTGGCATCCAGCCTTTTTGTCAAAATTGCATTCATATGGAGTGGACAATTCCCTGATCCAATGGATAAGAGACTATATTTCTGGCCGTTCAATCCAAGTGGTTCTTGATGGTGTCAAATCTGTCTCCCATCAAATTGATGCAGGTGTTCCCCACGGTTCAGTGCTCTCACCCACTCTCTTCCTCATCTTTATAAATGATCTCTTGTCAATTACTCACAACCAAATTCACTCGTTTGCTGATGATAGTGTGGTAGCGTTTAGCTATAGCACCAAGCACGGGTGCGGATTCAGCTAACACCCACTGACTGTCTAAGTCCGATGAAACAACTGTCACAAAAGCAAGCCAAACGAATGTAAGAAATGAAACGCCGAAGATTGGAATTCGATGTAAATTGTTTATTTCTTGTTTATGGTGTATAGTATAAAAATATTTTGTCTTATTTATTCACTGAGTTACAAGTTCTCACATTCACGGTAATCTATCTTATAATCATTGTTCATATGCACTCCGCCAAAGTTGAGTTGGTTAACAATGTATTAAACTGTTTATTAAGTTTTCAGCACTCGCGATAATGAATTTTATAATAATGCACTCCGCGGTGGTTACTATCTGACTCCTTATTATTTTTAAACTTGAAAAAAAACGAAAGACAGAGACTCGACTGGGTCAACGAAGCAATGAAGACATCACAGATCTCTTATTAGTGGGTTTTGTTGTTACATTAAAAAAAACATATAAATTATCGAACGGCTTCATTGGATTCAATCTGAATAACTACTTGTTTTTGTTATCTAATTGCCCAGCATCTTTTAAAAGCCACAAAGTACTACACCACACTAACTTCTTCAAAGGAAAACACTCGACTCACTTTTCTTCACTGCCGACAGAAAGACACCGCAAAGAAAACCGTAAAAGGGGAGGAGCTGCACGATTAACTCGAGGCAGTCAATCGTGATTGGACCGGGGAATAGGCATACATTTCGCATGTGTGTGTATGCATCGCATACGATCGTCCGGTGATCGAGGATGGATGCCAGCGTCGCAACTGCATCTCCCGCGTATACAAACAATGCATGGCCTGCGGCTGTGTACACAATTGATTGTGTAATACTTGCCGGCAACCGAACCATCTGGGGTAATAGCAACACGAGCCGAAGATCTGGTCACCCTAGGAGAGGCCATAAATCAACATTTGGGTTGATGGGTGTGAAATTTCCCAGGTCCGCCGACGGTTGGCGGCCGTTAATAGGGAATTGGATATACCATAAACAATCTGTGGTGCAAATGCTATGTTTTGGTATTGCAACGAATATAGGGTGCAGCCATTGCCAGATGTTAAAAGTAAACACTTGATGGCTGCATCCAATTCGTTGCTTGTTTGCGGTCCCTGATCGGTGGAGACCGATAATAGGAAACCAGCTATTGCTGGTAATTAGTGAAATGTTTGCTTTGCATCAGCCGAAACATTGTCGGCGGTGGCAAACTGATGGGACCTGGTAGCCGCATGGTAGGGGTGCCATGGACAAACAAAAAAAACGAGTAACCTAGGAACTCTGTATTGATTTTGTTTCCATGGCATAAGGCAATGGGAACGAGATGCACTGGGTGCAATGCATGCCCGAGGATGAAATTTTTCGATGCCACCGCTAGATGATAATCTTTGCCGTGGACTTAATGTTTTCAGGTATGGTGTGGAGAAAAAGGGGTTTGGAGAAAACCCCCAAAGAAAGGTGAGCTGCCTAAAAGATATTCATGTCAGTTATCCTATTGGGTAACTGAATTAATTCCAGCAATTTGGCTGGCGGTAAATGCCGTAGCAAGGTTACGTAACCTTGCTGAAGGTTCGACTTCGAGGTAAGTCGCATCGCTTGGAATAGTGGGGATCGAGCGATGTATGGCTCTTCGGGCCCTGAAAAGCCCCACAATAGCATGTTGAGTTTCTCATACTCATACGAACACTCCCGTCCAAACTCTTCGAACGTCACTGCCAACCAGCAACTTATGCTTGATACATTGAATTCAGACCTCAACAAGATATATCAGTAGGGCTTATCTAACCGAGTAGAATTCAATGCCCAAAAAACTCAGTGCTGCCTCTTGTCGTCAAAGGCGAACCCCAAAGTAAATATACTGTCTATGAACGGCACTTGCATCGACGAAGCCAAAGAACTATCAATCCTCGGCACTCGAATTAATTCGATTCTTAACTGGAATGACCACATATTTGAAGCCGCGAAAAGTGCAGCCAAATGTATGGGATTCCTTACGAGATGCAAAAGATACTTCACTCCATCCAACCTGGCCACTATTTACAAGGCATATATTCGTTCAAAAATGAAGTTCAACTACCATATTTGGTCAGGCGCATCCAAAACTGCACTACACGTACTCGACAGGATGCAAAACCGAGCAGTGAAACTTATTGGGGACCCAGCCGTAAGTCGATCAATTCCGCCCTTAGAACACAGGCGCAACGTATCATGCCTATCTCTTTTCTATAGGTTTTACCACGGTCGTTGCTCAACTGAACTTGCTGAATGTGTTCCGCCCCTTCAGACATTTTCCCGCGATATCCGTCAAATCTGTGATTGCGCATCAGTGCACGTTGAAAGTGGACTTTAGGAGCACAAATAAACATAGAGAGTCATTCTTTAGCCGAACCACACGAATGTAGAATGTTCTGCCTGATCATGTGTTTCCTGGCCGTTGTGATGTCCAGACATTCAAGACCGATATACATCGACACCTCCTTTCCTTATCCACTTCCTCTCCACCCGCTCGCACTGTACTCTGACATTTAAGGGTACTTCAAAATCCCCCTTTGTGCGCGCGTTAGTGTGAAAAAAAATATATAGACAAATAACTAAAAAAAACATTCACGAAGTAAAAGAAATGGTGGTTAGCCAGCAGTCCAATATGGAGAATAGCTTGTAGTTTTCGAAAATATATCATAGATAGGTAGAAATACTGAGATGTCTTTTTTTTCTATTATTTGTTTTTGAATTTCTTTAATTTTTCACTTTATATTTTACCTATTTCTATTCTCTCATTTTTTATTGTCAGTGTTTACTTGACGTTCGAACGGCACAGACGTTTTATATCGCGCTCTTCGCCATACATCGAATACACACACCAAAAAAAAAACGAAAGAAAGAAAATAAACATATACGCGGGTTCTCTGTCAATAGTGAATTGTTTAAACCACAACAACAACAAAAAAAACGTAAAATAATGCATAATAATAATAATGGACACTACATCATTTAACCAACAAAATATCCTGCTAAGTAATACGAATAACGACAACATTATGACGTATGAACAGCTAGCAGTAGCATACCAACAACAAGCAGTTATGTGCCAACAACAACAAGCGATAATAAATCAAATGCTGCACAAGATCAACACAATGGAAAACCAAATGCAATCGCAGGTATGTGCCACTATCCCTTTGCCAACAGAATACCATACCATAGACGAAGAAGAGTTGGAAAGGGAAACCTCTGCAGTTTCTAAGAAAAGAAAAACTGATGACAATCATAAACAAAATACAATACCAACTGTAAACAATATGACATTAGTTCGTGAATCAACAAATGAGGTTACCAAAGAAAGGAAAATTCCCCTGCCACCGCCAATCAATGTGAGGAATATAAGGGATTTTAATGCATTTAGAAATGCCATTTTGTCTGTAGTGAAAGACAAAATTCAATTTAAAGCATTATCTAATAATGATATAAAAATAACATGCGAAACAGAAAATGCATACAGAGCAGTTAAAGACAAATTACAATCCCTTAAGACGATGTAAGAACCGAAGACTTAGAGTATCATACCTACCAACTAAAAAGCGAGAAACTATTTAGATTCGTAATCAGAGGACTTCCAGCTTCAATGTCCATAGATATGATTGCAAATGAATTATGCTCACTAAATCATAAAGTGGTAAAGGTAACAAACATCAGAAAAAGCACCACGTCAAATAATGGAGAAAAAATCTTTAAACCCTTTCCATTGGTTTATGTCGATATAGTTCAAAAAGAGAATAACAAATCAGTTTATGACATCCAAGAATTGTTATGGTGCAAAGTATCGATTGAACCACCCAAAAAGAACAGATCGAAACCTCAATGTAATAATTGCCAACAGCTTGGTCATACAAAAAATGTCTGCAACTATAATTCAAGATGTGTTAAGTGTGCTGGGCCTCACCACACAACCCAATGCTCGAAACAACGCAACAGCGTAGCAACATGTGCGCTTTGCCACGAGAATAGCCATCCAGCTAGTTACAAGGGGTGCTCAGTGTATCAAAACAAATTAAAAGCACAGCATCCCAAGAAAACTACATTCACTCAAAGACTGCAATCAAAAAATACAGATCGAGCGGGGCCAATCACAACTGGTACAAGCAACACACAAATGAACAATAAACCAAATGAGAAAGCAGATAATAAAAGCAGACAACAACCTGTCAATAACGAGCCTGCCATTATAGATATAATGAAGATGCTCAGTGTATTCCAGGACGACATCAAAAGAAGCAGCAACCAGCTAACAAAAAGGGTAGGTAAACTTGAAAATGTTCAAAAACTACCGAGCAAGAAATCCAAGAAATAAACACAATGAGTAATCGGCTCATAAGAATAATCACTTGGAACGCAAATGGGCGTGCTCAACCAAAGGGCTCAAGAACTAGAAATATTTATGAGAGCACAACATAGATATTGAGCTGATATCTGAAACACACTTTTCTCATATGAGCTCCATAAGAATCAGATGGTATATGGCCTGTGGGGGTTCTTTAAGGCGCCTGAAGAACCACCCATCGGCCTAACTCAACTCCCCTTTCCCTACCTGCAATCCTATTACCTACCATAAGCAGCTTACCTTCAGATGAGCAGTCAAGCTGCCCTGCAACAATACTTACCTGAAAACATAAGCCCGCGGCAAAATCACCTAGAATGATTGCCGTTTACTATTTTGCAATCGCATTGGCATCTACAGACTTTCACCCAAGGGCATGCTTGCATCCAACCATAATGTCCTGAAATCTAATTCGGTTTTCTTACCATGTAACCGACATTAACACCCGAACATGTCAATACGCATAGCTGAGAAGCATTTTTCCACATACGTGCAGGACATGTTCACCCTTGCCTTATCGGCAGATCCATCGGTCGATCGTTCGATCGACAATATACAGCACAGCCCATCGCGGGCTATCTACAAAGGAATTCAAGTGTTGTTTAATGTAAACACACACTCGACCCATCGATCGATAAGACGTTACCATTTTGAGCATAATCAAAGTGATGCTACATGTGATTGCAAAGTAGTAAACAAACATTGCCCCCATGCCCATTAGGTTTCAACAGCTGCAACCAATTTCCCATTATCGGCCACCAACCGATCATAGAACTAGATACGATCATGATTGTTATTTAAACAATCATACGAATGATCGTGTCCCACGATACGTTTTCCCCTAAACAAATATGCACCCCACGTATCCTAGCCTTGCCATCGTAGGCGAAGTTCTGTTGACATAACATCAACAGAAAAACGTATGGCCTATCGCTTATGATGCTAGGGCAGCCAACCTCCGTATTCGATCATCTATTTGATCAGCCGGATATTCGGATTTTCTTTTGCGCACCCTTCGCTTCTGCGTCGTCGTGGCTTCCAGCGTTTTCCCCTAAACAAATATGCACCCCACGTATCCTAGCCTTGCCATCGTAGGCGAAGTTCTGTTGACATAACATCAACAGAAAAACGTATGGCCTATCGCTTATGATGCTAGGGCAGCCAACCTCCGTATTCGATCATCTATTTGATCAGCCGGATATTCGGATTTTCTTTTGCGCACCCTTCGCTTCTGCGTCGTCGTGGCTTCCAGCGGATGGAATTTCATCCAGGCCTGTACGGCCACAGGGGAAATGCTTCGATCAGAAACTCCAATTCGATCGCTCATTGGTTATCACCAAGGAAAAGATCGGATTAGCTGCTCCCAGACCGATGGAAATCCAGCGCCATCGCGGCTAGTGGACGTTGACGTCAACAGACGGCAGAGTCAGATTTCACCGGTCAAGGAGGAGAGTCATAGTCGCGTCGTTTTGATTATCATAGTTGTGCACTGTGTGCAAGTCCGTCGTAAATATTTTGTGCGCTGAGTGATAAGTGGCGATAGATCCTTCGGAGTTAATGTACAACGAACAATTTCGTAATAACTTGTGCCAATTCAAATTAAGAACATTGTGAAAAATAGATAAACTTAGTTTAACATCTCTAAATCAACGATCAATTTCGTAACAACATGTGCCAGTTCAAATCAAGAAAATTGTGAACAATAAACTCAATCAGTTTAAGTTTTGTTTGTCATCTCTAACTCAAGGAGCGAGTTTGTGACGCCTGAATTTAATTTAAAAATAAAGAAGAATCGTCCACGAAAGGAACGGCGCGTTTTATTTCTTCTCTGCCTTTTTGTGAACAATTTCTCTCACGACGTTTAGTGGGTGCGTTACTGGACCCACGCCCGTGAAGGCGTATTAGCAACGAACCCCACATGCTTATTGGACTACGCCCTCCAGCGACCGTGCCGTCAAGGTTGATTACTCCAGGCAAGGGAAAAGAATTGCTTACAGCCATCAAAGAAGCAAAGTGCGAATTTCATTCGCCTTTTTCACCAACATACTGGCGTACTGATAGCAACAAAACTCCTGACCTGATCGATTTCTTTATTTCGAAAGGAGTGGCATCGCATTATATTGAAACAGATAGTTTAGTTGATTTAACGTCTGACTACGCTCCAGTACTCATCATCATCATCATCGGCACTACAACCAGGAACCGGTCTTGGCCTTATTTAGCAAGTCCTGAGGCTTGTTAAATTTCCCATCATGATCTGTTTTTTTTTTTTCCGGGCAAGGTCATTAGTCTTGCGCCAGAACGCTCCAGTACTACTAAGATTGAATGCAGTTATTCCCAGAAAGGACAGAAAACTAAATCTTACTAACAAATGCACAGATTGGGAACAATTCCGAAAAGACGTTGACTATAAGATTAAATTAACCTTTTAACTTCAAGATGGTGAAAAATTGGAACAAGAAGTACAAAGCGCAGCCGCAACAGCAGCTCCTGTGCCAAGTGATAAACCGGAACCATTTTTCATTCATGCGATTTAATACGCTTTCTTTTCTTCCCCTCTCTTTACAGAATTTTCTTTCCTTATCTATAAGGTTATTCTGCTTTCTGCATTCTTTTCTCCCCACTTAAGATGGAAAGCTGTGCTAAACCCGACTGTACCGCTTCAGAAACTTGCGCAAAATTAATCTCATGGGAAGGATTATGTCGTAAATTCTTCTACCCCTCTTGCACGGGCCTCGGGAAACGAGCCTCCTACATTAATGAATACTCGCGTATCTTCACTCTCTTCTACGACGAATGTCACAACATCTCCTCGTCGTATGTGTTGCTTGCGATTAAGTGCTTAAGCGAGTTTCTCAACCAAACTTCCGAAGATCTTAAATTATACCAAAAAAAAAGTCTACTAGGGCTCACTAGACTAAATGAAATCATTACATCAACTGATCGGCTTCCGAACACTATGCCAATTTGTCAAAAACGGGTTGAAACCCAATTGCCTCTACCGCCAATTCATTAAAACCCGACGTAGAAGAATGCATTAATAACGCGATTCGTGACGTTGGAACGCAAATCAGAATCTGATTTGAAATCAAAAGATATAATGGGAAGCATAAAAGCCATATAAAAAAATATTTATCTCTCCCTATAATGCTCTTGCCCCAAACCTCCCCCATCAAACCCCTGTTAAAGGGAACCCTTACTATCCGCACTATCCGGGCTGGCCGACAAAATGATTGATATGGAAAACGACCTCACTCTTATGAGGATCCTGTTTAGAGACCAAACTGATGATATTAAATTCAAGTCAGTTCGTACACTCGAAGTTCAGGAAAAGGTCTTCGCCCTGTCAAACAACGTCTCATTACAGGCCTAGATCGAATCTGCTCGTTACCGATACACCGATCCCCAATTTTCCTCTTCCGGGTGATGGGGTTCCCGCCTTGGTTGAATCTATGGCAGTGAACTCCGAGTTCCTGATCACCCCCGCCCCTACTGTTCTCGCCTTAGATCAACTTGGACCCTTTGAAGAATAGAATGAAAGGATCACTAAGTAAAGTAAAAACAATTTCTCTGTTTTTACTATTACCGGCATCCCCACAAACGCTGATGCGTCCTGGATATCCAACTTCCTCCTAAAGAATTACATAATCACCATCATTAACGTCAACAAGATCCCTAACCAGCCATCCACCTCATTTTGTTTTCACATCCTCTCTCCTTATAAATGGCTATTCCTTCACCCGATAGATGACGCCCTTAAACTGGGTAAATTTTCCGTTTTAAAAAAATGATACCAACATCAATACTGTGACGCATATGACAGTCAGTACTGGAATATTCGGGAAAGTCCAAAACAAAGTACTGGAAAACTGGAGACTATGGATAATAGAACATTCAAGATTATGGAACGAACGGAAACGAAATACCGAATCAGAATGTGGGGAACTGGTATAAATACGTCGCACACAACTCATGGGGACAAGTAGAAAGTAATAAGTATCGAGTGAGAAGCAAGCGATAAGTAAGAAGTAAAATACGCGATAAGTACGGAAGCGATAAGTCAAGAAATCGTTGTGTACGGTAAAAGTAACGGTTGTGGTTAACGGACTAATAAAGTGTTATATTAATTCAAAATCGATTTAACGGCTCTTATTTATTCAAAATAATTAATCCAGCGAACCCTAAGCTCGCTACAATACGTACCTTATTTATAAAAATAGCCCCACTCGTAAACGTCCTCACCCCCTTCACTGCAATTCAACGAGAACCCCAACCAAAACTTCTCATCAACATAGCCTTTTACCACGCCACATGCGATCCTCCAAAGCTGCTATCACGTCCGATCCCAGTCACCCCCCAAAATCTACCAACCGGTCAATGCTTACTCCCAATCCCAACTGCACTCTTCGTACTGCACGCCTCAAAACCACACTACCTCCATTCCGACCCAATCAAGACAACTCTGTTACGCATAATAAACGAAAAACCGATTATCCTCCTGATAGAGTCTCTTTTAACCCTAACCCCACCCTTCTCAACGGCTCAAAACCCCCAAACAATGCTCTCTCTGCTCATCCCATCTCACCCCAGCCACAATAACATCAAACAAATATCCCAATTTCATCGGAACCCATTCTATTAACCCTTCTATTAACTTATCACGCCAGTCTATCTACGGTCCCAAATAATACTAGCCACTCAGCCCCCCCCCCCCCCTCCCTGGACCACCGCTCCGCTCCACTTAAAAACCCATTTCGACCCGGTCGTCCCTCTCTCAGTAAAAACCACACAGCTTACCTCCGAATCATCTGATTGCCGCTATGCACTGTCCAAACGTGGAGACAGAAACACATATGAAAATATTCGTCTTCTTCTAGCGTATCTCCACGACAAATCTGATTCTGTTTGCTATGAAGACAAAACCAGTCTCAAACTCTCTGTTCAACACGAAAACTTACTCAGTGACGTTTCCAGTCTCCACAAACTATTTGTAAAATTCCACGTAATTTTCAATTCATCCCTTGATAAAGAGTCGAAGGACCTTAAAGATTTTGGCCACTTCGCTCACTCCGGAACGTTACCACATCACGTTATCTGCCTTCAATCAATCAATCACAATCACAATCACAATCAACGTAGTATGGCCGACCTCAACAAGTTTTTTCATTCCTAAATTCTTACCTCCCCTACCCTCTCCCGAATAAGGCAGTATAACACCTTTATCAGAACTTGAGAGGTCTTCGCTCAAAAACCCAATCCATTCTGAAAAACTCCCATGCCCTACCTGTTGACATTTCCGCTTTAAGCGAAACAAACTTAATCCCCGGCATTCATAACCTTGAACTGTTTCGTCTCTCATTCACCATGTTCCGTGATGTTCTCCTCAATCTGGCCATAGACTTTTCCCCCCACCAAGGAGTGCTCATCGCTGCCCATAACAGCCTCGATTCGTCATTTATCCCTTTCCCCACCTCCTCCAAGTTGGAGTTTGTGACACTCAAAATCACTCTTCCTCGAAAATCAGTATTTGTCAAGTGCTTCTATACCTTGCCATCCCAGCCTATTTATTCTTGTCTCTGCCAAGTCAGCAACGTTTGAAACCTGTTGAGTAGACAGCTAGACATCATCTTTACAACATACACTCTCAATACATCAGTCTCACCCTGCCCCTTCGTCCTTACATCTATAGACTACCACCACCCTCCTCTTCTCGTGACCTTCTTTCGAGTCCACTTGCCATCGTCTGCCCTCATCTGATCCTGTTACTATTGCTAACCTCTTCGCAAATCACTTCATCACTTCAGTCAGTCATTCACTAATGTCTCATTTGTCCCTGACCCGTCATACTTCAACTACCTACCTAACTTTTCCTTCGAGCCCCTTCTCTACAACTTCTCTGATTCGTCCATTATTGAATCTAAACTACTGCAACTTAAAGACGAGTTTACACCGACCCCTGATGGTATCCCTGCAATTCTCCTCAACAAATGCTCATCCACTCTCCCTGCTCCCCTTTCATTGATCTTCAATCTCTCACTCTCTCTAAAGGCGTATCCCTCACATTTGGAAAACCTCCTTCATTACCTCCATCCACAAGAAGAATCCCAAAAACGATGTGGCGAACTACCGCCTCATCCCCAAACTGTCCCACTTACACAAGGTTCTCGACAGTTTTCTATATGAATCTCTTAGTTTTCGTTGAAAATCTTTTATTTCATCATGACAACATGGTTTTCTCAATGGGCGATCAACTACAACCAACCCTGTTGAGTTCATTTCCTTTACACTCTCAGCACTAGAGCACGGTAACGAGGTCGACGTGCTCTCAACCGAACTCAGTAAAGCATTCGACAAAATCTCCCACAATCTAATCCTCTTCAAATTATCCGCCCTCGGATTGCTGAAATGGATTTCTTCCTATCTAAAGGATAGACTTTATTCGGGTCGGTTCAGGTCATGATATTCAACCCCTTCCTTGCCGCCTCTGGGGTCCCTCAAGGCAGCCAACTGGGCCCTCTATTATTTATAATTGCCAATAATGACATTACAGTATACCCGCCTGTCACGCGGGAGACCAGGGTTCGATTCCCCGCCAGGGGGCCTCTGGAGTAAGACTAATGACCTTGTCCGGAAAAAACAAATCATTATGGAAAATTTAACAAGCCTCAGGACTTGTTAAATAAGGCCAAGACCGGTTCCCGGTTGTAGTGCTGATGATGATGATGATGATGATGAATAATGACATTGATAAGGTCATTAAGAATTCCTGCTTGTCCCTAAACGCTGGTAACACCAAGTTATATAAGATCATCGAGTCACCACTTGATTTTGCACTGCTTCAATCAGACCTTGACAACTTCTCGACTTGGTGTGTCAAAAATTGCTTTGCACTTAACATCGCCAAATGCCAATCTATAGCCTTTTCCCGCAAGCGTATTCACACGTGTTCGCGTCGCTATTCCCTCCATAACCAACAAAAAAACATTGTCCAATCCTGGTCCTGGCTGACATAGTGTTCATTCATCGGGTCCTCTCCAGGTTGGTCGACTGCACCTACCTCCTTAACTTAATTCCTCTGAATCCACCACCTCGAAATACGCGCAGTCCCCCCTCACCGCACCTCTTATGGTTTCAATGAAACGCTTTCCTGGATACTGAGCACTTTATTCAACTTTGACCTCTACCCATACTCTCAAGCACCGCCTCCTAAACCATTGTCACTACTAATCTTAAGCGGCACTTTCTCCACTTTCCTCTCTAACCCCCCACTTTATGACAGACAACGAAACCAAATACAATTCTATTGGAAGCACAGACAAAGAGGATTATTAGTTTCTTAACGTTTCAGAAACAACTTCACTTACAATTGTATTTACTTTGAAATCACATTAATAAAACAATTGGAAATGGTTTTTTTTTAATATCTCATTTTACATTTTCTTTACAAGACGTGCTTCTCAGATTTGTGGATGGTTTTATAGTTCTCTTTGTTTTAACGAGCAATCAGAGTCGGCGCTGGGCAAATTGGCTTTGGGCAAAGTGGCTCTGGACATGGCCGTTGTGGTGATATAGGGCACGGTTGTATTGGTGGACATTTAATAGCTGGACAATTAGGGAGGATTGGAGATGTTGGTACGCCATTAATACATACTGTAGCGAGCTTAGGGTTCGCTGGATTAATTATTTTGAATAAATAAGAGCCGTTAAATCGATTTTGAATTAATATAACACTTTATTAGTCCGTTAATAACAACCGTTACTTTTACCGTACACTTAACGATTTCTTTACTTATCACTTCCGTACTTATCGCGTCTTTGACTGCTTACTTCTCACTTATCGCTAGCTTCACTGCTTATTACTTCTTACTTCTTGATCTGTGACCGACGTATTTATACCGTTTCCTCACATTCTGATTCGGTGTTTCGTTTCCGTCCGTTCCATAGCCTTGAATGTTCTATTGTTGATAGTCTCCAGTTTTCCAGTACTTTATAGAATATTCTAGTACTGATTGTCTTATGCGTCACAATACCAAGGATACTACCGCTACATAAAGACAGAAGAGAAACTTAATTTTTCAAATGTGCTCAGTTTTAATGTTGTTTACTTAATTATATAACAATGTCCGCGAACTTATTTATATGATTTCGAAGCGCTTTGAACTTGCTCTATATAATCACTCTTCTAATTAAAATATATCTGCTTCTTTTGGCTAAGCGAAATCGGTGGCGACCTATCTCTGCTTTGTAATTAAGTTCAATGTAAATCAATTTTATCGTCGCACCATTCGCCAATCTATCTGAAACGTCGATATTAGTTGTTATGATGTATGGTTTTTTGATAACCAATGTAATTTCGTAAGGCAGACCTCCTGTATCAATAGTTGAGATTTTGTGTAGTTTTTGACGCATAGAAGTTTGCTGTTAAGTATTGTGACAACCAATGTATATCTCAATTGCTTCTGCAATGACTTTTTTGACTGCAACTTTGACTAAACCTTTATTATTGTATGTGCCTTTATTATTGTATGTGTCAACTGAATGAAGAGCAATCGTATACCGTCTGGACACATTCTACCAGCCTCTTATTGGGAGTAAAATCGTGATTAAATTAATTCCAACGGGTTCTTGTCTAAAAGCTACCAGTTTTTGTTAATATTGTGACGCATATGACAATCAGTACTGGAATCTTCGAGAAAGTCCGAAACAAAGTACTAGATTATTTTAGGAAGTACTGGAAAACTGGAATAGAACATTCAAGACTATGGAACGGACGGAAACGATACACCAAATCAGAATGAGGAAAAATGGTATAAATACGTCGCACGCAGATCGGGAGTTGAGTTATAAGTAAGAAAGTGAAGCAAGCGATAAGTCTCGAGTGAGAAGTAAGCAGTGAAGAAGTAAAAGACGCGATAAGTACAGAAGCGATAAGTAAAGAAATCGTTAAGTGTACGGTATAAGTAACGGTTGTTATTACGGACTAATAAAGTGTTATATTAATTCAAAATCGATTTAACGGGTCTTATTTATTCAAAATAATTAATCCAGCGAACCCTAAGCTCGCTACAATTGGTGTCAGAAGTGGGATTAATTATTGTTTAAGTGAATAAGTCTGTGAAAGTGTGTTGTGAAGATGTCAGATCGACATTTGGAGGATCTTCGCGTTCCTGAGTTGAAGAAGGAACTTGAGGAGCGGAATCTGGATAGCAGAGAACAGAAGCAAATTCTTCGACAGCGTCTGCAAGCAGCAATGGAGGAAGAAGGTATTGATGTTGACACATATGTTTTTGCGATTGCGCCAGACTGTCCGGATGAAGACGAAACACCGAGTCAAGATGGTGCCAATGTAACGGAGAAGAGTTCGCCACAGTTGGGCATTTCGGAGATGCTCAGGATGATGATGGTAAAATTGGATGCACAAGCTACAGATGTTAATGCAAAATTCGACACCGTAAATTCAAAATTCGACGCCCAAAATTCAAAATTGGACGCGCAAGCTGCAGATGTTAATGCAAAGTTGGATGCCCAAAATTCAAAATTCGACGCACAAGCTGCAGATCTGAATGCAAAATTGGATGCTCGAACGCAGTGGATGAAATGTAATTTTCAACACTTTAAGGAAGAAATCCAGTCAGAAATTCGAAACGAAGTAGAAAATCTGGATCTAAAAGTCACCGAAGAAATAATGCGAATCGAAAAGAGACTTGAGTGTGTTGAGAGAAATAAGACACCGCCTAGCAATCAACATGACTACAAAGATACAATGATGCAACCGCCAACCTTCGATGGAACGGGACCCTTCTCCGTGTTTATACGTCAGTTTGACGCCGCGGCCAATTATAATAAGTGGTCGGATGAGCAAAAGTCAACATCATTAATCTTGTCACTCCGCGGGGCGGCTGCAGAATGCTACAAACCATACCAGCAGAGAAGCAAACAGATTTCCAAGCGGTAAGAGACGGCCTTGAAGCTAGGTATGGAGACAACCACATGCAGCAGGTCTACCGCATGCAACTGAGGAGAAGAACGCAGAAACCTGGAGAAAATCTTCAACAGTTGCAGGCAGACATTGAGCGATTGGCAAACTTGTCTTATTCAAATATGACTAAGGAATTTCTAAACGAGGTAGCAATGAATGTATTTATAAACGCACTCCAAGATCGGGACTTGCAACAGGCCGTTCGTTTGGCAGGAAAGAAGACGACTAATGAAATACTGGCGTTCGCATTGGCTTATGAATCTGCTAAACTGGCTACCAGGAGTACATATAGAGTCCGAGAAATGTCCGCCCAGGAACGTTCCTGCCAAAGAATCGGGCATTGTTTCGGACTTTCTGTAGCTTGTGCGTCCAATTTTGAATTTTGGGCGTCGAATTTTGAATTTACGGTGTCGAATTTTGCATTAACATCTGTAGTTTGTGCGTCTTATTTTATCATCATCATCCTGACCATCTCCGAAATGTCCAACTGTGGCGAACTCTTCTCCGTTACATTGGCACCATCTTGACTCGCTGTTTCTTCTCCATCCGGGCAGTCTGGCGCAATCGCAAAAACGTATGTGTCGACATCAATACCCTCTTCCTCCATTGCTGCTTGCAAACGCTGTCGAAGAATTTGCTTCTGTTCTCTGCTATCCAGATTCCGGTCCTCAAGTTTCATCTTCATCTCAGGAACGCGTAGGTCACAACACACTTTCACAGACTTATTTACTTCACCAATAATTAATCCCACATCTGACACCAATTGTAGCGAGCTTAGGGTTCGCTGGATTAATTATTTTGAATAAATAAGAGCCGTTAAATCGATTTTGAATTAATATAACACTTTATTAGTCCGTAATAACAACCGTTACTTATACCGTACACTTAACGATTTCTTTACTTATCGCTTCCGTACTTATCGCGTCTTTTACTTCTTCACTGCTTACTTCTCACTCGAGACTTATCGCTTGCTTCACTTTCTTACTTATAACTCAACTCCCGATCTGCGTGCGACGTATTTATACCATTTTTCCTCCTTCTGATTTGGTGTATCGTTTCCGTCCGTTCCATAGTCTTGAATGTTCTATTTTAGTTTTCCAGTACTTCCTAAAATAATCTAGTACTTTGTTTCGGACTTTCTCGAATATTCCAGTACTGATTGTCATATGCGTCACACTACCCTCCGCCTAGATTAGTTCGTCCCGAACTAAGTTCACTGGTTTCCTGGGTTAACAAAAGTCGCCAGTCGGTCACGATGTACCACTTTCATCTTGGCGTTCGGTCTTCGCTGAATCCTATAGACAACGTCGTTAATTCTTGTGAGAACATTATATGGTCCTTCCCAATGTTGCTGCAACTTCGGGGAACTTCCTCTTTGCCGATGAGGGTTATAAAGCCACACGTTATCGCCGGCATTAAATCCGGATACGTTGGCTCGAACGTCGTACCTTGTTTTCATCCTGTCACTTGATACCTTGAACCAAATGATGAATCTCATCGAGGCGATTTCTCCATTCGGCTACGTAGTCTTCAGTCTTATGTATGGCGTCTGGAGGTATTCCGAAACGCAGATCGGCTGGTAATCGTGTAGGGGTTTCTCTATCCTATAGGAGAAACAGCCCACAATTCCAACCACAATACCTACCCATTTCCTTGATAAGTTATTTACCGGTAAAACATGTCAAAGGCGACGCATAGCTAAACTCATTATTCTATGCAGATAATGCATAATTGAGTTTAGCTACAACCAACGACATACGGCAACACTATTGCGCTAACCATGGGATTTCCACCGGAAATTCCATTCGCATTGGTTAGCAACAACCAAGTCAAACCAAGCGACGCGGTCGCGTCATAGTCCATTGGCTTGGGTATTTATCGAACATTCCACAGAATGGTATTATATCCCCAGTAGATGCGGCGTCCTATTGACTTTTCCCAGATCACCCATTCGCTTGGGATCAATGATCTCTTTTTGCTGGTGAATAACCTTAGCTAGGTTTTCCTCTCTCTCGTATTTCTGTCTTGCTATAGTGCGTTGACCTAAGAGATTATCACTAGGTCAGTAGACCAGCCGTATACACGGCACTGACGCACACACACCTAGCCAAATCAACCCTGGATTATTGTGTTTTCCCTTTTGATTTCTCCATTCTGGCTACGCCCATCGACGTCGAACGAATACACAAGTACGTTTCGACCTGGATGAGTGTGGTGAGTTGGGGAACACACAAGAGAGCATGATTACCATTGGCAGATCAATGTGTAAAAAGCAGAAATTACGATTTCCACCCTAATTTAGTCAGTCGCTATTCATTCATCATTGGTGTTGGACGCGCTGCGCTAATTTTTAATTTAATTCGCTACCGGTCGCGAGAGTCACATCTCAATAGTTCAAGTGAAAGGTCGCGTCGTGTATACCTTCAATAAAACAACTAATGAAATAAAACGAAAAGTTATTAATTAAAAATCAGTTTTTTTTTTGTAAAAAAAAGGACAATAAGTTATTGAAAAAAAAAAAAAAAACCAATGTGTACCATATAAGTTAAACCCAATTAAATTAAAATAAAGAACGTTAAAATAACAACATATAAAAAGTGCTTTCATTCATTCTTCCCCTTGGTGAACAATTTTGCTGTGGACAAGTGTTTGGGGTAAAAGTGGAAACTGTGCCATACACTGGCAACAGAACATTTCTTAACCCCATAATCGTATCTCTCGTCCAAATATAATTCTTGTTGGAGAATGGCCTGTCATATCGTGATTAGCCGATCTATAACTCATGAGAAAGGTTTGTACATATTTGTCCCAATCTCGTTGGTGATCACTAACAACCTTCGATAAATGTTCTTTTATTGTTCGGTTGAACCTTTCGACCATTCCGTCTGAATGCGGATGTAAGGGTGTGGTCCTGGTTTTCCTTACGCCCAGTGCCGTACAGATGTCTTGAAATATCTGTGATTCGAAGTTTCGGCCTTGATCGGAATGCAGCTCACAGGGAACTCCATATCTGCTGATACTTATACCGTACACTTAACGATTTCTTTACTTATCGCTTCCGTACTTATCGCGTCTTTGACTGCTTACTTATCGCTTGCTTCACTTTCTTACTTATTACTTCTTACTACCGCACTTATCGCTTGCTTCACTTTCTACTTCTTCTCGATCTGCGTGCGACGTATTTATACCGTTTCCTCATTCTGATTTGGCGTTTCGTTTCCGTCCGTTCCATAGTCTCAACTTTTCTATTCCAGTTTTCTCGTACTTCCTAAAATAATCTAATACTTTGTTTCGGACTTTCTCGAAGATCCCAGTACTGATTGTCATATGCGTCACACCACCCTCCGCCTAGATTAGTTCGTCCCGGACTAAGTTCACTGATCTGCTGGGTTAACAAAAGTCGCCAGTCGGTCACGATGTACCACTTTCATCTTGGCGTTCGGTCTTCGCTGAATTCTATAGACAACGTCGTTAATCCTTGTGAGAATCTTATACGGTCCTTCCCAATGTTGCTGCAACTTCGGAGACCTTCCTTTTTGCCGATGAGGGTTATAAAGCCATACGTTATCGCCTGCATTAAATCCGGATGCGTTGGCTCGAACGTCGTACCTTGTTTTCATCCGGTCACTGGATACCTTGATTTGCTTTCGAACCAAATGATGAATCTCATCGAGGCGATTTCTCCATTCGGCTACGTAGTCTTCGGTCTTGTCTATGGCGTCTGGAGGTATTCCGAATCGCAGATCGGCTGGTAATCGTATCTCCCGTCCAAATATAATTTTTGCTGGAGAATGGCCCCTCGTATCGTGATTAGCCGATCTATAGCTCATGAGAAAGGTTTGTACATATTTATCCCAATCTCGTTGGTGATCACTAACGACCTTCGATAAATGCTCTTTTATTGTCCGGTTGAAATTTTCGACCATTCCGTCTGACTGCGGATGTAAGGGTGTGGTCCTGGTTTTCCATCCTACAATATTGTTAAAAAAGTTCGAAGATTTTTAACTCTGTCCATAGTGTGCCGATATAATAAGTAACACTGTATAATGTATTCTATCTCATTCTCTCCCAGGCTAAATCCTATACATGTATGTACTTGTCTCTTTTTAGTGTCGCTTTATCGTTTTATCGTGTTTCAAATCACAACGGTGCTAAAGAAGTTTTCACTTCAAACTTCGTCTATAACTTTTCCTGTGTTTCATGTCAAGTCCTTGTTCTGTGGGAAGTTCTTTCCGTCGTGACTGTTTGAAAAAATGCAACTACCGTGTCCAAATATCGGAGTTGAACTTCCTTTGGGGACGAATATACGCCTTGTATATTTTTGTATTTTTGGCAGCTCTTAAGGAACCTCATACATTTGTCTGCACTTTTCGCAGTTCCAAATATGTGGTCATTCCAATTAAGAGTCGAATTAATTCCAGTGCCGAGGATTGATAGGTCTTTGGCTTCGTTGGTGCAAGTGCCGTTCATCGATAGTATACTTTTGGGATCGTCTTTGAGGATAAGGGGCAGCACTGAGTTTTTAAGGCATTTTACTCGGTTAGATAATCCCTATTGAGATATCTTGTTGAGGTCAGAATTCAACGTATTAAGCATAACCTGCTGATTGGTAATGACGTTCCAAGAGTTTGGTTGGGAATGTTCGTATGAATATGAGAAACTCTACGTGCTATCATCAGCGAGGGAGAGCGGATGAGAGTACAGAGCCTTGGGAAACATCTGCATTAATTTGATGGGAGGCCGATTTGACACCATCAAAAACCACTTGGATTGAACGGCCAGAAAGATGGTCTCTTATCCATCGGATCAGGGAATTCTCCATTCCATAGGAATGTAATTTTGACAAAAGGGCTGGATGCCAAACTCCATCGAAGGCTTTTGAAATATATAATGCAACAACCTTGCTTTCTCCGAAGTACTGGATGGAAGGGCTCAACTTTTCGGCAAGCTACGCCATCAAATCTCCTGTGGACCTGTTGCGACGAAAGCCATATTGGCGGTCATTATTATTATTATTTATTGCCCTGCAGGAACCCGGAAGTTTGTGATCTCACCGACTCGACTGCTCCATCATTCCCTGTCCTGTGCTCTCTCCTTCCACGCTTGACCATCTGATCCGGTCTCCTCAAGGTCAAACCTAACATTGTCCTCCTCCCATCATGCGTTTTAAAGAACACCGGAAAGAGTTGCCCCACCCGAGACCACTAACTCACCATATCTCACTCCAATCTACCTCCTTAACCATCAATCCTTATATTCCCTAATTCACATTACATATTTAACGTATTAAAATATTAATTAGGTTAAGCTAAATTAAGTTAGATTAAGTGAAGTTAAGAATTAGTTTAGATTAAATTTAAAAAAATAAAAATCCTGGTTTTCTGACATTTTACAGGAAGACTATCAATATTAAAATATATAATACTCAAATAGTTGTTCACACATGTAATCATGTTTGAAAAATGTGTAATGTATATTTGGGGATGTCTTCCCCAATCTGCGTTCGATGTCCAGATGTCTCCTAGGCTGCGGCAATGCTGCGTTCGTTTAGTTGACTCACGTCCGGTCATGGCGGCGGCTGATGTCGAAGTGAAGTATTCGCGCCAATTGTCCACACATGTGGTATGTGTCAAATGAAATTGGCGGGGAAAATCCGGCGTCGGTTCTCGTTCTACGTGTGAGCGAGACCAACGTAGTACCGCGTCGAGTCCACGCCAATTCAGCCGTGAATCTCCTTGTGTGGGAAGGTGACCGAGAGTGTGCTTGACTTAATTAGTCGAAAGCTACTCTCGGTGTGAGCCTTTGCTTACGGCGACTGCGTGGAGGTTGTGGATTTTGCTGATCCCCCACATATACATGTAAACAATTGTATCATTAGAATTATAAGTTAGCTGTAGTACTTGATGTAAAAATTGATTGCTGGTCTTATAAACACAGTATGTTAAGAAAAAATCAATTCAAAAGATGAAATTTGTGGCATTGGGCACCTTTTCGAACTGAAATACGTTAAACAAGAACATGTAGCCTTCCCTTGAGAAACAGTTGTTACTACCAGCAATATAACAGCAGCGACGATATTTACAAAAGCTCGCAACTAACACGATCAACATTTCCTTCCTTGGTCAATGGTGTGGCCGCCTATTGGAAAACATTGTTACTATTCTGTATAGGTTTCCGTCAACACTATAAAAGCTGTACGATGCCTCAACGATATCCACAAAAGCACATAACTGATACGATCAGTATTTACAGACTCCTATTTGTCATATAAAGTTCAGCCACCTCCTCTGTTGTTACGTTCGCCTAGTACATCAACTGGGAAGGAGACGATTTTTCTTTGGTAGTTGGGATTTGAATTTGGAATTTGTGGGTGGTTAAGTGAGAAGACAACTTTTCGTTTCAACGATTTCCAAGAAGCTGTTAGTAGATTTCATCTTATACTTTATGAAATGATCGTTACTTTTTCTCTGTAAAGTGGAGATGAGTGAGTGTGGTGTTTTGCTGATTAATCAATTTGTTTATTTAGAAGATAAAAAAGTAATGAAAAGGAAGCTACAGCTAAATAAATAATTACCTGAGTTGCGTTTCCCGGTGAGAATTTGCTTCCACGTAGTGCAATGTACATACAGTTTCCTTCTTAACATTTGAATATTTTTATGAAACAAAAGAGTGTCGCAGCGTGAATAATTACTATTATTTTTTGTTATTAATTGTTATAGTTTATATTTATTCTTGTTATTAATTGTTAGTCTTAATTCTTTATAGTTTTTGTAAATACCTGCATGTTTGGTAGCACTGTTTGTGTGTGTTATTGCCATTTTTGTTGTTTAGTTTTTGCTTGTCATTTTGTTATGTAAATTAGTTTTCGTTTCGTTGCCGTAGTAATTAGTTGTTTCTCGTTCGTTTCTATCATAAAAGATAGTTTAGTTTTCGTTCGTAATTTCGTTAAAACCAATCGAATTGTCGTTTGACTTTGTAATTTTATATTGAATTAAAGTTCCGTTGTGATAAACATTGCGTTTAATTATTTTCGCCGTCGTTCGCTCCCGGTAAACGCACCGGGACTCAACAGAGAGAATTATAATTTTTCATTTTTTTTTTCTAAGTACCCTTATTTACTAAATTTTTTTATTTATCGTTTTATTATTTACAATTTAATTGAGGAGGAACAAATAATGAAATTACTACAGGATTATAGCGTTCGCGACGATAGTGGTTTCTTTTTTTTTTTTGGTTTCGGTAGGAGGGTGGAAATCTTCAAAAGATGTCTCTGGACCCATCCGAATTTTTACCGACTGAAACCAATTCCCGTTAGGCACATATTCCCATTGATCGCCGCGGAACTTTCTTTTAGATATTCCATCGCGGGGCGTGAGGGAGTTTATCTGTTACTCCGCTCGTCGCGTCGGAGCTGCTGCATCATGTCACATAGAACATCATTTGCTACGGATCGTGCCTGTTTTGAACTCAGCACATATTCTATTACTCCTCCCGGAGTAACTGTGCGTCTCATATGTCTCTCCAAAATCGTTCGTGTGGTCCCGAATCTCACGCACTCTGTGAATACATGTTCCGCATTTTCTATTTTGCCTTTGTAATAGAAGCAGTGTGGCTGGTTCACATGGTTATACTTGTGCAAGTATTGACGAAAGCATCCATGTTCTAATATTAGCTGAGTCAAGTGGTAATTCAGCTCGCCATGTTTTCTTTTCACCCAGGTTTCTACGTCAAGTATCATGGTTTGAGTCCATTTTCCTTTAGTGGAAGAAGCCCACCGTTGGCATTCTCTTAGGCTTGAGAGCTCGGGCGATTCTCTTGTGAGACCTCATGCAACGTAGCGTTTTCTTTAGCTGCAATGTCAAGTGGTCTCCCCCCGACCAAAACATTTATGGCATCTGCGGGAATTCGCAGCATACTCTTAGTGATGCCAGCCTATGTGCTGAGTTCACTCCCTACGACCGTACCGAGCTGCCAACGTCGACTCGGATCACTAGCTTGTAGGTACAGTTTTCCGAGCGCGGATTGCCTTACGGAGACGTATTACATCCGCGGATCAGGTTCGACTCAACACGGCTGCCTTACGCAATGAGGATACAAGTAACACCTTTGGTCATGCGTTAAGAATCGGCCTCGAAGAGCTCGACGGAGGGAGAGTAAGTCCTAGGACCAGAATACCGGGCGTAGAATAGAAATGGACACGCCTTAAGAATTAGTACTGCCCACTCCATCTTAGGCAGTAGTAGTAGAGATCGAAACGACTGGTTTAATGATGAGTGCAAACTAGCGACTGAGCGTAAAAATGCTGCATACGGGGCAGTGCAGCAGTCTCATAGGACGCGGGTACGCGAGGGTAAATACAAAGAGTTCAGAAGATCTGAAAAAAAGAATTCACAGACAAAAGAAAAGTGCCTGGGAAAAAACCATGTCTGTGAAATAGAGAAAAGTGAGAACGAAGTCCGGGCTCCTCGATAGTATAGTGGTTAGTATACCCGCCTGTCACCCGGGAGACCGGGGTTCGATTCCCCGTCGGGGAGCCTCTGGCGCAAGACTAATAACCTTGCCTAGAAAAAATAAATCATTATGGAAAATTTAACAAGCCTTAGGACTTGCTAAATAAGGCCAAGACCGGTCCCCGGTTGTAGTGCCGATGATGATGATGATGAGAACGAGGTCCGCACCAGGTGCGGAAGTTCTACCAAATAATCCACAGTATGACGCGGTACACACCACGCTGCACTTACTGTAAGGATAAAGAGGGTAATCTGATCACCGATCCTGAAGCGATGGGAAGTGCATTTCAATAAATTACTAAATGGTCAGCTCACAGAAGATTTGGAGGCTCCACCAATGCAAAATCAAGACCAAATGCTGCCCCCACCAAGCATTGAGGAAACATAAAAGCCATAAGACAGCCCAAATCAAATAAAGCCCCTGGAGCTGATGGCTGAGCGTTACATCACGCAATTCATGAGATCGTGGTGCACGTATGGGAGCAAGAGGACATGCCGTAAGATTGGCGTCGTGGTATAATTTGGCAGGGAGATATCGCAGTGTGCAGCAACTATAGGGGTATAACATTGTTGAGTACCGCCTATAAGATATTTTCCTATATCCTACAAGATCGGATAGCCCCATACGCTAAAGCCATCATTGGTCAATATCAAGTGTGGCTTCATCCCAGGCAAATCAGCGATTAATCAGATATTCACACTTAGGTAGGCGATGGAAAAATGTCAGGAATTTAAGATTCCATTATATCATCTATTTATACACTTTAAAGCCACCTACGACAGCATAGCCAGACTAGAACTATATAATGCCATGAGAGAGTTCGGCTTCCAAACAAATTGATACGACTTTGTAGATTGACCATGACTAACGTAACTAGTCAAGTAAAAATAGTGGGATTGCTGTCCAAGCCAATAAACATCTTTAATGGACTCCGACAAGGGGACGGTCTGGGCTGCCTCCTCTTCAACCTGGCGTTGGAGAAGCAACCCACGACTCTGGCGTTACAACTAGAGGGACTATTGTCACCAAGTCCAAGAGAGAGTTCGGCTTCCAAACAAATTGATACGACTTTGTAGATTGACCATGACTAACGTAACTAGTCAAGTAAAAATAGTGGGATTGCTGTCCAAACCAATAAACATCTTTAATGGACTCCGACAAGAGGACGGTCTGGCCTGCCTCCTCTTCAACCTGGCGTTGGAGAAAGCCATCCGTGATTTTGGCGTCACAACTAGAGGGACTATTGGCACCAAGTCCAGCCAGATACTTGCCTACGCAGATGACATCGACATCATCGGTAGAACCGAATCGGCTGTACAGGACTTGTGGGTTGCGAAGTCGTGGTGCCGGTATGGGCACAGGGTTCTACCTCGTCCTCACAAATTAGAAGTTCCGCCGAACACCAAAAGAATTCTCCTCACCAGAATTGTTCTCCACACAAGGAGTAAAACTCCGCCACAAGACATGCACCAGAAAAGAAAGTAAGATTAAACACACTAGGTTGTTGGGATTGATGATTTATTTTATTGTTCCCTGTTTTAATATTACAAGTGCACTTCTAATGTTAAGACTTAACTGTATGTTCAAATATTATGCGGTAGTACAAGTTATAATTTCACGTTGGGGTGTTAATTCGCGACTCCTGGTACATACGCATACCCGCAGCGCTACGGGTAGCGGTGGTGGAGAACCGACCGGCTCAGTCGGGTGATGGAAAACAACTCACTTGAGGGTTGGAATCTGACTCTTGATTCACCCCCAATTCGGTGGTTGGTTTGTCAGGCAAGAGAGAAGATTTCTCTCTATGGTGAGTAACCAGTAAGAGAATCTTGCTGGCTAAATTCCGGTGATGTATGTGTGCGATCGTGTAGATATTTGTTTGCCCATGCACGAAGGCCATGGGAAACGTAATTAAACGTCGAACCGAAATTTGGGCAAAGGGATCGTGTAGATCATTGTTTAAGATGTGCATTGTAGCTATATAAATAGACGGCAATGCATCGGGGAAATGGTGCTAAAAGCAAATAAGGACATCATAACAGTCATGGATGAGTGGTGCAGTTGCGTAAATAGACGTATCGCCATTAGGAAAAGGTGTTAATGGGTTTTAGATGTTTATAGCATCTCTGACTGCAGTAGAAACCGAGTTTTTGTTTGCATTAGGAAATGCTGGAGAATTCGATTTCGATGATAATGCTTGAGATGCGGTAATTGTTTGTTAATTGGACAAACGAATCGCGGGTCGGTTTATTGTAGCTGCATAAACAAGCTGTCCGACATTGCATTTTATTTGATGACGAAGGGTTTGGAATTATATGGAGAATTCCTCTCGGAAAATAGATATGATGGGTAAGTATTTTAAAGAATTCTTTCAGAGAATTTAAATAACGCATTAACTGCGTGAATACTGGGAGAATTCTTTTTAGGGATTTTTAGGTAATGCATTGAATGCATTAAATGTCCTTGAGAAAGGAAATGTTTCAGGTATGCGAGGAGATTGAAGTGCAAATATAGAGGTTCTTTAGGTAAGCTTTAAAGAACTCCCACAGACTCCTTCACCCAGATCGAGTAGGCGGCACAAAAACTGGGACTGCACATTAAGGAGGGGAAAACTAAGTACATGGTGGCAACTTCTGCAAAGAGAAGACCTAATGTTGGTCAAACTATCAGGGTAGTGGAGCTTGAATTTGAAGTAGTACAATCCCTTAACTACCTTGGGTCAATATTATCAGCCGATAACAATATGGAAGAAGAAATACGTGAACGTCTGATCAAATCCAACTAAGCCTACTATGGTCTATCAAGGCTCTTTAAATCCCGAAATTTATCCAGACCATCCAAGCTACTAGTGTACAAGACCATGGTCTTACCAGTACTCGTGTATGGATCCGAGACCTGGGTGCTCAATAAAAGGCACTCTGAACTCTTAGCCGCTTTCGAGAGGAAGGTCTTAAGGAGAATTGTTGGTCCCGTATGTGAGGGAGGACGATTCCGGAGACGCTACAACCATGAGTTGTACGCGATCTACCTTGAAGCTAATGTTGTAAGAAAAATCAAGCTCGCTAAACTCCGTTGGGCGGGACACCTAGTTCGAATGAGCGAAGAGGAGCCTGCCCGGAAAGTTTTTTGTGGCAGGATGTATGAAAGGAGACAGCTCGGCAGACATTGTCTGCGATGGAGGGATGGCGTAGACCAGGACGCGCAGAGCCTGGGAGAGCCAAACTGGATGACATCGGCTCAAAATCGCGATTGGTGGAGAGATTTGTTAAATAAGCCCAAGGCCTGATCCCGGTTGTAGTGCCGATGATGATGATGATTGGTTTTCTGTGTCACCATTACAATGGAACGGGAATTTCACGTCGATCTTTGCAACATTCGCGAAAGCCATCTGGGAAAGACTTTTTTGGGAAGTTAAATTGGTCGTTATTTTACCTCAATAACGATGTTGACTCTATAGCGGACACATTGACAGACACGATTCTGCTTGACATGCGAACCTTTATCTGACACAGTGTAACGAGTATCAAACGCAAGAGAAATATGTGGTTCGATTCCGAGTGCAGAGAAGCCATTAAGGCTAAAGAGTTGAGCTTCCGGTTGTATAAATCAAACAATACTGGGACAAACCGGAAAAGGTTTAAGAGAGCTAGAAATGACTGCAATTCGTATAGTCAACGCGCCAAGTTCTTGACCAGAGAGTAAGACAAACTTACTACACTCTTCCGCAGGTAGTAGGCACTTCTGAGCATTCATGAAAAATATTCAAAATTCGGTGTCGTCATCCATTCCATCGCTTATACTCATATACAGACCAGTCACCAGTGCAATAGAGAAGGCGAATCTACTAGCTGCACATTTTGCACCACATCAGTTCCACCTCAACTTGAGCATAAGCAGCACACCATGAGCCAGATTCACTTCCGAACGCGTACTGTTGCCCGCGCACTCAAGAACCTAAACGCAAACAAATCCCCTGGTCCGGATGGCATTCCCCCAATTCTCTTGAAGAGATGTTTCTATTCACTTGCTAAGCCACTGCGGAAACTCTGCCATTTGTCTTATTCTACTGCCCAAATACATGGAAGTCAGCAAATATTCAGCCAATCGTTCCTCTCTTCTTATCGATCCATAGCACTAACTTCTATTCTCTCCAATGTAATGGGATCACTTATCAACCATCAGCTTTCAAAATATCTGGAATCAAATGACCTCCTCAATGAGCGCCAATATGGCTTTCGAAAAGTGGAGCCATCCATCCAGTACTTCGGAGAAAGCAAGGTTGTTGGATTACATATTTCAAAAGCCTTCGACGGAGTTTGGCATTCAGCCCTTTTGTCAAAATTACATTCATATGGAGTGGACAATTCCCTGATCCAACGGATAAGAGACTATCTTTCTGGCTGTTTAATCCAAGTGGTTTTTGATGGTGTCAAATCTGTCTCTCGTCAAATTAATGCTGCTGTTCCCCAAGGTTCTGTACTCTCACCCACTCTCTTCGTCATCTTTATAAATGATCTCTTGTCCATTACCCTCAACCCAATTTACTCGTTTGCTGATGATAGTGTGGGGGTACGAAGTCGTGGCACCGACATGGGCGCAGAGTTCTACTCCTTCCGCACGATAGAGTTCGCTGATGAAACACTACACGTCGCCGAGGGAAGATTGAAAACCGGAACAAACGATCACCACAAGAGAAATCAAGAAAAAACACTAGTTTTTTTTTGTAATTTTATTTCTTAACTTCTATTGCATTTATTAAGGTTCTTTTTTATTCACAACAAATCTTACTACATTTAATTACATTACAGAAAACGGATTTTGATTACACTGACGATGAAACGGATGCACCAAAAAAATGTAAGACAGAGTACTCTACTTAAATGGCATTATACTCGGGACACAAGAAAAAATATTTTTAAGTGCAAATATTGTATTTAATTAACACGAGTCGATACGCGTTCGCGTCCCCGCAGGGCTACAGGGAGCGGGATAAAAACCGGCCGGCGCGGTCGGTGGATGGAATGAGACTCAGCGATGTGAATTCGTTAGCAAGGGAAATTCGGCAAGTGATGCATGCTCTCTTGATTAAGCGATCCGTTTCCTATTACAAGAGTAACGTGAATTCTCTCTTTGGGGGTAGGTACCCGGATCTCATAGAGAAGATCATGGTGGTATGCATGTATGAGTGATCGTACAGGTCACAGTGTTTATCGATGCATTTGTGCATTTGAGCAAAGGATGAACGAAACCTGAAACGAGGGAAAAAGAACAAAGGAAGAAGCGACCTAAGGCATCGGTCTGTAATGAGGGTCAGCTAAATAACTAAAAAATAAGTAAGCTGCAACTCATGAGGTGTGAAATGCATTTGGGATACATCATACAATTTGTATATGGTATCTTTCGTCGTTGTAAGAAACGGATTCTTTATTTGCATTTGTTGATGCTATTGAATTCAATCCGGGGGCTATGCGCGGAGTTGATGATTGTTTGGAGATTCAAACAAAGGAGCATTTCTGGGTAAAGTGCTTGCAGCTGTATCAATAGTTGCAAGTCATTGCGAAGCAATTACGATGGTTACACAATGACGGTTTGTATAACATCTATGCCAATTGTATATGGCATCTAAGGCAACTCAAGGGTCGAATTCTAGTGTGAGTATTTACACTAAACGATAATTCGGTTCTTGGTCCCTAATGCAGAGATGCATTGATGCATGCATGAATGCCCTTGTGGGAATAATTCTTTATAGGAATTTCTAGATAATGCGTTGAAAGCATTAATTGCCCTTGAGAAGGGAAATGTTTCAGGTATGCGAGGAGATTGGAGTGCAAATATGGGGACACGAAGGTGTCAAATAGGTTTTAGATTTATGATCCTGTATGATGAAAAGAATTCTTGTAGGGAATTTGGGTGCGAATTTATGCGTCAAAGGTAAGAATTCTTTGACAGGAACTTTTAGGTTATGCGCTAGATAACCTCGATGCGTGAAGCTTTTACTGGTGCTAATGCAATTGCATTAGGGGGAAATGATGGAGTTTAAGGAGCTTCAGCACAGGAAGCTTGGGGGTAATTGGGCAAGTAGGCAGTGGCGTTTGGCGGAACCGTCACAATAGCACGTAGAGTTTCTCATATTCATACGAACATGCAGTGGATCTCTCGAAAGCCTTCGGCAGAGTTTGGCATCCAGCCCTTTTATCAAAATTACATTCATATGGATTGGACAATCCCCTGATCCAATGGATAAGAGACTAGCTTTCTGGCCGTTTAATCCAAGTGGTCCTTGATGGTGTCAAATCGGCCTCCCATCAAATTAATGCAGGTGTTCCCCAGGGTTCTGTACTCTCTTCCTCATTTTTATAAACGATCCTTGTTCATTACCCACAACCCAATCCACTCGTTTGCTGATGATAGGAAATTAAGTTTCTCATACTCATACGAACATTCCCGATCAAACTCTTCGAACGTCAATACCAACCAGCAGGTTATGCTCAATACACTGAATTCCGACTTCAAGAAAATATTATCTAACCGAGTAGAGTTCAATGGCTTAAAAACTCAGTGCTGTGTCCTGTCGTCAATGGCGAAACCCAAAGTAAATATACTGTCAATGAACGACACTTGCATCGACGAAGCCAAGGAACAATTAATCCTCGGCAGTCGAATTAATTCGACTCTTAATTGGAGCCACCACATTTTTGAAGCTGCGGAAACTGCGGCCAAATGAATGAAGTTCTTTAAGAGATGCAAAAAGTACTTCACTCCATTCATCCTTGCCACTATTTACAAGGCGTATATTCGTTCCAATATGGAATTCAACCCCTATATTTGGTCAGGCGCATTCAAAAGTACAATACGCGTGCTCGATAGGATACAAAAACGAGAAGTGGAATTTATTGAGGACCCAGCTGTATGTCGATTAATTCCATCGTTAGAACGTAGGCGCAACGTATCATGCCTATCTCTTTTCTATAGGCATTATCACGGTCGTCGCTCAACGGAACTTGTTCAATGTGTTCCGCCTCCTCAGACATTTGCCCGCGATACCCATCAATCTGAGAATGCCCATCAGTTCACTTTTAAAGTGGACTTCAGGCGTACAAACAAACATAGAGAGTCATTCTTTAGTCCAGCGGTCGGGGAACTTTTTTAATCATTACCCCAAAATATTTTTGCGTAAGTAGATATTATCCCCCCCCCCCCCCCCCCCTCCATTCTGAAAAGAAAACAATCAATGTAAATTTTAAATAAACATTATTTATTGAATTAATTTACATATACATATTCATAAAAAAAGTCACATGAAAATAGTAGGTATGTAATAGTAAATAGACAAACAAAATAAAATTCTTAAATTGGAACAAACAAAAATTAATTAAAAACTTTCCCCCTTCAGGTTTTGGAAAAATGATGTTGCTTCATGTTTGATATAATTAATTCAAAATTGGGACTTTTTGATGTAAGAGCAATTTGAATACAGTCTTCGGCGTTTAATCAATTTCTGTTTTTCGTTTTTATGTTCATTAGAGTGGAAAAGCCTTGTTCACAAAGGTAGGTTGTTGCAAATGGCAGCAATTTTTTTACCACCTCCTCATGTGCAATTTTGAAAGCCTTTGCAGCCTTTGACAACCAAAAAGACGACAGATTTGCTCTGGTCTCAAATTGAATACGTGCTTCAGTATTGGATCGAAGTTCAAGAATTGCCTCTGCCAAATCTGGAGGTTCTTCTGGTATGTTAGTAATTCACATTTAAAAGGATCTACAACGCAATTCACAGTATGTACATCAAGATCTGGAAAGTAGTCAGAGAACCGCTCTCTGAGTTTGGTAAGATGTTTTATAACTGTATCCTTAATGTCATCAAAAGTAGTATTTTCACAGTCTTCCAAAAACAAAGCTAACTTTGAAAAAGAAGCTATCTTGTTCTGTTCTGCTTTATATCTCCAATATTGAAGCTTTAATCCAAACGCTGATAGTATTTCTCTGGCTGAAATGTTTTCCTTGCAATTCTTTGTTTAATATATTTATATTCTCAAAAATGTCAGCAAAATATGCGAGATGTGCAACCCACGAGGGGTTTTTAAACTTATCTGCGAGAATATTCTTTCGATCAAACATAAAAGTTTCCAGTACACTTTTGAGAGCCCACACTCGATTTAGAACATTTCCGCGAGAGAGCCACCTTTCTTCTGTCCTGACATAATTCACGAAATAGCCGCGTGTTTAGTGCATGTCCTTTGATAATATTAACAATCTTGATGACATCAAGCATGACGGCTTCCAGTGTAGGTTCCAAAAGTTTCACAAGAAGTGCCTGGCGATGGATCATACAGTGAATAACTTCAATATTTGGATTATTTTTTTTTCACCAAAGCTAAAAAACCATTCATATGACCCAACATAGCAGGAGCTCCATCAACAGACACAGCAATACAGTTTTCTCACTTTAAATTAATGCTTTCAGTATTAAAGTATTCATTTCCCTTATTATACACATCAATTCCACGAGATCTCAACTCGAGAGGAGAACAAAACAACAATTCCTCTTCAATTGCATGTGTTCCTTTGTAGCGAACATATACCATTAGCTGTGAATTGCTACTAACATCTGTAGCCTCATCAAGCTGAATAGCAAAATATTTAGCCTGTTTTAGTGAGGAAATAACCTGTTCCTTTACATTTTCTGCCAAGATAGAAATCCTTTCTTTTACAATTCATGCGGACAAGGGCACTGAATTCAATTTATTCGCCTCTTTCTGACCACACATGATCTCTGTCATTTTCACAGCTGCTGGTTTAATCAAATCTTCACCAATAGTATATGGTTTCTTGTTTCGGGCAATCAACCAGACTACTGCAAAGCTAGCCTTTGGTGCTGAACGCTGATCAAAAGTACCTAACAATATGCTGTCCAATCTTTGGTTTTTAACAGACATTTCTAAATTTACAAAGTATTCTCGTGGTTTGGAAGACAGATGTGGATGCAAATTATCCAAATGCTTCTTCAATTGACTTTTTTTGAAAGATTCTGAAATCAGTATTTTTAAACATACAACACATCGTGGTTTCATCGTACCTTTTGTCTTCTATTTGTGTAAAACCATAATTAAGGAATTCTTCCTGGTATGTTCTTTTCCTTTTTGCTGCCATCTGAAGGGTGACAGAAACAGTGGTAAAAAAATTTACATTAAATATAATTTTCAAATCGCGCTTACCTTGATAGTGGAAATTGATTATGAAATGATGTGTCTCGTAAGTAAATTGCACGCAATCAAACGACGCGTCGGAAATCCGTGCATAACTGACCGTTGAGTGCTAAGTTTAAACATTACAACATACGCAGCGCCTCTAGTGATCGATGCAAGAAACAACGTAACGCAAGCACGCACACACGCACACACACAACGCGCGTTTCTGGCTTATCACGCACACATCATCATCATCATCATCGGCACTACAACCGGGAGCCGGTCTTGGCCTTATTTAGAAAGTCCTGAGGCTTGTTAAATTTTCCATAATGATTTGTTTTTTCCGGGCAAGGTCATTAGTCACGCACACACCAAACGAAAAACTCGACTTCAACCAGAATTAGCGGCCCGGCCCGTATATCGCGCTAAATTGTTTAAGTTTGTTAACATACTACAATGTTTATGAAATAACAATAGAAAAATTAGAAAAATTTCCCTATTACCCCAAAAAAAAATTCATTTTTACCCCATTTGGGGTAATTTACCCCGGTTTCCCGACGTCTGCTTTAGCCGAACCACGCGATTGTGGAATACTCTACCTGATCATGTGTTTCCTCTTCGTTGTAATGTTCAGGTATTCAAGGCCAATATAGATCGATGCCTCCTTTCCTTATTCACTTCCTCTCCTTCCACTCGCACTGTGCTCTGGCGTTTAAGGGAGCTCCAAAATCCCCCTTTGTGCGCGCCTTTGTGTAAGAGATAAATCCTGCGTAGTCTATCTGCTTAACTTACTTTATTTATTTGATTCTACAATCATTATTCGGGTTTCTCACTTCTTCTTTACTATATTCTTAAAAATTCCTAAAGACATGATATTTTGCAAAAAATGTTTCAATTAATCATGTATGGCATTTCAATTGGTCTCTGTGCTTTATTGCATTTGAAATTAGCTGTATCTAAAAGTATTCGCCTGGGATAATAATTACATTAATTGCATTTATGATGAATAAACAATTCACAATAACTCAGTTATTGCGTATTTACCGGTATTATTATTAACTATCGCAGTTATTCCATAGTTTGAACGCAGCAAAATTAAAATGAAAAAAATGTTCCCTTTATAATATATCGAACTGTCATTACCCATATTGAAAATGGGGAATTTCTGTACAACAATCTGTCGTAGTTGTCCCACAATCCACACTGCTTCAAATGGATTCCAACCCGACCAGATGTACGTTTGTGTTGAACTGTCACAGTAATGTTCCGCCGCGCATCCATTCTACTTCGTACAAACTGCAACTAGCCACACAAATATACGATTCAGTTGGTCGTCCCTTGCAGTAGGTGCAGTTCAACCTGTGATCGCGACAAATCCAATATAAATTGTAATTAAGAAAACGAATCCAATGGGTGACGGTACACCCAAACGACTGTGTAATAAAAATACAAATCGTACATCCATCTAATCGAGAAAATTATTACGCTAAGAATTTGAATATTTTGGAAATACCCCAACACGTCCAATTCCATGAAAATATTCTAGCGTGACGTCATTGTGTCAGAAATGTATTCAATCAAATGTTGTGTTGTGTTTTGTGTCTCGGCCACATGAGACATAAGGAAATCGCATTGTAAAATAAAATAAGAAGAAATAAATTACCGCGGCAAACAAAGAAATTAATTTAATTCAAGGAAAACAAAAGCAAACGAGCGAATAACAACGAAGAGAATTGCCATAAAACAACTTCTTCGCCGTCGTCAGTGGCTAACGCAGTAGACACTCGACAATCGTCCTCAAGGTTAACTCGGAGCAAGCGGGTGCGCCCCCTCCGTCGGTCACTTGATTATTTTTATTATTATTTAATTTGCGTATTTTTTTGTGTTGGCGTTTCTGTGTTTTTGCAATCATAAAAATTAATGAAAAACAAAACAAACGAGGAAATCGGAAGAAGAAGGAACACATCTCATGTTTGTTTTGTATTTTGACTTTTCGTAACGACTCCGATTTTTTATTAATAAATTTTTCTGCTCCCGAGCTGTCAGTGTTTCTGTTGTGAATTCAAGAAAAATAAAATAATAAATTCAAACGTGTGTAAATGAAATTCAATATTTCTGATAGAAAAAAAGTAAAATCGAAAAAAGGCAATAAATAAAAACGTGTGTTTTGAGTGTTTATAGTGCAAATCGTCGGTAAAGGAGTTTTGGTGAATCCTGGATTTTTTTTCCACCCGAGGCGGGCTGTGTGTTATTCGTTGTTTTCCGTTTATTCCGTGGCGTACAATTAACAGTTGTTTGTGGAGGAATCACCGCAGGGTATTGTGCTGCTTTAACCTAATCAATTAGGTTGCTATAGGTAGAAGCACTTGCTTCCCATAATTACTAGTGTAATCATCGTCAGCAGCAGCAGGAGAACATCATCGTCGCCCCAGTGTCGCTATGGGGAGTGTTTGGAAGCGATTGCAACGTGTAAATAAACGTGCAGCAAAGTTCCAGTTTACATCGTCCTATCATGAGCTGAGAGTGGAGACCACCGCCAAGTGGTAAGTCTAATGAATTTAATTTCCTAAACGAGTGTCAGGTGCATGAGCAGCTGCTCTCGGCCACTGCCTCCTTCCTGATTCGTGTTTATTTATAGAACACACGGTGCTAAGGATGTTGCTATGGTTTTGTATGAATTCAGGAGGCAACCAGAACAAAGATCCCTTATCCTTGTAATTAAGGTTGTTTTTTTATATACTTTTTTTCATAAGCTACTTGTCTGCTTTTGTCCGTGGGCATTTGACTCTTAAGCTCAAGCATTTTCGAGGGTCTTGCTTCTTATTTCCTTCTGTGCAAGTCTTTTTCCTTGGGACAATCTTGAACTTGATTGATAAATTGTTATTGTTGTACTAATGTCTTTGGGTATGTTAACTATCTCGGAAATGGGACAACTTAACCCATAATCAAGTACTCTACTTACTATGACAAGTGTCAGGGATGTAATAATGCTAAAGCTTAGGAAGGTCGGACTACGAATAATGGTACGAGAATGTTCACAAAATATTCATCAAAATTCTTCCGGAAGGCAGGTGGGACATGCAAAGCAATTAAGATGTGATGAAGGTAGAAGAATTATTCTCATACACAATACATCCTTTAATCAGAAACATTAAAGCTAACTATAAACCGTAACACACCTTATTGGAAATGATCATCAATTTGCTTAACAATTAAATCGTTCATAACTGGGAAGTTCAGGCTCCTTTAAAACGTCCTTCTTTATACATGTCTCAAGGCGGCTCCTCGACTTAAGAAGCCTTTAAAACGTTTAGCCACACACAATACATGGATGGGGGACAAGTTAAAAGGCCGTCATCCATCGGTCCACACAAATTCGGGGACCCTTGATAACCTTCGTGAGAAATCGACTGGAGTCGAAGTTGCAAAAATTGTTATATAGTTTCTTATTAAAGTCGATGGAGAACTTCGCAAAGACGCCACCTTGTTTGCCGGGTTCATGGGAAGAATATGTATTGAGAAAATCTGTGACGTTTACTACGTAATGTCTGTTTACTATTCAAGGACTATAACCTGTGTGAAGCCCGAAAAGGGATTTGAATACTCGTAGGTATCTACTTCCTTATTACTATTTATTGGCCTGTAGGAGTCCGAAAGTTCATGACCTCACCGACTCGACTCCGCCATTGATCCCTGTCCCATGCGCTCTCCTTCCACGTTCGACCATCCGATCCGGTCTCCTCGAGGTCCAACCTAACATTGTCCTCCCTTCTCCGCCGCGGCCGCTCTGTCGGTCTCTTTCCCGTTGGCTTACCGTCAAAAATTCTATGCACGGTCCTATCGTTGCCCATTCGCGCAACGTGTCCGGCCCATCTTAATCTTCGCGGTAGGGTATCTACTTCCCAGAACACCTTATTAAAATAAACGTTCCGTTACAGAGCGGGGAAGCTGTGGAACTTCCTTCCCACGCTCGTGTTCCCGGAGCCTTACAACCTGCAACTGTTCAAAAAGAGTTATTTGGTGGCATCTCGGGGCGCCCACTCGGCGCTATAGGTTCGCCTCTCCCGAGAGAAGTCTAAAAAAAAAAAAAACGACGTCCTAATTCGCCACCCCTTCGGGGAAGTTCAGTATTACATTAGTTTGTACCTTTGTTGTGTTCCTTAAGCATAAATACGTTCGACTGTTATTTATCATTGCCGGTTTTTCCTATTGTTCAAAGTTCTATTTTCTCAATTATCTGTTTTTCTTCTCATTGCTGTGTTTGCGCTTGTGTTAGGTCTATCAAGTACCAATGCTCTCGAATAATTTCTTATCATTAGTGAGTTTGTGGTGTGTGCGGGGTAATATCTATTACGGGAGGTCTGTAGACTGAATTTCTGCATGGATTTAGTATAGCTGGTGCTACAAGAGTCTTCCCCGCTGCAGATTTCAGTTTGCATCAAATTTTGAGGCAGTATTGACTTTTTATATCGGTCTGTTGCAACGACACGAGAGTAACGCGCTGACCAGTGCAACATTTCTTCTCTATGTGTGCACATATATTTAAATACCAACCAACAAACCCGGGTTATTGATGGGTTCCGACTTCAAGTTAAAGTTCAAGTTTAGTTGGGCTACTACTCCATTTATTGGCTTAATTTAAGCAACATAAGTACCTACAACTAAAGTATATATAACTTACAAACTAAAGAGCGCAGGAACTAACTTAAGTACTCTTCGAACGTCACTACCAACCAGCAACTTATGCTTGATACATTGAATTCAGACCTTAACAAGATATATCAGTGGGTATTATCTAACCGAGTAGAATTCAATTCCTTAAAAACTCAGTGCTGCCTCTTGTCGTCAAAGGCGAGCTCCAAAGTAATAATACTGTCTATGAAAGGCAATTGCATCGACGAAGTCAAGGAACTATCAATCCTCGGCACTGGAATTAATTCGACTCTTAACTGGAATGACCACATATTTGAAGCTGCGAAAAGTGCAGCCAAATGTATGGGGTTCCTTAAGAGATGCAAAAGATACTTCACTCCATCGAACCTGGCCACTATTTACACGGCGTATATTCGACCCAAAATGGAGTTCAACTCCCATATTTGGACAGCCGCATCCAAAACTGCAATACACGTGCTCGACAGACTGCAAAAACGAGCAGTGAAACTTATTGGCGACCCAGCCGTAAGCCGATCAATTCTGTCGTTAGAACATAGGCGTAACGTATCGTGCCAATTTCTCTTCTATAGGTATTATCACGGTCGTTGCTCAACTGATCTTGCTGGATGTGTTCCGCCTCCTCTGACATTTTCTCGCGATACCCGTCAATTTGAGAATGGCCATCAGTTCACGTTGAAAGTGAACTTCAGGCGCACAAACAAACATAGAAAGTCATTCTTTAGCCGAACCACACGAATGCGGAATACTCTACCTGATCATATGTTTCCTCGTCGTTGTAATGTCCTTGCATTTAAGATCAATATACATCGATACCTCTTTTCCTTATCCACTTCCTCTCCATCCGCTTGTGCTCTGACATTTAAGGGTATTTCAAAATCCCCTATTTGTGCGGCCGTTAGTGTAAAAAAAACTAAGATTAACCTAAGGTAACCAGGACAAATTAAGATGGCAGGAGTAGGGGCGGGTGGTGGAGGCAGGTCATAGTAAAGAGTAGACGTGCCGCTTAAGATTGGTGGTGAGAATGGTTTAGGAGGTGGTGCTTGAGAGTATGGGTAGAAAGGTCAAAGTCGAACAAGGCTGAATTGGAGTTGACATTTTTCAGTATCCGCGAAACGGGTTCGTTGCGAGCATAAGAAGTACAGTGAGAGGGACGCATAGAAGGTGGGGATTACGCGTACTTCGGGGGTTTGTGTTCATAGTAGTTTAATGAGGCTCCCACCACATCTATTGGCTTAATTCAAGCAACATAAGTACCTACAACTAAAGTATATATGTCGTACAAACTAAAGAGCCCAAGAACTAACTTAACTAAGCTTAACCCAAGGTAACCGGGTCAAATTAAGAAGGCGGGAATAGGGGCGGGTTATAGTAATGTGTAGAAGCGCCACTTAACATTGGTTTAGGAGGCGGTGTTTGAGAGTATGGGTAGAGAGGTCCAAGTCGAACAAGGTGGAATTGGAGTTGATATTTCGCAGCATCCGCGAAGGGGGTTCGTTGAGACTGTGGGGGTTTAAGTAGGTGCCATGACACGGGCACTTGGTTCACTTAAACTCCATCAACTCGACACTGTACTAATGAAACGCACCAAACGATTGTTCCGCCGTAAATCCGAGAGAAGGCAATAAATAATAATGCACTGGTGTTGATTTGATGGTAATCCCTTTTTTTTTTTATTCACACTTCTGCTCTCTCATTGCCACACCCGTCGATGTGCGGTGAATACATTGGTTAATTCGATAGTCCACGAACATGGGATAATGAGAGAACAAAAATACGATGTACTATGATCTCGGGGTGGGTTTGGTTGTGTGTGCAAGAATCAATGTAACTTTGAGGATAACCCATTGACCTAATTCGGTGTATATGGTAATCTCAAAGTACATTGAACTGTAGGAAGACAGAACTGTTGAGGAGAGGAAAATGTAGCTGGTGCTATTCACCTGCGAAAAGAGATCATTGATCCCAAGCGAATGGATGATCTGCGGAAAAGCCGAAGTGACGCCAAATTGGCTAGGGTAATTTATCATGAGAACTAATTAAATATTTTAATAAACTCCCCAGCGGTTGCATGAATATGCCACAGTGTCGTCTGCTTCGACTTGTTGTTGCTAACCGACATGATGTGATTTCCGATGCAAATCTCATGGGCTAGCAAAAATAGAGTTGCCGTATGGCAAAAAGGTAGCTGAATTCAATTGTGCATTATCTGCATAGAAGAATGAATTCAGCTATACGTCCATTTGGAAAATATGATATTTCAGGTGAACAGCATGAACGGTGGGAAAGGGGTTGATGTGACGCGCTGTTAGCCGTCGAAATTAGGTTGGGATTGTGGGCTGGTTCTCCATGTGATATAGAGGACCCCCACAAGACCATAGGAGGTCCGGTGGGGGGGAATGCAGAGAACGCGGGGATTACGCGTATTTCGAGAGTTTGTGTTCAGAGGAATTAAGTTAGGGACGTAGGCGCAGTCGACGGAGTCGGAGAGGACCCGATGAATGAACACTATGTCTGCCAGGCGCTCCTCACGGGTTCTGAGGTTGATTAAATTGAAGCGATTAATGTACGGGGCGGGATTAATGGGTTTTCCCACCCTAGCCCTCGGAGAGCGAACCGAACGAAGAGACATTGAATACTTTCGATTCTACGGATATGGATCTTGCGATAAAGAGACCATACATGGCAAGCATATTCAAGCACTGGACGGACGAAGGTAAGGTAAAAGGATCGAGTTACATAGTGGTCGGAGAATTCCTTAGACCGTCGTTTCACAAATCCGAGGGCAGATCTGGCGTTCTTGATCGTCTCATCAACATGTGAGAGGAAGTTAAGCTCCCTGTCGCAAAGGATCCCAAGATCTCGAATAGGGACATAAGGATGAGTGAATGCGCTTACGGGAAAAGATTATAGGTTGGCATTTGGCGATGTTAAGTACAATACAAAGCAATTTTTGTCACACCAAGTCGAAAAGTTGTTAAGGTCTGATTGTAGCAATGCAGAATCTAGCGGTGACTCGATGATCTTGTACATGGGTGGGTTGAAAAGTTTCCGTAGTCGTTTTTATTTGAGAGTCGTCTCAATCCAAAAAAAAAAAAACAGTCGCCATTACTTTCCCAAGCCCAAAAAACAGCTTTTGCTATTTTTGGAGCTGATTCCCCCTTTGCAGTCCACTGTTTTGACTGTTTTTTGTTTCGAACGTATACTGGTGTATTCAAGTTTCTCGACAGTAATTAATCGGCGGCAAAACTCGGATTTATTGCGTCTAAACTGCGCCTACAGAGCGTTGGAAATGGTCATTCGAACACGTTTTTGGTCTAACGTGAGTAATCGCGGCACCCAATGTGCGCACAGCTTTCTCATGCCTAAATGTTGATTTAATATGTGACAAATATGTTATTTGTACATCTCACTTTAATTCGGCGGTCGTCTAGCACCATTTGGTGAACTTTAGCGATGTTATCGTCGGTTGTTGCAGTTTTTGGACGTCCCGAACGTCCACCGTCTCCCAAGTTCTCATGGCGACGTTTAAATCCAATTCTGCCCATAATTCCACTGTGGTAAATGATGGTGCAGAGTCCAAGTCATCTTTGATTTGCGTAGGCGTATTGCCTTTCAAAAACGAAAATATAATGACAGCTCGATACTCAATTTGGTCCATTTTTACAAAAACACATATCGACTCACTTAAAGGACTGTCAAATAAAAACTACACGTCGAATACGTTTTTGTGGCTGAAATTTTGGTGAGTAACTGTCAAAAGATGCACAACTACATTCACTACCTTTTATTGACGAGTGCTGCTATCTTCATGTTGAGGTGGGAAACTTTTCAGTCCACCCTCGTATACCTTGGTACCGCCTTCGAGATTGGTTGAACTCGAGCGATTTTCCAACAGACAGGAAAGATCCTCCGTACATAAGATAAGCGGAGGAGTTTGCCAAGAACCGGCGATAGTTCTGGAGCACAGTTGTTAAGGACTATTGCTGGTATTCCGTCCGGGCCGGTTGCTTTCCTACAATCCAGTTCACGTAGAATGCGTTGAATGGTGCGCGGACGAAATCTCACATCCCGCATGGAAGACCGTACCGGCGCGATCACAGGTGGCTCCAAAAGACCGGGATCGAGGTTTGAATTCGCGGAAAATAAATTCGCTAACACATCAGCTTTATCCTTTGAATTTGTGACTAACGTGCCGCTGTCTGACACCAACGGAGGGAAAGAGGTAGAAGCGAAGTTACTGCTGACAGCTTTTGCCATTGACTAGAAGGGACGCGAACCAGTCGGGCATCGAAGGTCACTCTGTCGTTGTGAGCTTTCTTCGCGGTATCAATCGTCTGGTTCCACGCGTTTCGCTCTGTTAACATCGGTGGGATTGGAGCGCCATTGCTTAAAAGCCCAATTTTGTGCCGCCGTAATCTGCTCTCATTTTTGTCAAACTACGGTTTATCAGATGAACTTCGTTTGATGGAATGTGGAATATACATCTCCATCCCCAGAAGAATAATCTCTGATACCGACTCTGCGCAAGCGTTAACATCGGAGTCTCCGAAGCACACCTCCGGCCATGTAAAGGAGGCGAAGAAATCTGGCAAACCGTCCCAGTTAGCAGCCCCATACATCCATACATGGCGAAGCTGCCTAGACCGGTTATTCGCTTGATATGCAAGCGCTTGCGCGACAAGTCAGTGATCTGAGTTTCCCAGTGCCGCAGAAACCTCTACGGTATAAATATTCGGTTCGGATGTTAAAAACAGATCCAGGGTGTTCGCATAATCGCCTCGGGCATCCGGCACTCGCGTTGGTTCATCCACGAGTTGAGTCAAGTTGTGGCTAACAGCAAACATCTCCGCTAGCCTCCCGGCCTCGTCGGTTCTGTTAGAATGTACCAACTAGCCGGAATTGTGCACATTAAAATCGCCAAGGACAACAATTTCAGAAGGTGTGTGGTTGATCTGGATCCAGTCGACGGTATGTGAAAGATCTTCGGAAAATGTGGGCGGTCGACCGTCATTCGGGGAGCGGTAAAGACAACAAAGAAATTTTACGGAATTCCTCAGCACGACCCTCAACCATATGATGTCTACATTATTGGGTTCCAACGTCTCCATCCTCTGACAAGTCAGATCGGACCGCGCGAAGATGCAGACTCCGCCGTCAAAACGGAATCTCGAATGTATATCGTATCCTGAGCAACGAAGATATGTTGGTTCAGTTAACGAATCGACCTGGGTCTCATTTAGGGCAAGGATAGGTTTCGTTGTTTGCAAATATTGGTGGACGCCGTTTACATGCGTATTGGCGAAACCGATGCCCCTAATGTTACAAAATGCCGTCACCAGTCGAGCGTGCCCAGAGCCTCGAGAGCGAGCCCAGTTTTGCGATGACGAACCTCTTAAAGTTCGGTTATTTATCATAATATCTGCATGGTGTTCTCCTTGACATAGCCCCCCCCCCCCCCACGGAGATCTGAATGGGAGACTAGTTTACCTCCAGAATTCTTTATATCAGAAGGTACCATCATGACTTATCTCCGTGTCAGTCCGGGCCATCAGCCACAGATCCGAAACACCCTCGAAAATTTCTCTCGACGATTTTGCGGTATATAAAGCGTGAAGGGGTGGTATCTCACCTTGGGGGCGACTACCACCTAAACAAACCTTTTCTCGAACCGGTCCATCAGCCTAGCTCCGAAAGATGACTGGGGATTTCTCCCGACCAATTCATGGAGCCTAAAGCTTGATGGGGTGGTATTGTAGGTGTTGGTTATTGTACCGTATATTGGCACTAGTTCAACTCAACACCCAAACACTTACCATTGGTTTCTCTGAAATTTTTGCCACGAAACAAATCAACTCCAAACAAGCGAAAGTAATGAATAGGTACGCGAGTATTTCGTTATCAAGTATTCTTTATTTAAATTTGCGTTATAGCATCGGCACATGCGCATAACACTGGGAGTTCACAACTTAATTCAATAATCTGGTCACTACGGGTTAACAATATAATTCCTTAATACATTAGCTGGAGGGCGCCTGCACTCCTTCAGGGTCGTCAAAACGAAGTTCACTTCAACGAACAAAACGAATTTCTCGACTAGGTGGCAAAACGGTAACACTGCACTCAAACTCACATATTCTGACCGTGTTAAAACCGAACTGGCTATTTGGTAACGCGGCTGGTAAAAATGTAACGCTAAGCGGGTGCGACTTTCCACTGTGGCGACAGAAATCTGACTCTCCGATGCAATCAATATCCGCCAGATTCAACGGGGGTGGATTACATCGGTGTGGGGGGATTCTATATGTGTCCGTATAGGACAAGTATGATGCCCTTCAGCCTGCATATCGGCAACGACGAAAATGCACCTGAATAAACATGGACTGATGTAATGAATTGCAGGCATTATTGAGATAGGCGATAGCGAAGCTCGTAGAAGGAAGAAATAGGTTTCTGTGTCCGAAATAAACAGAAACGCTATTCCGAGGTTCAAACGATGCGGTGCACATTATTTGTGATTTAGGCGATGCTACATGTGTGTTTGTTTGTTTTACAGGCCGGAGCATCGTTAGGCATGATCTAGGGTATGATTGTCTAACGTCAATCATATTCGTGCCCAAATCCCATGATCGGTAGATAACCGATAAAGGAAATTGGTCGCAAGTGTTGCGAACCTCGGGATTGGGGCAATAAATGGTTATGAACCGTAGCAAAATCATCGGCTACGGCTGTGTCAACAATTACGCTGGCCAGCGAGTGTTTATCTATTATAATTGCTGACGAGCCGAGCCGATGGGGATATGGAATGGTTCATATAATATGAAACGGAAAAATTCAATGTGATGCATGCCTTGATGAGGTTTAACTTTCAGGTGCAAGTTATTTGAAAGACAGCTTACGCTGCTCGAATGCAGGTAAGTATAGTGGTTTATGGAGTAAGGGAAAAGCGGTTGATTTAAAGAAATGGATGGTTCTTTGGGAAAGCTTTAAAGAACCGCCACAGTATTTTACCCCAGCTCCCACTCGGCTTTTAGTCGCCTCTTACGACAAGCCGGCCTAGCTGTGAGTATATTCTAACGACCTACTCACAGGGCGACCTTAGTTCCAATCCTTTCATATCAAATTCGCAAAACGCAACAATATCTCGTTGATGCTTCTGGTAAATAAAGACGCTCGTCCTCGCTCAGAAAGATATTATTTGGAACCATTTGATTGTAAAAAGAAAATTTGACTGTTTTGTTTTGCAATAGAAGGGCGAATCCAATAAAGTTACAATTGACAGGAAATTGTGTTGTTATTGGCCTACAGCAAGATTACTATAATACTGTAGCGAGCTTAGGGTTCGCTGGATTAATTATTTTAAAATAAATAAGAGCCGTTAAATCGATTTTGAATTAATATAAGACTTTATTAGTCCGTAATACAACGGTTACTTATACCGTACACTTAATGATTTCTTTACTTATCGCTTCCGTACTTATCGCGTCCTTTACTGCTTACTTATCTCTAACTTAACTTCCGCTCTGCGTGCGACGTATTTATACCGTTTTTCCTCATTCTGATTTGGTGTATCGTTTCCGTCCGTTCCATAGTCTTGAATGTTCTATTCCAGTTTTCCAGTACTTCCTAAAATAATCTAGTACTTTGTTTCGGACTTTTTCGAATATTCCAGTACTGATTGTCATATGCGTCACACTACCCTCCGCCTAGATTAGTTCGTCCCGAACTAAGCTCACTGATCTCCTGGGTTAACAAAAGTCGCCAGTCGGTCACGATGTACCACTTTCATCTTGGCGTTCGGTCTTCGCTGAATCCTATAGACAACGTCGTTAATTCTTGTGAGAATCTTATACGGTCCTTCCCAATGTTGCTGCAACTTCGGAGACCTTCCTTTTTGCCGATGAGGGTTATAAAGCCATACGTTATCGCCTGCAGTAAATCCGGATGCATTGGCTCGAACGTCGTACCTTGTTTTCATCCTGTCACTGGATACCTTGATTTGCTTTCGAACCAAATGATGAATCTCATCGAGGCGATTTCTCCATTCGGCTACGTAGTCTTCGGTCTTGTCTATGGCGTCTGGAGGTGTTCCGAATCGCAGATCGGCTGGTAATCGTATCTCCCGTCCAAATATAATTCTTGTTGGAGAATGGCCTGTCGTCTCGTGATTAGCCGATCTATAGCTCATGAGAAAGGTTTGTACATATTTGTCCCAATCTCTTTGGTGATCACTAACGACATTCGATAAGTACTCTTTCATTGTTCGGTTGAACCTTTCGACCATTCCGTCTGACTGCGGATGTAAGGGTGTGGTCCTGGTTTTCCTTACGCCCAGTGCCGCACAGATGCCTTGAAATATCTGTGATTCGAAATTTCGCCTTGATCAGAATGAAGCTCACAGGGAACTCCATATCTGCTGATCCAATTATTGATTAGCTGCTCAATGACGGTTGTTGCTTCTTGGTTTGGAATTGGAAGGACTTCTACCCACTTGCTGAAGTAATCCATGATAACTAACATGTATTTGTTGTTGTCGTTTGTTTTTGGGAATGGTCCTGAGATATCAATCGCAATTCGCTCGAAAGGGGCACCCACGTTGTACTGCTTCATAGCGCTCCTTGGTTTTGCCGTTGGTCCCTTGGTCGCAGTGCAAGTTGTGCACTTCCTACACCAAGACTCGACGTCATCTCTCATGTGAAGCCAGTAGAAACGAGATCGTAATTTTGAAAGTGTCTTATTAACTCCCAAATGTCCACCGGAGGCCCCGTCGTGCATTTCTGTTAGGACATCTTTCACTTTTGATGGTGGGACTAGAATTTGCATTCGATGGGATTTTCCGTCCGCGGCTTCCCATTTACGCTTAAGAATACCATCTTCCACTAGCAAGGAATTCCATTGTGCCCAATATGCCTTAAATGTTCCATTCTTGTCGGAAATATTGTTCCAAGTTGGCCGCTCGTTCTTTTCTTTTTATTCCAGAATTAGCGACAGATCTTCATCCTGAAGTTGAGCTGCGCGTATAGCATCACTCGTCCACCCATCTAGTACTTCTACTTGTACATTTCGCAGGTCGTACGCCTCTTCTTTCTCTTTCGCTCTATGACAATGTTTACAATCTGGCTTACATGGTCTTCTTGATAGAGCATCAGCGTTATTATGCACCTTCCCCTGACGGTGGGAAATTTGGAAATCGTACGTTTGAAGTCGTTCGATCCATCGAGCTATTTGTCCTTCCGGATTCTTAAAATTTAGCAACCATTTCAGGGCCGCATGATCCGTCCGAAGGTGGAATCGACGTCCGTAGAGGTATTTATGGAAATTCTTAACGGCTTCTACGACAGCCAGCAGTTCCTTTCTTGTTGCGCAGTAATTTCTCTCTGGCTTAGATAGAACTCGACTATAACATGCGACAACTCTCTCTTTACCATCGACTTCCTGTGACAACACTACTCCGATTCCTGTGTTACTTCCATCAGTATCCAATATAAATGGGCAATCCGCTCTTGGGAATGCCAATGTTGGTGTCTTACATAACTCGGCCTTCAATGTGTTGAATGCTGCCTCACACTTTTCTGTCCAATTGAATTTCTTGTCTTTACCCGTTAGTTCATGTAGGGGTTTTGCCACATTGGCGAAACCTTTAACAAACCGTCGGTAATATGGGGCTAATCCCATAAAGCTTCTCAACTGCTGCTTGTCTTCTGGAGTAGGCCACTCACGGACGGCTGCTATCTTGTTAGGATCCGTTTGAACTCCTGCAGATGAAACGATATGTCCCAGAAATTTTACTCTCCTTTGGAAGAGTTCACATTTCTTCGAATTGAGCTTTAAGTTGGCCTGTCTTAGTCGTTCGAAGACGGAGCGCAGATTATTGATGTGTTCTGGTAAATTCCTTCCGACAACGATTATATCGTCCAAGTACACAAGACACGTCTTCCATGTAAGTCCCCATAGAACACTTTCCATTAATCGTTCAAACGTTGCTGGGGCATTACACAATCCAAAAGGCATCACGTTGAATTGATAAAGTCCGTTTCCGGTAGTAAACGCTGTCTTCTCCTTGTCCTCCTCCTCCACTTCCACTTTCCAGTAACCGCTTTTTAGGTCCAATGTTGAGAACCACTGAGCTCCAGAAAGGGTATCTAGTGTGTCGTCGATTCAAGGAAGTGGGTAACTGTCTTTCGTCGTAACGTCGTTTAACCGGCGGTAGTCGACACAAAATCTAGTTGTCCCATCCTTCTTCTTGACGAGCACTACCGGCGAAGCACATGGGCTCGATGATTTCTCGATGACTCCTTGCTCTTCCATCTCTCGAATCATGTTGCCTACTTCTGATTGTTTGGCCAACGGTAGTCGACGAGGTGGCTGTCTTATAGGTCTTGACTCACCCGTGTCAATGCGATGTTTAACTATACCGGTGCGTCCGAATTTATCATGTCCTGTCACAAAAATATCAGAAAAATCGTTCAGGAGTGATTTAACGCTTGCCTTTTCTCTGTCTGTTAATCCGATTTTCCGGGACATCAACCTATTAACCACAGCCGGTGCACCAGAGGGCTGTTGAATTGAATGGTCCTCTCCCCTTGTCGGAATTGAGCTTATCATTGACACGGGTGCACATTCTGCGATTACCTCTCCTTTTCTTATTGCGATCGGCTCTTTGGACGCATTTAGTACTCTGACGGGTACGATGTGCTTCTTCGCATCGATAAGGGCTTTCCCAACAAGGATGTTCCCCTTACGCTGATTTTGTACAGCTTCGGTGATGTAAAATCAATTGTCACCGGAATCACTCTCGAGACTGGTCCAAATTACCGAGTCCGAACGAGGTGGGATCTCATCCTCCTCACGCGCATAACACTTCAGTCTTCGCAATTGTTCGTCCTGCAATGTAATAGCAACCTCCAAGTTACCAATTCGCAGTGTTCTTTGACCGATATCTAGAACAACTTGGTGCTCCTTCATGAAATCCATTCCAAAAATGCATTCGTCCGTAATATCGGCAACCAAAAATTTGTGGGAGATGGAAATATTGCCCAGCACTATTATTCTCTCGACTTCTCCGTAGACTGTAGAACATTCTCCTGTGGCAGTCCTCAAAGCGTATCTTCTATTTTTATTAAGGGCAATTTGGCCCACGACATCCGGCCGAATTATGGATCTCGTTGCTCCAGTGTCGATTGTCACTGTTGTTGTCCTTCCATTAACAATCGTAGTTATAACCAAACTTTGGTTATCCCGTTGGAGTTGTGATACAGTTACGATGCTGGGGCTGCAAATTCCACCAGGCGACTTTCGCCCCTTAAAGTCTGCCCTTACAAGTTTCCCGAGCTATTGACCTCAGGTTGGTCCGTTGATAGTCTCCTCTTATGATTAGCGTATGAACAACAATTCTCACTTGATGTTTCATTCATTCGTCGACGTTTCCTACAGTCAACAGAGATGTGGCCGACTTCGCCGCATGTCCAACACTTCATGTCAGTTCTCGGGGTTCTCCGTTGTACATGCCCGATTCTTTGGCAGGAACATTCTTGGACGGACGTTTCTCGAACTCTATATGTACTCCTGGTAGCCAGTTTAGCAGATTCATATGCCAATGCGAACGCCAGTATTTCATTAGTCGTCTTCTTTCCTGCCAAACGAACGGCCTGTTGCAAGTCCCGATCTTGGAGTGCGTTTATAAATGCATCCATTGCTACCTCGTTCAGAAATTCTTTAGTCATATTTGTATAAGCCAAGTTTGCCAATCGCTCAATGTCTGCCTGCAACTGTTGAAGATTTTCTCCCGGTTTCTGCGTTCTGCTCCGCAGTTGCATGCGGTAGACCTGCTGCATGTGGTTGTCTCCATACCTAGCTTCAAGGCCGTCTCTTATCGCTTGGAAATCTGTTTGCTTCTCTGCTGGTATGGTTTGTAGCAATTCTGCAGCCGCCCCGCGGAATGACAGGATTCGTGATGTTGACTTTTGCTCATCCGACCACTTATTATAATTGGCCGCGGCGTCAAACTGACGTATAAATACGGAGAAGGGTCCCGTTCCATCGAAGGTTGGCGGTTGCATCCTTGTATCTTTGTAGTCATGTTGATTGCCTGGCGATGTCTTATTTCTCTCAACACAATCAAGTCTCTTTTCTATTCGTATTATTTCATCGGTGACTTTCTTGAATTCAGTTTCGTTTTTTAGATCTAGATTTTCTACTTCGTTTCGAATTTCGTCCTTAAAGTGTTGAAAATTACATTTCATCCATTGTGTTTGGGCATCCAACTTTGCATTGACATCTGCAGCTTGCGCGTCCAATTTTGAATTTACGGCGTCGAATTTTGAATTTTGGGCGTCGAATTTTGCATTAACATCTGCAGCTTGCGCGTCGAATTTTGAATTTTGCACATCCAACTTTGCCTTAACATCTGCAGCTTGTGCGTCGAATTTTGTCATCATCATCCGGAACATCTCCGAAATGTCTAACAGTGGCGAACTCTTCTCCGTTACATTGCAACCATTTTGACTCGCTGTTTCTTCTCCATCCGGACAGTCTGGACCAATCATAAAAACATATGTGTCGACATCAATACCCTCTTTCTCCATAGCTGCTTGCAGACGTTGTCGAAGAATTTGCTTCTGTCCTCTGCTATCCAGATTCCGGTCCTCAAGTTCCTTCTTCAACTCAGGAACGCGAAGATCCTCCAAATGTCGATCTGACATCGCTACAACACACTTTCACACACTTATTCACTTAAACAATAATTAATCCCACTTCTGACACCAATTGTAGCGAGCTTAGGGTTCGCTGGATTAATTATTTTAAAATAAATAAGAGCCGTTAAATCGATTTTGAATTAATATAACACTTTATTAGTCCGTAATACAACGGTTACTTATACCGTACACTTAATGATTTCTTTACTTATCGCTTCCGTACTTATCGCGTCCTTTACTGCTTACTTCTCACTCGAGACGTATCGCTTGCTTCACTGTCTTACTTATCTCTAACTTAACTTCCGCTCTGCGTGCGACGTATTTATACCGTTTTTCCTCATTCTGATTTGGTGTATCGTTTCCGTCCGTTCCATAGTCTTGAATGTTCTATTCCAGTTTTCCAGTACTTCCTAAAATAATCTAGTACTTTGTTTCGGACTTTCTCGAAGATTCCAGTACTGATTGTCATATGCGTCACAATACAATATTTACAACCTTACTTTTTTCTTCGCCCCTGTATCGCGTTATTGGTCTTCAAAAAGAGTTCAAAGAAGAAGACTTCCACCAAAAGTCGATGTATTTAAGGAAAAAGAAAAACCCTCTTCATCAACATCAAACGCGCTGTTTAGGGAGCTTAAATTTTACTTACAGAGTATTACTTTGTCATTAGTGTTTAAGCTTACGGAAAGACAGCCCCGAAAAAACATTTATAATGACCCTTCTTTCTATAAAAAACCCACTTACTAACTACATATCTTCCACCTAGCCATACCTCTACTCTTAAGAAAGTCAAGTTTTACTAAGGTTTAACTCTTTTGAAAATCTGTCGGCTACGTAGGTCTCTCCATAAGAAGATAGTACACCGCGTTATGCTTTCCCTTCAAATTTTGTCTTGGTTTTGCTATAGACGTTTGTGACCGACAACCTAAACCCGCACAAGAGATCCAGCACACAACATACTACGCACAATTAGAGCCCTTTGAACGTCACACATCCGCTAGACCGAACACGGCGTACAAATCTGTATATAATTAGACAAAATAAGTGTTGTATTGTGCGTGAGCATTTTTTGCAATGTTCAAGGAATGAAAAAAGAATTTAGCCACGACATCAAAGCCCCATCCATGTTAAACATACGCAACACCCCATTAATTCCGACCCGTGTGTGTTCCTTCGTGGCGATTTCAAATTTAATAATGAAACCACGGCAACCAATGTTTGGGGGATACGCGGTCAAACATAAATCTGTACACGCTCTGACACATGTGTATGGCTCAAGTTTGTTAATCCAAATGCGTTGTCGTGTGGGCGTTTGATTCGGTCGTCAAGGTTTCTTTTCAGATCTGAAGAGTGAAGTTCAATGTCGTCTAAGCCACCTGTTCTAAATAATATGTATAAACCCGTTTGATTTGTGACAATGTTTTGAAGTATTTGAAAGGTGTCAAGTTATTTTCGGTACTTTGGAAATGCCAATGTTGCGACTTATTTAGCTCCAACTCCGATACCAGGGGCTATCGTTTTAAATATAGTGGAGTGGGAATTACGAAAGGAAATGACTCAGCTGAATGTTTTCGAGGAATTATGATATGAATTTTCCCCTTGTGGTCGAGGACTACCGTATCGCCGTCGCTTGTTGGACTACCTTATCGCCCTTTTTACATCGTTCAGCTGCAGTAGCTTATCAGTAACAGAAGGCCTGGGATGTTTTGAATTAGAACTATTTATAAATAAACTGCCGAACAAATGCAATTTAATTTTTGGTGATAATAGAGATATTTGAAATTCTAATCCAAAAGAACTTAATGAAGTGACTTCCTTATCATTAGTCCGCATAATTTCGGACCCAAGTCCAAATCGGGGCCAGAACCAAAGAAACAATATTTGAATAATGAAATAAATTTAAAGAACCACACACTAAAGCAAATATAGCCTCCGTCAGTGTATTGAAATTAGCTCTACACCAAGTCATGAGTTAATGGTATTAATAAGGGGAATCGACACAAAGTAACCCCAGTTCCGAGTTCGCATGAAATATATAAAATTATTACGACAATATTAATCACATGCATCGGAAACGTATGTTCTCCCGGGGGGCGCACCCGACCTCGAGAAACCGTAAAACTTCATTGCGCTGAGTTTCCCTGAAATGTGGCTTAGCTCCCGAGAGTCGCATGAGTAGACCCATGCTAATCGAAGTGGTTGCTTATACGCGATCCGCGGGTCGATGGTGATTACCATCGTTTCTGACGTAGTTACTTGTTAATATTTTTCACCTTTTTCTTTTGCTGTTTTATTTTTATTTTGCATGCATAAGCAAAGAGAGGTTTCGAAGAACTATAAGTAAGCCCAAAGCATGGCCGTATTGTGGCATAGAATTTCAATGGAGGTGGTGTTGCGACGCCAAACTCAAGTCCCCTTGATCCACAATCTTCTATTTGTATTGCGCAATATTTGAATAAAGTTGCTAAACGGTTGACTCGCACATTAGGATTGATCAACGCGGGGATGTAGTTGCTCAAAACTTGAAAACTAGTGGTCTTTCAAGTCCATTATTACTTATATTGCCTTTTACTGAAGTGCTTTGTCTTGAAGTGAATTAATTCACTTCTATTTATTGTTTGTTATTTTTTGTCCGGAACAAGCAAAACTATTTGTATTAGACTACTTCACCTGCTCTTAAGATCTAACTTTTGCGGTAATTTCTTTGGTAGAGCGGAATTCATAAAATGCATTCACTTTTAATTTGATATTTACGTTAGTTATTTTTTCGGTTGTAAAAGTTGTATATAGTCTGGATTTCCAGTTGTTATCTTCTACAAATCACGATTACTCTTTTTTGTATTTTCCAAAATCCAATTTTCTTTTTGGCTAGGTATCTTAAAAAGTTCGCAGTTTATTTTGTTAGCAGTTACCTGACTCCCTACAATGGAGGAAACTCCATAACCACGAAATGGAAGAGCTATACACCAAACCTACAATAGTGAGAGTAGTGAGGTCGTGAAGATTAAGATGGGCCGAACATGTGGAGAGAACGGGCAACGATAGGACCGTGCGTAGAATTCTTGACTGAAGACCACCGGGAAAGAGACCGGTAGGACGGCCGCGACGGAGATGGGAAGACAATGTAAGGCTTGGCCGTGCGGAGATCGGATCAGATGGTCAAGCGTGGAAGGGGAGTGCACAGGGCAGGGAGCGTTGGTGCAGCCGTGTCAGTGGTGTAGTGATCCCAAATCACTACTTTGGCGGATTTGTCTGTTATTCGTAAGTGTTCCGCCGAACACTGTTCACACAAAGAAAACACCGAGATTTATTTTTAATTTGATTTCTATTTTTTTATTGTTTATTTAATGCTGTTTTTATTAACCCATAAACTACGGTTAAGGAATGTTTGCTTAATACCACGCTTAATTAATTCACATGACATATTAATCCCGTCCTTTATTACACACGTTAAACTAGACACACGACAAAGACTCCTTTTTCTCCTCCGTGACTGTTAATTGTCGAACGGATATCCGGCACGCATGCACTTTCGACGGCACGAGAAGTATTGTAAATTTTCTTGTTGCGACAGTTTATCTTGATTTCTATTACTGACGCGGCGCGGATCACCTCCTCCTCGGGGTTCTCTATGTCGACCTGTCTGGTACTCGGAGTAGACTGTTCTAATCAATTTCCCTCTCCATTTCCAATTCTCTTCCCCTCATCTGAAAAGGAAATTTTCCATCATAATAATTCTCGCCCTCCTATCTGTAAAAGAAAATTTCCCATCTCGATTCTCATTTACAACTTCTTATCGGAATCTTGTTTCGAAGGATCAAGCGTACCGCCACTTATTTCTCGGTCCTTTCGTGGGGTTTGTTTGCGTTACGCATCTGGCTTAAGACAACAGAGTTTTCGTACGTTTCAGATGGGTAACAAAGGAACCGTGGGATTTGGATGTCGGTTTCTAGATCGTATTTCCTAGTCATAAAACATCTGGCTTGAGATAAGCGTTAAGATGTTTATGGTTGCAAGAATTGTGTGTCGGTGGCGAATCGCTATGCCTTTTGTTTGCACACATGCGCTTCTTGGTTTTGGAATCTTGCAAGGAATTTAGGGTGCTAATTGCTATTAGCTATATGAGGAGATATGCATTATTCTGTTTGCTTTTATAAAAATACGTTTAATTGGATGAATTGACTAAATGGGGGAAGCGCATTGAATTGAATTGAATGGATGCATTGAATTCAATATTAAGAAATTTTGAACGATTGGTTTTGACCATTGAATTCAATGTTGGGTATATGGAATGTTACCTTTTGTTTCAGGCGGAAAGAAGGACTTTTGAGGAACGTGTCTGTGGGCATGTGTAATGGATATAGGTGAGTATGTTCTTTGGTGGAACGACGATATCTCAACCTATAGTGGATTGTGTGTATAGCGTTAAGCAAAGATAGTGAAGAAGGTGAATTGAACACACGATGAAACGGTTGAAAAGCGAAGCAGTGAAGCATCAGACTACTGACCGTGTTTTGAATTTGATTTCCAAACTCGACTATATTCCAGTGGTGTGAATTATTTTTTTGTTATTTATCGCTTGGTATACGGTTCTGATGTATTTTTCTTATTCGATTTTTCCTTCGTGTTCTTCACTATTTCGCCTGTGAATCGTGTGTATCTGTTAGAATCGCTACATGTGGTTCGAAGAACCGCCACACTACTATCACCCAATTCCTAATAAGCCCCATCCTAATTAGTTTTCCCCAAAGGATGCGTCATAGTACGAACCTTATGTTCAAACTGTGCGTTGAACAATTCCCTGGAACGATAACATCATGAAATGCGTATCTTCAAATTCATGGTTGTGCCTTCCGGGACTTTGCTAAACCAAAATCCCAATCATGTTCCCCAAGTGAATCATATGCGCGATAAATTAAACCAAAAATCCATTTATCACACATTGATCCATTCACATTACTCCTAATATCATGTACAGCCCAATTTCAAATGCATTTCATGATTTTACCTTCCTGAAATTCGTTCAAGCAAATTCCCTTTCACTTCCTAAAATCCCATTCCAATTGGCGCACAGACAAAATTTTGTTTGTGCTTCTTGGAATTTTTATTTACAATTTTGAAGCAAATCTCTGTAGATGCAGAGTATAAAAGGACGGCACATTTTGGATTCGGGATCACTCGACGAGTACTTGCTACAATTAGCATACAAGTACCTCGAAAGTATTCAGAGCAGCAAGAATCTACTTGTACGAGAGTCTTACGTTCTTGGCCCTTCTCTCTCCCGATCTCTTCGGATCAGATCACCACAATTTCTTCTTCAGTACAAAACTGAAGAAAGCACCCATCCCAACAACATTCTCCTCTATAATAGAGGATTCCTGGACCCATCCCATGGGGTATACTCCTAACATACCACACGCACGCACAGTACAAGACGGCACAAACATACACACACACCGACCAAAGCGCAGATCATCAGACGCCAAAGACGTGATCTGTGTTCACTACAGCACTCAAGACCTACCGGTCTTGTACGATTTCTTTTCCACCATCCCTCCATCCTTCCATCCAAGAAGTTAGAGAACACCTAAACTAACCCTGTCCACGCTATCCTTAGATACCCCCCCCCCCCCCCCCCCCCCCCTTCTTTTTCAGATATCTCGAGATCGTGCCCAGCATCCTCATGGATGTGGGTGATTCTGGTTATCCCAAGATGACCAGAAGCCAGAGACAAGATGAAGTACATATCTGTCCTTGTCCTGCCAAAGTCGGCCTGGCCCCAATTTTTTTTTTTGATTCGGGATCAGTGTTCGAGTTATTGGAAAGCTGTCCCGAACTTTCAACACCGCTGCAGGCGTACCACAGGGCACCATTCTAGGCCCCATTTTATTTAATATCTTCGCCTCAGATATTACTCGCCCTGTGGACGGGAGAGTAAACCAGATATGCTATGCGGATGACGTCCTAGTGTACACGTCATCTACAATTCGCAATAAACCGACCCAACCGTCATCTAGACGAACTGTATCAGTATGTAAAACTTTTGGGGCTGGGAAAGGATGGCGAATTGTAACAATGTTGGCTTTGTTGACGGATAAGTTAAATGGGACCATTTGCCACCAAATTGTTAACTATAAGTTTTTCGGGTTCCTACAGGCCAATAATTAGTAGTAGTAATACGTTTTTCTGTGGAGAGAAAGTTGGAAGTTATCTGCTTTGTTACCTGCTGGTTAATATCAATGTCCTTCCGCGTAGAGGAATTGTAGATGTTATCTTCGATGCTGTTCAAGATATCCCCGTCAGGTGCGCTCCGAAAAGTTCGGCTTTAAAATTCGGCAACTGGTTTCAAACGGTTGTCGCCATGGACGGATATGTAGTTGGACAGCTTAGCGAATTGTGGCCGAGCCAAGGTTTAACGGCTCCAGGCTTCACAGTTTGTGATTTCTTTTTAACTAAAACACTATCCAACGTTTTACAGGGCACAATTAATTTTATTGTTGGTTATGGGGTTACACTTCGACTTCATTTCTTCTGTTAACCTTTACAATGAATCATCATCATCATCGGCACTACAACCGGGATCCAGTCTTGGCCTTATTTAACAAGTCTGAGGCTTGTTAAATTGTCCGTAATAATTTGTTTTTCCCGGCGAGGTTATTAGCCTTGCAATGAATACTACAATTAATTTTATGGTTGGTTTGGTACCGCGTGTCACACTTAGACCTCATGTCTTCTGTTAAACTTTACAATGAAACTTTTTGCGTCGACCTTCTTCATCGACTGCTTTAACCAACTTTCATTCAACACTCCCCCCCCATTTCCCGCCACTTCGCTACCTCCCCGAAGAGAACCCCGCCGTAACTGTTCCCTCGGAATCCACATCTTAACGAATGCAGGTTTGTGCATCTGCTCGTATTGAATGTTAACTCAAAATGTGGACTGTGGATTAAGTGTTTTTCTTTTGTATAATTAAACGCCTGGCGTATTGCCTTTCTCGCGACATATATACGATTCAAACGTTGGCTTGTTTTATTTAAATTTATTACTTTATCCCTTCTCGGTGGGACAATGGGGGTGGGGGAGGTTACCAAGTAACAAGTGTTACAGTCGATGGAAATTTCGAATTAACCCATCCAAAGCAGTAGCTATAATTCTGAGAAGTAAACACTCCCAACCTACTTCTCGATATACACAGAATATCCGAATACAAATAGGAGGTACTACGATCAGACCACAGGACAGGATGAAATATCTTGGGGTCATCTATACCCCAAAAATGAATTTCATCAAACATGTGACCCACATTCTTCAAAGGGGCACCGGTCGGTCTAAGCAACTGCACACCATCTTGAAGTGGAGCAACAAAGTTGACTGCAAAGTTAAGCTTCTCTGCTATAAGCAGCTAATCCGATCTGGAATATCATACGCATTTCCCATATGGTCCTACATATCTTCGGCCCAAATGGAAAGACTTTGAGTTTTCGAAAGAAAACTCCTCAGAAGATGCACCAACCACTCTAGAAGGCCTGATGGTCGCCACTACCCCAACTCTCGCCTATGCGAAGGTGCCTCCATTATCTATATCGACGAGTACTTGCTACAATTAGCATACAACAGCGAGAACCCACTTGTACGGGAGTCTTGCGTTCTTGACCCTCCTCTCTCTCGATCTCTTCAGATCAGACCACCACAATGTCTTCTTCGGTACAAAACTGAAGAAAGCACCCATCCCAACAACATTCTCCTCTATAATAGAGGATTCCTGGACACATCCCGTACGGTCTACTGCTGACACACTACAAACACGCACACACAGTACAAGACAGCACAAGCACACACACACACACACACCGACCAAAGCACAGATTATCAGACGACAAAGACGTGATCTGCGTTTACTACCGCACTCAAGACCCACCTCTCTTGTACGATTTATTTCCCACCATCCACCCACCCAAGTAGTTAGAGAACACTTGAACTAACCCTGTCCACACTATCCATAAATACCTCCTTCCCCGTTTCTCTTCAGATATATCGAGATCGAGCCCAACATCCTCACGGATGTGGGTGATTCTGGTTATCGCTTATAGTCGATGACAAATCAGTCACCAGTGCATTGGAGAAAGCGACTCTACTTGCTGCATATTTTGCAGCGAACTCCACGCTGTCTGATACCACATTAGTTCTACCTCAACTTAAGCACAAGCAGCACGCCATGAGCCAGATTCACTTCCGAACGCATACTGTTGCCCGCGCACTCAAGGAGCTGAACACAAACAAATCCGCTGGTTCGGATGGCATTCCCCCAATTCTCTTGAAGAAATGTTCCTCTCCACTCGCTCAACTACTGCGGAATCTCTTCCATTTGTCTTATTCTACTGGCCGTTTCCCAAATAGATGGAAGTCAGCGAACATTCAGCCAATTCCCAAAAAGGGTTACAAATCATCCTTCTCTTCTTATCGACCCATAGCACTAACTTCTATTCTCTCGAAGTTAATGGAATCATTTATCAACCGTCTACTTTCGAAATATCTGGAATCAAATGACCTTCTTGAAAGTTGCCTTAACAATTTACGAACATCAATTCAGGCGACGCCTCCAACAACTTAGCAGACCCATCTTCAGCAATGACCTATACTTCAACATATCCAAACAAACTCATTACACATTACCTCGCTTGTGCACACTTATTTATCAACTCAGCACACGCCGCGACGCACAAAACGCCTACGAAACCCAGGCGAATCTGGATTCGTCTCCTCTTTTGATACAGCCGACACCCCAGATACTCACCTTCGTCGCAAACAACAGAACAAATCGTTGATTACAAATACGTGATCCAACAGGCGTACAACAGGTGTACAATCTACAAACCAATAAACACGCACATTCCCAATCGTTGCGGCTGTTATACAATCTCATCAAAGAATACCGTCCGATTCTGTAGGTTACTGCCCAAAATCGACAGACGGATGCGACCCATATCAACTGGTCTCATGATCTCGTCAATTCGAACCATCTACAGACGCTATGATGTTGGTCCCGCACCCGTAATGTAAACATCTTCGATTACAGCTGACGTGAACAAGATCAGTTCGATTCGGCTCCGGTTGCCCAGTAACTCATCAATACGAAGTTAATCTTTATAGATCCAATTAACTCGATGGTGCATTGGCCGGCAACTAGTAAGTATCTTACGAGGACTCGGAGGAAAGTGCGCGTATCGAATTGTGAAGATTTTGTTATAAAGGTCCAACGGTGTTGATTCCTTAACGTGGTGCCCTATTCTGGTGCTCTCGGTGATTCATCATCATCATCATCATCATTGGCACAACAACCGGGATCCGGTATTGGCTTTATTTAGCAAATCTCTCCGCCGGTCCCGATTTCGAGCCGATGTCAACCAATTTGTCGCGCTGTCTCCTTCCATACATCCTGCCACAAAGGACTTTCCGGCAGGTTCCTCTTTGCTCATTCGAGCTAGGTGTCACACCCATCGGAGTCTACCGAGCCGGATTTTTCTTACAAAATCAGCTTCTCCGGAATCGTCCTCCCTCACATACGGGACCAACAATTCTCTTCAAGATCTTCCTCTCGAACGTAGCTAAGGATTCAGAGTGCCTTTTATTGAGCACCCAGGTCTCGGATCCATATATGAGTACTGGTAAGACCATGGTCTTGTTGTTCTGGATAAATTTGGGGATTTAAAGAGCCTTGATAGACCATAGTAGTCTTTGTCGGATTTGGTCAGCCGTCCGCGTATTTCTTCTTCCATATTGTTATCGGCTGCTACTCTCGGCGATTACCGCCCGGTAAACAAATTGTTTCAACCATCAGTCGTATACTTGTCTCAGTTGTTGTTTAATTAAATCCCGACCTTTATCTCGTGAAAGAAAGTGCCGTGAAATTGGAATATCCGATTGTCATCATCATCATCGGCACTACAACCGGGATCCGGCTTTGGCTTTATTTAGCAAATCCCGAGGCTTGTTAAATTTCCCATAATAATTTGTTTTTCCGGGCAAGGTTATTAGTTTTGCGCCAAATATCCCATTGTACTGTGGTAGAATTCTAGTGAGTTGCAAGCACCAATTTACTTTACCACAATGCGCGTGGCACTACCATATTTGAAGCCAGACATGTTTGGTGGCGGTGCAGTATAATCAGATACTCTTTGGATACGTGAATATCGAATCAAACACAGTATTTACTTTCGACGGGGTTACTTCTTTGATATTGGAACTCAGACACATTAGTGACAGCCAGCAGCCAAGTTTAACAAACGTGTCAATCCAGTGCTCTGCGGAAAAGTTGCATTAAGCAACATGAACCCAGCCCCCGGATATTAGGGATCACACTGTAAATATGGTGCACACCTTACCAGCTACAAGTACCTGGAGGTCATCAGCGACGGATCATCGTATCAGATGCCACCGTGGATAGACTCGAACCAGGCAGATGTGTTCTGTGAGCAAGGAGCACCACGGACGTCAGTGGTGTGGTTTTCTATCCATAATAGCTTCTCGTGTAACGAAACGTGTAAACCTTACGGTTTCAACATAACAACAAAGGAGTTGACTACAGCAATGTCATCAAATGACCACGTGTGTGATGTGAATTCACCATCATCCCTGTCACCGACTTCAAATTCGTCAGCCGCCCGACCACCTTACTAGAGTCCTGCGAGTGGAGAACATTCGGTATGACTTTCGGTGACCACCTCCACAGGTACTCCATTAATGCTTCTGTGGGGGTAGGAAGTATTGTGTGTCGGCACGGACGCTGGTTCACTCACATCCCCATTAATCTGTCAACCGTTCTGCCGAACACTGTCCACCAAGAAGAAACACAAAATAAAACACTTGTATTGGTTTTACAATTTTTATTTGGATACTGTTAATTGATTAATTGTTCCTTGATTTTTATTTACATTCACTTCCTGGTCTACTGTTACAAAATCACCAATTGATGTGGAATACAACACTTGTCTTTGTTTTACAATTTTTATTTTGGATACTGTTTAACAGAGGATTGACGTGAACTTTAAAGATTTAATTTAGTAAGGGGAAACTTTGTGTGTACGCAGCGTACCGGCGCACGGTACGGTGGATGGTCCGACGGCCCGACCGACTCCTTGGGTTGTTGGAAAACGACTCACCGAGTGTTGAATTCCGACTTTTAATCCAACCCTCAGTTCCGGGTGATTTTGATGGTAGAGAGAGAAAATTTCTCTCTATGGTGAGAAACCACGGAGAGAATTTCGCTGGATAGATTCTGGTGGTGTGTGTGCGGTTGATCGTACAGATCGTGTTGTTGATGTACGCACCGTACCGCCGCTCGGTACGGTGGATGGTCCGACGGCCCGGCCGACTCCTTCGGTGTTTTAAAAATGACTGCCCGAGGGTTGAAGTCCGATTTTTGATTCAACCCTCAGTTCGGGGTGGGTTTGGTGGTAGAGAGAAAATTTCTCTCTATGATGAGAAACCAGGGAGAGGATCTCGCTGGATAGATTTTGGTGGTATGTATACGGTTGATCGTACAGATCGCGTTGTTGATCCATGCGCTGGAACGAAGGATAAACAAAATTGCACCAGGGACAAAGAACAAAGAGAAAATCGACCAAGGGCATCATAGCGATGAGAGTGCAGCCGAGTAAACACTCTGCAGCTCACTAGGGAAGCATTAGGTGCTAAAAGCCATTTCAAATGCTTACGGTGGAAATTGTTTATGGTATCTCTGCCGGCGGGAAGAACCGAATTCTTTGTTTGCTTTTGTATATGTCGAAAAATTCGGTTTTGGTGGCTATGCGGTGATTGTTTGTCGATCGGACAAACGGATTGTGTTAATTGGTATTGCAGCTGTGTAAGCAAGATTGGCTAGACATGTGTATGCAGGAAAATTACTGTGCACATGTGGGAGGAGAATCGATAAGATTCTTAATGGTTCATGTTGGATGTGAACCGAAATGCTTTTAGGGGGAACTCGGAGTTGCTTGATGCAGGGTATGATGATGGCCTTGGTGGTGGAAATGTGGTTTGCACGTGTGCTGTGGAATTGCTTTGCAAACAGGGGGGCCGATAAGGGTTTTCTGCTTATTGTGCTGTATGCAAAAGAATTCTTTTCAGGGAATTTTGAAAATCCATTGGATGCATGAATGGTAAGAATTCTTTGCAGGGCATTTTAGGTAATGCACTAAATGTATTGAAATGTCCTTGAAGAAGGAAATGTTTGCAGGTTTGCAAAGGGAGTTGGGGTTGGAGTTTGTGGGTGCTTCTTGCGTAAAGGTTAAAGAACCCCCACACTTCTACTTTTGTACATCATCATACGCCGAGTCTTGGCAAAACCCAAGGATACCTCTTGGACCATTCCAACCACATGCACATAGAGGCTCATCGCCTATCGAGTTGAGCACTAGTGGCAGCGGAGCTAAGCAATCAATTGTTCAGCAACATACAGTCCATTTCAGATCAATTCAGGTAAGCGAGATTGTTTCTAAACAGACCTCCTCAATGATCGCCAATATGGCATTCGTAGCAACAAGTCCACAGGAGGTTTGATGGCGTACGTTGCCGAAAAGTAGAGCCCTTCCATCCACTACTTCGGCGAAAGCAAGGTTGTGGTTGGATATTTCAAAAACGTTCGACAGAGTTTGGTATCCAGCAATTTTGTCAAGACTACATTCCTTTAGAGTGAACAATTCCCTGATCCGATGGTAAAGAGACTGTGGGGTACGAGAAGTATTGTGCCAGGCATGGGCACTCGGTTCACTTCTCAACCCCATCACAAATACCGCTGAATACAAAAGACACGAGCACCAAGGGAACAACAATGAAGAAAACACACCGGAATTTATTTGTTCAGTTTTATTCTCTAAATATATATTCCTTAAGGGAATTTGTGACATTTAGTTATTTTTAATTATTTTATTTTAATACACACACGACTCCAGTATTATCGCGCCCTCGGCGCGCGACGAGAAGCGGGAGCTTGCGCGACCAGTGTGGTCGGCTGATGGAAATGGACTCAACGATATTCATTCGTTGTCAAAGGAAATTCGGCCAGTGAAACTGGCTCTCTTAATTAAAGGAGGGGCATTTTCCGATTCCAAGAGAGATGTAAAGTCTCTCTTTGGGGTAACCAAACAGATCTCATACAGAAGATCGTCACGGTACACACGTATGTGTGTACATTGGTTCTTTTATGGATCAAAGCCATGGGAACGAATCTAAAACAAAGAAAGGGCATACGTGCATTCATGAGATGCGAGTTCGGCAAAACAAACAAAACCGAAACTCGTCGGATGCTACTTGGATCTTTGTTTGAGATGTGCGTCGCGGCTAAATAAATAGACGCGACGCATCGAAGAAATGGTGTTAATGGGTTGGTGGACTAAACGAATACCCTGCTTGCATTTGTATATGCAGGGAAATTCGTTTGTGGGAAATGGATTCTATATTTGCATTGTTTATGCTTTGAGTTCAATCGGGTGGCTATGCGCGAAGTCGATGCTTGTTTGGAGATTCAAACAAAGGAGCAATTCTGGGTAAAGTGCTTGCAGCTGTATCGATAGTTGCAAGTCATTGCAAGGCAGATTAGAGGGTTATACAGTGACGGTTTGTATATACCATCTGTGTCAATGGTACATGGTATCTATGGCGACGCAAGTGTCGAATTCTAGTGTGAAAATCTACACTAATTGGAAATTCGGTTTTTGGTCGCTTATGCAGAGGCGCATTGATACATGTATGAATACCCTTGTAGGTAAAATTCTTTGCAGGTATTTCCAGGTAATGCATTGAAAGCATTAATTATCCTTGGGAAGGAAATGTTTTTGCTGCGGGGAGATTGCGGTGCAGGTGTGGGAAGGTTGGAATTTGCCTGGCAACCGAAGGTACCGAATTGGTTTTGGGAAAAGGTAGAAAAGAAATATTACAGGGAATTGTATGCGAAGGGATGCATGAAAGGTAAGTTTTCTTTTACAGGACTTTTATATTATAAATTTTATAACCTAGATGCGTAAAGCACTTAAGGTGCTAATGCGCTTGCATTAGCGAAAACTTATGTCAATTGGGGTGTAGTTATGGGGTTTTTCAGGCAAGTGGGCCGTGGGGTTTGGCGGAACCGCCACAAGACTATCTATCTGGCCGTTCAATTCAAGTGCTTATTGACTGTGTCAAATTTTCCTCCCATCAAATTAATGCCGATGTTCCCCAGGGTTCGGTACTCTCAGCCAATCTCTTCCCCATCTTTATAAATGATCTTTTGTCCATTACCCACAACCCAATTCACTCGTTTGCCGATTTCGGCCTGCGGATTTGTTTGCGCTTAGCTTATTGAGTGCCCGGGCAACGGTACGCGTTCGGAAGTGAATCTGGCTCATGGTGTACTGCCTATGCTCAAGTTGAGGGGGAACTGGTTGGTATCAGGCAACGTTGAGTTTCTCATACTCATACGAACATTCCAGACTAAACTCTTCAGCTGGTTATGCTTAATAAATTGAACTCAGACCTCGACAAGATATATCAATGGGGATTATCTAACCGAGTAAAATTTAAGGAATTAAATTTAACTCAGCGCTGTCTTTTGTCGTCAAAGGCGAACCCCAAAGTAAATATTCTGTCTATGAACGGCACTTGCATCGACGAAGGTGTTGGGTCCCAAGGCGGAGGAGACGGCGTAGTAATCGTGCCTTGCCTCTTTATAGGGAATCCCCCGATGTTTCTATCTCCTGACGGAAGTCCTTTTCGTAGTCGACATTGAAGATTTTGTAAATGTATGAGGGTGGGCGAATCATCGTAATTGTGCAATTTAATCAGTTCTTATTGCCGGCCAATGCGTTTTTCGAACGGCTCATACGTCCAGTCAGCTCCTTTTAAATAAGTAACTTCCTTACGCAGATCCTGCGAGCGCTTCAGGTGACTTTCGGTAGTTGAGCCTTGTATCCACGTTCAGGAGAAAAGGGGGATTATCCAGATACACCACTGTAGTTATCGTGAAAACCTCGAGGCCAAATTAACTCGAGGAACGGTGAACGAATCCGGAGATCCGGAGACACCAAAGACAAGAAAACAATTTTTGCCTCGCTATGAACTCTTTATTTTTTTTGTGATGTGGTTCTATGTCACGTACGGCCAGGGGTTCGGCCTTTGAAATTCAACTAATGATCGACTTATATTTTGTTGGCCATAGGTTTGGTCTCGGAACTTTAACTGATCACGAAATTGAAATTCACTCCCCTTTTATAGATTTTTTAGTTGAGAATTGTCAACTATTTTATGGTCAAAATTCCCAGAAACACACATAAGAGTTTGCGTTTCAATTTGAGTTGTGTTCTGGGAATTTGTTAGAGGCTTTAGTTGGATGGGTTCTAGGAAGGGAAATCATGAAATGCGTTTTGAATTTAGCATTTCATGATTTTTTAGGAATTGAGTCAAAGTACGATGAATTAACTTTTGGTTAAATTCGTTGTACATGTGACTCAATATGGGATTTGAAATGAAGCAATGGAAAATTTGGGATTTGGGTTTATTATGTGGAATTGAATCAATGAGTGATAAATTAACTTTGGGTTAATTTATTGCTCATATGATTCAATATGAAATTAGGAAATTTAGGAATTGATAATATTGGGGGTTTGGGAAGGAGTAGCGATTTAGGATCGCTACAAAGGCAAGGAATTGTCAATCCTCGGCACTCGAATTAATTCGATTCTTGATTGGAATAACCACATAATTGAAGCTGCGAAAAGTGCAGCCAAATGTAAGGGGTTCCTTAAGAGATGCAAAAGATACTTCACTCCATCCAAGCTGGCTACTATTTACAAGGCATATATTCGTCCCAAAATGGTGTTCACATCGTTTTGCTGGTCGCCCCCCATGGGAAGTATTTTAGTGGTGGTAGTTTTTGAGTATAATAGTTTCCTCGCGGCTACATTCTAAAGGCTTTCAAACCGAATATGCATCAACACCCTGTTTCCCACTCTCCCTCTTCTTCCGCCTGCACTGCATCGACATTAAAGGGCATCAACAAATTTCTTTTGTACGCACATATTATAAAAATGAAGAAAAATTCGAATGTCTTGCTTGACCCACCAGTAGAGGACAAAAGCAACAGAGTTATTGACTTTCTTCAAACGAAATGGTATCTCCAATTAGTTGTTTTTGGAACACAATCTGAATATTGTAACTGTGAAACTCCAATTTCATTTTTATTATTATTGCAATATCGTTTAGTAATCTTCTCGTCATCTTTTTAATGAAAATGTCTGAATGAATCCATTTAAGAGCACCTTTAGATGATGCTGTGGGAGATGAGCGCATAACAATAAAATCGCTAGTGCTTAGTTCTTTTTATGTCTTCCCACACTGCAACATCTCGCGAGTGTAGAAACCATTTTAGATTTGCTTTCAATAAGTGCGTTGTATTCGAGTGGAGAATTCTTGAATTTCGCGAACTACTTGAGTATTCCTTTGTTGTTTGTCCTGTCGCACAAGTGCACAACGTATTTGGTCGCTACTCAAGGATACACTCTTCCGGCAGATACACGTACCCACTTTAAAGTTTTATTCCTGATATCCACTTGGTCATTTCCTTACGTTCCCTGATATCACACAAATGTTCTTTCTGTGATTGCAAAGTTTTATTTTCATCTACGATCTCATATTGCAAATGCGATTACGCAATCTCCAATTGGAGTCGCCTAATGAGTTGTTCTATTTTAGTACACTAATAATGGTGTTTTCTGAAATAGTAAAGAGGATGGATTCTGCCCATATATGGGGGAGCTGGGGGTGAAATTGGTGCCAATAGATGAGATGTACTAATAAAACTCAATCGGGCAACTACCATCTGCACGCAAATTCTCCTGGGTGGCAATGGAAAGTTCCGTCTGTTGAGTTGAATGTGATTTGAATGTTTAGTTGGTTATTGGCCGTCCTTGGAAAGTGCTGCTTCTTGTGTCCGTTGTTTTTGTAGAATGCTTTTCGAACTTAACGACCAGAAACCAAAAACGAAACAGCAAAATCGCAGTTCATTGAAGCACGCAGCAACTCATGCGGCTCAGTGTACATTTTGAGCCCCCAATGATACTCAAGCTTTGTGTTTCCATCATTCCCTTAAGTGCATTTTCTGCATCGTATTCCACGTGCATTATGCCGAAGTAGGTCGAGGGGCTTTAGCAAATGTCCTTAAAAGATGTGCTTGCTTTATTTATACAAATATTGAAGGCAAAGCATTAAAAATCCTGTTTACCGCAAGAGCTTTCTACGTTCAGCATTTTGTTTCAGTATAAGAACTTCACCATATTTAATTTCATTGTTGTTTGTTTGTTTACTATTTTTTAAAAGACGATTACATAAAAGATTGATTGCACACGAGTCTAACATGACTCACGCGTTGAGCAAACAGTTCGTTGAAGGGTTCGATAAATTAAACCCCACAATTTCTACACATCGATATGTTGCCACCCCTCTGGCCAACAATAATGGTCGGTGTGTAATTTTCTACATGCAGCATCCATAGCTTCATGGATGTAGCCCTAGTAATCGCGGTTTACGCCTTACTATGCGACTATTAAGGAAAATGATATACTTAGAGTGGTATCGTTTCCATTTCATCGTCGAAGTATAGGAGATGCATTACTTTTTCATTTCCCATTGCTGGCTTCTGCGTTGGATCGAAGTAGTTGCAAGCAAAGCTGAACTCATCAGATGCTATTTTTATTGAACAGTATGTACTCGTATCTATAGGATAGATGGAACTGTGATTACGTAAAAGTGTAGGTTGTCGGTATACCGCAGCAGCTTATAAAGTGCACACCCATTGGCAAATATGTTGATGTACTCAAACACATGAGTTTTAGGTGGAAACCTAACACGATAAAAAACGAGATGTTTTAAGATGTATGCAGGGTCCTTTTCTACTGTTAAACGGGAGCGGGTTGTTTGGTGTCTGCAGACGACTTAACGGTGATTCTGAAAATAAGTTGAGAGGAGTAGGCTTTGGAGAGAATCCTGTCATGTACGAAGGGGCGAACAGTCTGACCCCTGAGCTAGTGGAGAGGCCAACCGTTACCATAGGTGGGGGTGTCAATTCGTCGAACACTAAAGTTTAGGTATTTGAGGATAGTGGAGATAGCGCTGGATGGAGGAGCTGTCCAGCCACGGAACGAGATTCCTTTGAGGCATAGGTGCCTCAATCGTTTAAGGAACGTTGGTTTATCGTTCAAGGGGCAGCGCTTAACGAGGTTGATTTCGAGCGGTACTAATGAGGTTTGACCGTTGCCGTCGGTCACATCATCCGTGATTGCGCACACGACACTTGTATGTTGCCCAGGTCATGAGAAAACTCTCTGGTAGACAAGGCGATTCTGTGATGAATTCCTGTAGGGTGTTTCACTAACCGATGTGTACCCATTGAACACCACCAAGTCCAACGTCGGTGCGGCAACTACCGACTTTATGGGATCATAACCCGTGGTGGTGGTATCCTCCGAGAGGTTTTTGTTTTATCAAAAAAACGCGCGCATAAATGGTGGTTTGCAGTACTCTTAATTGTGAGAGCACAGTGCGAGCGAAAGGAGAGGAAGTGGAAAAGGAAAGGAGGTATCGGTGTACATTGGTCCTAAGTGCCTGGACATTACAACGGCGAAGAAACACATGATCAGGTAGAGCATTCCACATTCGTGTAGTTCGGCTAAAGAATGACCATGTCTATTCCTGCTCCTGAAGTTGACTTTGTACGTGAATTGATGCGCAATCTCAGATTGACGGGTATCGAGGAAAATTTCTGAGGAGGCGGAACACATTGAGCAAATTCAGTTGAACAACGACCGTGATTTTTTTTATTACACTTCTCTCGGGAGAGGCGAACCTATAGCGCCATGGGCGCCCTGACATGCCACCAAAAAACGGTTGCAGTTCCTCTTTAACAGTTGCAGGTTGTAACGCTCCGGGAACACTCGCGTGGGAAGGGAGTTCCACAGCTTCCCCGCTCTGTAACGGAACGAGTTCTGATGCAGACATGCTCGCGCCGTCGGGAGATGAACCGCGAACTGGTGCGATCCGTCGGATTGTCTCGAGGAGCGCATATAAACCAAATTCCCCGTAACAATGCCCCGAATCTCCGAAGAACAGTACCCGTGATAATATCTATAAAACAGAGAGAAGTCTGCTACGTGCCTTCGATGTGATAGCGACTGTAGTCCCGGCGTCAGCGCCGAGTCTCCGATTAGGCCCATCCCTCGCCCATCTGTATGCTCTCAAGTAGGTCGAGGGTATGTTTAGGAGCGGAGCTCCAAACATGAGATAATATTTGAGCGCGGGTCTAATTTGGGGTTTATACAGGAGAAGAAATTACACCAAACTAAAATATTTCTTGGCTCTAAAAAGATAACTTAGTTTTCCAGAGGTTGACCTGGCGATGTTCGACGCGTGTTTATGCCACGATATATACCCACAGACCGTGACACCGAGCAATTTTATGCTTTCCCAGATTCAAGGGTCTGGCCATTCGTCATCAGCTGTAGAACTGATGATCCACTTTTCTTTGTGAATGTTGTGTACTGGGTCTTCGTTGCATTGAAGTCGACGAGATTGGCATTTCCCCAATGCAGGATCTTATCCAGATCCTGATTCAGAGAGTCAATCTGTCTACATCTTAGCTGATGCGACGTTAATGCACTAATCGGTCGATCACTCGAAAAAGAAGAAACAAGCGTACTATAATCCGCGAAACTGAACACTTCGTTATCCGTTGTCGCCAACAAATCATTTATGTGAAGCAAAAACAAGGTTGGAGCCGAAATAAACCTTGAGGCACCCCAGAATAGACAGGGTACAAATCCGAAGACTCCTGCCTTCCACAACAACCCAGACAGATCGGTTTTCGAGGAAACTCATCGTCCGGTCGCAAAGCTAATGGGAAAGTCCATATAAAGGAAGTTTGTTCAGCAATGACCGTGCCAGGTGCCGTCAAGAGCCTTGGAGATGTCTAATGCGACCGCCCTTGACACACCACGCCCCTCAATCGCAGATATCCAAATATCGGTTATAAGCGTCAAAATGTCTCCCATGGACGACCGCCTGCCACGGAATCCGCATTGACGATCATTCAGCAGTCCGTTGCACTCCAAATACTTAATTAACTCTGCATTGATGACCTTTTCCATCACCTTAGATAACATAGACAGTAATGCTATCGGATAGTAATTTTGTGGAAGACATTTTTTCCCCTCGTTGGGATTGGCTGAACTTGAGCGATTTTCCAGCAGGCAGGAAAGGTCCTCCGTGCATAAGATAAGCGGAAGAGTCTGCCAAGAACCGGCAATAGTTCTGGAGCACAATTCCTAAGGACTATTGCTGGTATTCCGTCCGGGCCGGTTGCCTTCCTACAATCCAGTTCACGTAGAATGCGTTGAATAGTGCGCGGACGAAATCTTACATCTCGCATCGAAGACCGTACCGGTGAGATCACAGGTGGCTCCAAAAGGCCGGGCTCGAGGTTTGAATTCGCGGAAAATAAATTCGCGAACACATTAGCTATGTCCTTGGAATTCGTGACTAACGTCCCGCTGTGTGTCGCCAACGGAGGGAATGAGGAGGATGCGAAGTTACCGCTGACAGCCCTTGCCATTGACCAGAAGGAGCGCGAACCAGTTGGATAGTCGAAGGAGCTTATTGATCACTCTGTCGTTGTGAGCTTTCTTCGCAGTATCAATCGTCTGGTTGCTTACGCTTCCAGCGACATAGCCTGCGTGATTCATTGTAATTTAAGCCCGCATATCAGGTCCTCCGTGCATAAGATAAGCGAAAGAGTCTGCTACGAACCAACGATAGTTCTGGAACACAGTTCTTAAAGACTATTGTTGGTATTCCGTCCTGTCGCCTTCCTACAGTCCAGTCCAGGTAGAAACCGTTGAATAGTACGCGAACGGGGATAATACCTATAGCAAAGAGACAGGCATGATACGTTGCGCCTATATTCTAACGACGGAATTGATCGGCTTACAGTTGGGTCCCAAATAAGTTTCACTGATCGTTTTTGCATCCTATCGACCACGTGTAGCACAGTCTTGAATGCGGCAGACCAAATATGGGAGTTGAACTAAGTTTTAGGACGAATATACGCCTTGTAAATAGTGACCGTGTTGGATGCGAGTACAGTATTTGTTGCATCTCTTAAGGAACCCCACACATTTGGCTGCATTTTTCGCGGCTTCAAATATGTCGTCGCACCAAGTAAGAGTTGAATTAATTCAAGTGTCGAGGATTTATAGTTCCTTGGCTTCGTCGATACAAGTGCCGTTCAGTGACAGTGTATTTACTTTGGGTTTCGTCTTTGACGACAAGAGAGAGCACTGCGTTTTTAAGGCATTGAACTCTACTCGGTTAAATAATCCCCATTGATGTATCTTGTTGAGGTCGGACATCAGTGTATTAAACATAATCTGCTGATTGGTATTGACGTTCGAAGAGTTTGGTCAGGAACGTTCGTATGAGTATGAGAAACTCAATGTGCTATCATCAGCAAATATAGAGAGTCGTTCTTTAGCCGAACCACACGAATGTGGAATGTTCTGCCTGATCTGGTGTTTCCTGGCCGTTGTTATGTCCAGGCATTCAAGACCAATATACATCGACACCTCCTTTCCTTATCCACTTCCTCTCCATCCGCTCGCACTGTGCTCTGACATTTAAGTTGAGACGGAACTGATGTGAAGACGGAACTGATGTTGAGACCGAACTGATGTGGAATCAGGAAGCGTTGAATTGCCTGCAAAATGTGCTGCAAGTAGATTCGCCTTCTCTATTGCACTCGGGACTGGTCTGTCATCGACTAAAAGCGATGGAAGGGATGAAGAGACTGAGTTTTGAATATTTTTCACGAATGCCCAGAAGCGTACACTACCTGTGGGTAGTCACTGACTACACAACTTATTTTAATCAATTGTTTCTCTCTTTGAACTCGGTCAAGTCTCTTCGCAACGTTCTAAGGTTAGTGTTGACAGGGTTAGTTTAAATGTTGTCCAACTACTTGATTGGGGGATGGTGGGACAGAAATACAAGACCGGTAAGTCTTGAGTAGGGTAGTAAACGCATATCACGTCTTCGGCGTCTGATAATCTGCGCTTTGGTCGGTGTGTGTGTATGTTTGTGCCATCTTGTACTGTGCGTGGGTGGGTGTGGTGTGTTACCAGTAGACCCTATGGGATGGGGTCAGGAATTCTCTATAATAGAGGGGAATCTTGTTGGGAAGGGTGCTTTCTTCAGTTTTGTACTGAAGAAGAAATTGTGGCGGTCGGATCCGAAGAGATCGAAAGAGAGAAGAGTCAAGAACTCAAGATTCCCGTACAAGTAGGTTCTCCCTGTTCTTAATACTTTCAAGGTACTTGTATGCTAATTGTAGCAAGTACTCGTCGATAGTGGTAATGGGGACATCTTTGTATAGGTGAGAGCTGGGGAAATGGCGATCGTCAGACCTTCTAGAGTGGTTGATGCGTCTTCTGAGGAGTTTCCTTTCGAAAACTCGAAGTCTTTCGATTTGGATCGAAGATATACAAGCCCGTATGGGAAAGGCGTACGATATTCCAGATCGGATTAGCTGCTTTATAGAAGAGAAGTTTAACTTTGGTGTCAACTGTGTTGCTCCACTTCAAAATGTTCTGCAGTTGCTTAGACCGATCGAGGCCCCTTTGAAGAATGTGGGTGACTTGTTTGATGAAATTCATTTTTGGGGTATAGATGACCCCAAGATATTTCATCCTGTCCTGTGGTCTTATCGTACTACCTCCTATTTGCATTCAGATATTCGGTGAATATCGAGAAGTATGGTGGGAGTGTTGACCACTCAGAATTATAGCTACTGCTTTGGATGGGTTAACTCGAATTTTCCATCGACTATAATACTGATACAGTTCCTCCAGGTGACAGTTGAGTCGATTTGTTGCGAGTTGAATGCGTTTGGATGACGTGTACACTAGGACGTCACCCGCATAGCATATCTGGTTTACTCTCCCGTCCATAGGGCGAGGAATATCTGAGGTGTAGATATTAAATTAGATAGGGCATAGAGTGGAGCCCTGTAGTACGCCTGCAGCGGCGTTGTAAGTTCGGGAAAGCTTTACATTCACTCGAACTTTAAAGGTTCTATTTCAAACGAACTGGTAGATGATACTACACAGCGTCCTACTGCGGCCAGTATTTAATAATTTAAAAATGAGAACTTTGATCCACGCCATGTTAAAAGCCTTTTCAATGTCTACTCCTGCGGCTCTGCCGATGTACCCGCCTTATGTAGGTCCGTAGCCGCCGTCTTGTTCCCTCGTTTGCTGGGTCTGTTTTCCTTAATGGCTTCCTGGAATCGGTGCGCCACTGATCGTTGTTCAACAAGAACTTGTGTTCTGACGCTGACTTTGCCTTTCCTGGAAATTCGTGTCGACGTGATGCATCGCGAACAGTGATCATGTAAAAACTTTGCACGTTGAATATTCGTATTGCAGTTGTGGGGAGGAAGTATTATGCCGAACACGGGCACACGGTTCACTTCCTCCTCCATCCAATTGTCACTAATTGTTCCGAAAACTGTTCCGTCAAACACCGAAAAGAAACTGCAGCACAGGAGAGCAAAACACAAGGGATTGTTGGTGGTGATTGTTTTTCTATTATTTAATTTTAATGAAACTATCATAACTCCCGATTTACTTTAAATGCACCACGCAACACAACCGATTATTTTTTTTATTATCGCTTCCCTGTGCGTACCAGGGTAGCGATGGAGCCGCGACCCGCTCGGGTCGAAGGATGGAATTTGACTCAGTGATCGTCATCTCATGCAGAGATGATTTCGCTAAGGAAAAAAAAAGGGAGAGAAAAACTTCTCTTAAGGGTGTGACTAGTGGCGCAGTGGTATATGTGCGCGATCGAACAGATTCAATGTAATTGCACGTGTTCGAAAGCAGGCAGGCGGTAAGGACAATAGGCAAAAATGACCAAATGCGCCGTTGGTAATGCGGGTCATTGTTAACACGATGCCTCGTCGCTATTTTCGACGTTAGGAGAAAAAGGTGCTAAAAGCAAATTGGATGTTTATGGCATCTCTGGCTGCAGTAGAAACCGGGTTCATATTTGCATAAGGAAATGCTGGAGAATTTGGTTTTAGCGTCTATTGCGCTAATTATATGCAGCTGCTTGGGTTGTTTGTTGATAAAAGGTTGCCAGGCAATGTGTATGAAAAGGTTATGACGCGGCTGGGAAAATAGACGGCGCGATATTTATGGTCCCTGTCATGACGGTTACATTGAATGCAATCCAAATTATTTTGTTTACAGGAATTCATCTAGGGGAATTTGACTGGCGACGTAGATGCCGAAATTGCTTGGAAATTCCTGGTAAGTTAATAAAGAAATCTTAAGGAGCAATGGTATGCGAAGAGAATGCATGAAGGTAAGTTTTCTTTACAGGGACTTAAAGATCATAGATTTGATTTCTTAAATGCGTGCAGCATTTTTAGGTACTAATACTGTTGTATGGGGGTTTTTCAGGTAAGTAGACCGTAGGGTTTGGCGGAAACGCTACACAGTCATTTCTAGCTCTCCTGAATCTTTTCCGGTTTTCCTTAGTATTGTTTGATTTATACAACCGGAAGGCCAAGTCTTTAGCCTTAATGGCTTCTCTGCACCCGGAATCGAACCACATATTTCTCTTGGGTTTGAAACTTTACTCTGTGTGGAATAAAGGTTCGCATGCCAAGAGCACCGTGTCTGTCACTGTGTCCGTGGTAGAGTCAATGTAGTTATTGAGGAAAAATAACGACCAAAAAGTCGTCCAGTACTTCCGAATTGGCTTTCTCATAGACTCATACTGTTCCTTTGGGAGGTTTATCGTTAACGTTGCTATTGTTTACAGCAAATTTAGATAACACGACACAGTGGTTTGAAGTGCCCAAGGGCGAAGAAACTTCAAGTGTGTATTTGTTCGGGTGACCATCTATGCCTGGTACCCGTGTTGGCTCATTGACGAGTCGCCTTAAACTATTTGAATCAGCAAAGAGCTGAACATATTGACCTTCAGGTGTTGTGTGTCCGGAGTCACGAAGCCACTGCGAGTTATGCACATTGAAATCACCCACAATAACGACTTCAGTGTGTGGATATAGGGTGAAGATACCATCTATAGAATCAGAGAGAGCATAAATATCGTTAAAGGATGCATTGACAACATTTGAACATCAGTCTCATGACCTCGGGCACTTGGGGGATCCTACGACCTAGACAGGGGACTGTATGATCCAGGAAGGCGGGTTGTTCAGGCACTGGGCATTTCATAACAATGGGTCATCTGAGGCAGTCGGCAATCGAACAGAAGATGAACACTGATGCGTAGCAGCGGAGAAATTCCTTCCGCGATGAAGTCTGTCGCCAACCTAATTAAACACTGAAATGCTGACTTACCTGAGACATTCCAGTCGAGCGTCCCTGTAGATGGAGGAAAGAAACTGATAGGGTAAATAGTCCTCGATATCTGGTCGAAGTGGAATCCCCAAACTTCACAACAGACCACTCCAGGTGCTGGTTAGAACACTGGGAACACTAAGTATACCCATACAGGTTATTGTCCGCTTGTGCGTTTGATCGCAACGAGTATAATCTTTATGAAGTCTGTTGCACACTAAACACGTTCTACTACTTATCCCCACCGGTTGTACGAATTATCGCAACAAGTATAATCTCTTGTCCATAGGACACATTTTGATTAAACACTGACTGGACTGAGACTGAGACCACTCTCTCAACAAAACATCTCATTGACTTGAACGAAAACTTACACTGGTTTACTTTAACAACGCACTTATGAGTAAACCTGCAGAATTGTGATGAACGGATCATAAGGTATGGGGCATTATTCCGACGATCGGCAAACCGCAGGTGGCTGAAAATATATTCATGAGCAGCAGAATAGGAACTCCTGGCTCGTGCCTTTTGGTGATTCAGAACATACATAGACCAGAGTTTACTTAAACTTTATTTTAACATAAACACATCAGCATTCATTTGTGAGATTAACGTAAACCTAGTCCAAAGCTTCAGTAGGATACAACAAGAAGAATAAAAATAAAGAGTACTTGATTCTTGTACGATACAGGAAGAAACCAAAACAAAGGGGAATTCGTTGGATGACACGATGAAACTGAAAGCGTTGTGTTTAATACTTCTGCGCCAAATCCGTAGGATGGCGTTTCATTTAACATTTACCTTTGTTCCAATTGACGAGTTTAGTGCTGAAAGGATGGTATCGATATTTAGGTCTAGCCTTTGAAGGTTTGCTCTTGAAAGCTTCTGTTACCCATAATGTTTAGTTTTTTTTTCGGTAGGAAGGTAGACATGTTCAAAGGTTACTTCTGGGCCGATCCAAATGATATCACTAAAATCACCTCCCACCAACAGATATTCCTCCTTTTCCCTGCCATACTTTCTTTCTAGATATTCCCTTGCGTATGTAAATTATCGGATATTCTATTCGTCTTTGCTGCATTCTATCACATTTTATATCGTTTATTATGAACGGTGCTTCTTTTGAACTCAGCACGTATTCTGTTACTCCCGGTGGATGAACTCTTCGTCATACGTGCTGCTATAATGTCCTTTCAAAGGTCTTGAGTGTCTCGCCCCCTGTGAGTACTCGCTTTGCATTTTAAAATCTTGCCTTCGTAGTAGAAGCAATATGACGTGCTTATATTTGCGTCAGCTGATTCAGTGGTAGTTCGGCTCAATATGGTTTCTTTTCACCCATGTTTGTAAATCGGGCATCGTGGTGTGGATCCAATGTCCATTTCGGATTTATTCTGCATTGTTTATTTTTCGTATCATTGTTGCGTGTCTGAAGCATCAAAACTCACGAATGAATGGTTTTACGGCGTGAGAGTGGGGTAACATTCGTCACGGAAAGTATGTGAGCTGAATTTCGGCATGGATTCAGTGGGGCATCACCATAGAGTGACCGCTTTTGCTCATGCGTTGTGGATCCTACTTTTCATCCTCTTCCGGAGGGTATACGTTTTCTCTGGACAGCCGTTGCAAGTACACGATTTCTGCGGCGACCAGTGGAGTAAAATGTAATTTCTTCTCATATTTCTAACCACCAACAACCGATCCTTTCACCAAACGAGACCCACGCGATAACTGATACCGATATTTCGGATTTCAATGGAGCAACTTAGTGCCTATGTTCTTTCCACATCGTGGTTTAGCTATGTCATTGGCGGAGAAGTTTCCACATTGGCTTGTCATTATCATCATCGGCACTACAACCGGGATCCGGTCTTGGCCTTATTTAGCAAGTCTCGAGACTTGTTAAATTTTCCATACCATAATAATTTATTTTTACGGGCAAGGTTATAAGCCTTGCGCCAACCTTTCTCAGGATGCCACGTTGGCTTGTACGGCTACGATATCTGTACCAGTTGGGCTCGGACTAAGTCTATATGGATGCCTATGATTAGCAACAGTAAGAAGATAAACATCTTCTTCGGAAAGGTTTTGCGGTGCCTTTGGAAAGCCGGACTTTGGATGGTAACCCGGCTTTGGTGCGACTATTGGATCACGAAAACTGTACATAAGAATGTCTGTGGCGCTTTAAATAATCTGTCGTATGGGCGTCAGAATGATGAAAACACACCTGTAATAAGAACGCCGGAGGAATAGAACATGAATAAATTGGATTCAGGCCATATTCAGTTGACAGAGAAAAGCTTGAGCATGTCATCTGAACTCCGTGAGCGCCAGCACTAGAAGAATTTACCGCTTCCACCCTATAATTAGCAGCATGATGCATAGGGCCTAATCAGCATACAACTCCCTCTCTCCGGCCCCACACATCACATACCATTCCAGAAAGGAATATTGAGAACTTCGTTCTTGGGCGGGGAAAATGTTGCTTGTTGTAACTACTAGCTGATGAGAGTCTTTATGATAATGCTTGATGAGATAACTCTCCACACTCTACAGTCGACGTGTTAGCTTGCGTCATAATCTCCGAGCTCGATATCGATTACATTTAGTTGTGACACAAGAAATACTGGACTAAAATTAAGAGGACAGTACAATAGTACTGCTCTTGATTGGAATGACCTGAAATTTGCGGGAGAGTAGAGGATAGGTGGAGGTCCAGGAATCGATCGAGAAAGAAAAAAGAGGGAGACTATAGACGAGGCCAACAGGAAAAATACGAAAAGATTAGATTGGTAAAGGTGAAAACCTTGTAATATCCGAAGTACGCGTGCCATAAAAGATTATCGATTAATTAACAAAGATCAAGTACAAGGAACTTGAGCAGTGTTCCAGCCAACCAACCAACCTACATTGCATTGTTCTGGCCAACCAACCTACATACGAATAATTTATCTCATCGCAGCAGTGTTGTGGCCAACCAGTCTACATATGAATACTTTATTTCATTTCAGCAGTGTTCTGTCCAACTAACCTATATACGGAGTAATTTCATCATGGTCGTTGCTCAACGGAACTTGCTGAATGTGTTCCGCCTCCTCATACATTTACCCGCGATACCCGTCAAGCTGAGAATGCGCATCAGTTCACGACGAACTTCACGCGCACAAACAAACATAGAGAGTCATTCTTTAGCCGAACCACACGAATGTGGAATACTCTACCTGATCATGTGTTTCCTCGTCGTTGTAATGTCCAGGCATTTAAGACCAATTTACATCGATATCTTCTTTCCTTATCCCCTTCCTCTTCTTCCACTCGCACTGTGCTCTGCAACTTAAGGGTACTCCAAAATCCCCCTATGTGAGCGCGTTTGTGTAAAAAAAAACCCTTCCCGAGGCGGTATTGGTTTTCTGTGTAGGGCCATTTCAATAGAACGGGAATTTCGCGTTGATTTGTGTAACATTCGCGGCCTGAGATGCAATTTTTCTTCTGTGTCTGCCCACGTTTCTAACCAGAAACCAACTATCCTTGCACTTAGTGAAACCCAGGTAATCACTAATACAGATATTTCCGATTTTAATCTACTTGTATATAACTTAGTGCCTCTCTTCTTTCCACATCGTGGTCTAGCTACATACATACGAAATGATATTGCTTATCAGCTTCTGCCACAATATGTGCTCTGCTCCAATCCAGAATTTAATTTTTCGTGGCTAAAACTTCAAGTTCGTAGGCATATCATTCATTACTGCTTTCTTTACAGAAGCCTAAAGTTGGATAGAAACGCATCCGTTAACGAATTTGATGCTCTGTCTGATTCTATCGATAGGATCTTGACCATATATCCACACACTGAAATTGTTATTTTACGTGATTTCAATGTGTATAACTGTCAGTCGCTTCTTTACTCCGGACACCTGTAAGTATGTCCAGCTCTTTGCTGATTCAAATAGTTTAACTCAACTCGTCAGTGAGCCAACACAGACAGCAGACTTAGGTGGCCACTCCGCTAACACACTGGACCTGTTTCTCACCTCCCACCCGAACGAGTACATAAACAAAACATCAGTTCCGCCTTAACTTGAGCATAAGCAACACACCATGAGCCAGATTCACTTCGGAACGCGTACTGTTGCCCGCGCACTCTAAGAGCTAAACTCAAACAAATCGCTGGCCCGGAAGGCATTCCCCCAATTTTCTTAAAGATTTGTATTATTCTACTGCCCGTTTCCCAAATAGATAAAAGTCAGCGAACATTTAGTCAATTCCCGAAAAAGGCGACAAATCAACCCTTTCTTCTTATCGACCCATAGCACTAACTTCTATTTTCTCCAAGGTAATGAAATCACTTATCAACCGACAACTTTCGAAATCTAAGGAATCAAATGGCCTCCTCAATGACCGCCAGTATGGGTTTCGTAGCAACAGGTATACAGGAGACCTGTGACGGTTCCACCAAACGCCACGGCGCTCTTTCCTGAAAAACCCCATAGCAACCTCCTATTATCTCTAATGCAATCGCATTAGCATCTTAAATGCTTCACGCATTAAATAGATCCAATTCATATAACTTAAAAGTACCTGTAAGAGAATTCTTACCTGCATTCATTTACTTGAATTCAAAATTCCTCTTAAGAATTCTATTCCAAACAGCATATCCCAGAAAAGAAAACCTCGGGTCACATATCATGTGACCTTCACCAGGGACCATAAATATTGCGCCGTCTATTTTCCAACTTCGCCATGTGCACGATAAATTTCTTTACGTATACATTGGCCGGCGACGTTTTCCTCTATACTGCATGGAGAACCAATCCACAATTTCAACCGCCTACAGCGCGTCACATTATACCTTATCCCACCGTTTAGCTATTTTACCAGTAAAAGAAAGCATAGCTGAATTCATTAAATTTTTTTTTTTTTTTTTTCAATTCAATTTTTATTTAGTAGATAATTACATTTGTGGTATATTTTACAACTAGTACTTAAGAGATTTAGGATAGCAATTCCTTTACAACTATAATCTTAAATCTATATAACGACAATCTTAAATAGCTGAATTCATTATTCTATGCAGATAATGCAGAATTGAATTCAGCTCCCTTTTGCCATACGGCAACTCCATATCATTAACCCTATGAGATTTCTACCGCAAATCTCAACGTCATATTAGTTAGCAACAACTAAATCTAACCAAACGACGCTTGTTGCATCATAGCAAAACCGCTGGGGTTATTTTAGCGTCTTAGAGTCTGGTTCTCACGCTGATTATTTCCCAAGCATCAGCGGCATCCTATTGACTTTCTCCAGACACTCCATTCGCTGGGGATAGGATATCTTTTCACAGGTGAATAGCACCAGCTACATTTTTCTCTCCTCCACAATTCTGTCTTCCTACAGTTCAATGCACTCCGAGATCACCACAGACATCGCACTAGGTCACTGGAACACCTCGGAGACTGCATTAATACACGCATACTAAGTCAGACCAACCCTGTGTTATAGTTCTTTCCGTTTTGATTTCTTCATCCTTTCTACACCCATCAACGTGGAACGAATACACAAGTACTTATCCACCTCGATGAGCGTGGGGGATTGAAGGATGTACAAGAGAGCGCAATTACCATTGGCTGGCCAATGTGCAAAATCGAAAAATCCAATTTCATCTCTAATTGGGATCAGTCGCTATTCAATAATCATCGCGCTCAGTCACGCCTCCGCTTAATAAGTCGAATATCATCCCCGGTGCACATACCAGAGTCGCGAAATCACTTCGTATAAATCAAAATTAAAAATTCTCGTGTCGTACATAGGAACAAAATCGTTGTTGTATAATCGAAATTGAAAGTCCGCGTGTTGTAACACCAGTTGTTTCTATTAGAAAAACAAAAGGCATATCAATAAAAAAACAAATAAAAATATAACTCAAGTACTAAAGAAGACGCTGGTGAAGTGAACTTTTGTAAATCAAATTTATACGTTTTTTTTATGTAAATAAATATAGATAGTTATTATTATTTTTTTTACATTTCTGTATTTATTGATCATCAATAATTTTTACAATAAGCAATACAGATAACTTATGATATTTTAGCTATAATTGTTTACATATACTTACTAGTACATTTTTCAAATAATATGATAGAAGTTATATATTGATTATGGATTAAGATTGTAGTGGGTAGAGCTTCCTGGAAAAGGTCAGAAAACCAGGATATAGTTATTTACTTAACCTATGCTAATTTGCTTAACTTAACTTAACTTATCTCATCTTAACTTAGTCTAGTTACCTAATTATTATTGAAATAAGTTAGTGTGGTGTGGAAGGGGAAAGCATAGTAATCAATAGGTAGGTTATGGGTTAGTGAGGATATTGTCAGTCAGGGATGTGGGTTGGGGAACTACTTTCCGTTTGTTCGTTGAAACGCAAAATATTGGAGAAGGGTTGAATATTACTATATTTAAATTGGTGAGGTGAAAGCTCTGTATTGTGGTATACAATCTGATTAGAGTTATTAACCAACCTGCCAGAGGTGAAGAACATTCTGATGTGCAGACAGTTCGGGTAGGCAGTTCGGTTATCTGACGGAGTCGATGTGAGTGCGTTTATTATCGGGTTGGGATTATTGGGAAGATTTTCGATAAATTTAATGGACAGCTCGAGGAAGCGTCGATCTATAGTTCAATATTAGCGGCATGGTAGAGCAAACTACTGTTGTAATATTTGTGGGAGTTGGGATGTCGGTTGAGGCCAGTGATAAGTCTGAAGCATTTCCTTTCGAAAATGCGTAGCTTGTCCATTTGGGCAGGTGTGATATGGTTACATATCGGGCACGCATATGTGAGAGTGAGTCTGATTATCTGTTTGTAGATAAGTGATTTAACTTTGGGAGAGAGACCATTCGGTTTGTACATCACTTTTCTGCAGAGATTAACCCTTATGTCAATGACCAACTTTACCGACAGTAGTCACATATAGATACATTGTTTTAACAATGTTAAAACAAATATTTTGCAATAGACTTTAATTTGTTTATCAGAAACACAAATATATTGTGAATATTTTATGTATTTTATATAATTTTTTTTTATAAATATAAAGAATTTTGACTATCTGCGGCTACAAAAGGCCTATTGAAATCGGCGCAGAGCAAGGTCAGGATCGGCAGGTGTGTAACAAATTCAGTTATACCTGCTAGAGGGATCTCGAGTATTCGGTTGACGAATAACTTGTACGGTCAACTTTCTATTTATAACTTGCGAGTTTATGGTGAAACCATTCGAATCCGGCATTAGAGAAAGCGTGGTTCAGTCAGCGTCCTTTGTGCATCTGAGCATCTTCAAAATGACGACTTTGTTGACACTTGCTCAATTCAACAGGTAATAATATTAAAATTAATATTGTTAATGTATTTAATAATATTAAATAATTTTGTTGTTGTATTTTTGTTTTTAGATTATGTAATGCACAACGAGATGCCTACTTGAAAAGCGTGTGTGGTGAATCTGACGACGAGAGCATAAACCTTTCTGATAGTGATAGTGAAACTTGCAATCGAGTCCATCATCGGCAAGGTTCAGCCGCTCGTGCCGACGACCCAGACAGCATGTCCGCTCCTGGATAGTACAGGAAGAAAAAAGGTCACTGGTTGTTGCCACATTTGCTTATCGCAGGCTCTGAAAAAGCGGCGAAAAACAGGAAAGGCGTGTCGACAATGTGAAATGCCGGTTTGCGACGAACACGCAACTACCTTTGTTGAATGTAATGCATGTCAGAAGTCCTTCTGAATAAATTTGTTTGTTAATTTAAATGCATTTTTATTGTTTTTCATTAATTATTAGTTATTTAAATAGTTAATTATCAATAATTAATTAATAATTAACTATTTAACATTCAATTTTGCATCATTCTTCATCATTCTCAATGCTTTTTAAGTGGGGTACCCGGGTACCCGGTCGTGGCTCAAAAATACAATTTTTTAAAATGTCAAAAGTAAAAAAAAAATTTTTTTTCATGGAAATTTCGTAATTATCATTCAGAAACGTTTGAATGGAGACGATCTAAGACATGGGACCGAAATTCGTCTACTAGGCCGAGCAATCGTGAAATTGCGACCTGGGTACCCGGTCATTGACATAAGGGTTAAGTTGAATTGCGGCTTTGTGAATCGTGTTTTTGGTGTGGGCGGAGTAGGACAGATTGTTGGTGAAGATTATTCCCAGGTACTTTAAGGTTTTGGAGGGTTTAATTATATTGTATGTGTTGTATTTTGTTTTGTCTTCATTTATTTCTAGGCCCACCTCTTCTGCCGCTTGCATGATGATTTCACAGTTTTTACTTACAGTTTCTATATTATCGCCCAGAACGGCGATGTCATCCGCATATGCGAGCACTTGTGTGACCCCGTTCAGGGCTGATCCGGCCATGTTGTCGTCTTGTACCTTTCTGATAACATAGTCGAGTACAAGGTTGAAGAGACATGGTGAGAGGCCACTCCCATGTTTTAGTCCGTCCCGGACTTCAGATGGTTCTGAGATGTGGTTTTCTATTCTAACTCGCCCTTTGTTATCGTTCATGCATATTTGAAGGAGGGCGATATATATTTTTCGGGATTCCCAGCTCAGCAATATAGTAAAGTCTTTGTCTTGGGACTAAGTCGTAGGCTTTTTTGAAGTCAACGAACAGTTGGTGAAACGTTTCTCCGTATTCCCACTTCTTTTCCAGCAGTTGCCTCACTGTGAACATTTGGTCGCTTGTCGAACGGTTTTTAGGGATTCCGCATTGGAAGTCTCCCAGTATTTCTTCTGCGTACGGTGTGATTCTCGCCGGTATGACATTTGTTAGTATCTTGTATGTAGGTGGGAGTAATGATATTCTTCTGTAATTTTCGCAATCAGATCTGTCGCTTTTTATGAGAATGGAGACGACTATTGAGGTTTTCCATTACTCCGGAGTGACTTCCTTATCCCATATATTTTGATGAGCTGGGGGATATTTCGAGCGGTTGCCTCTCCTCCGTGCTTCACAAGCTCTGCCGGTATGCAGTCGACTCCGGGAGCCTTGTTGTTTTTCAATCGATTTATTGCGTCTAAAACTTCGTTGAAAGGGGACTCTGGGATCTGAGGCTCGACTGTAGTATTTTGTATGTGGTTGGGAGCGGGGAAGCTGTGGAACTCCCTTCCCTCGCGAGTGTTCCCGGAGCGTTACAACCTGTAACAGGTTTCTTTATGAGTTTTACAGAACTGTTCAGCGAGACGGTTTGCTATATTTGTGTCCGATTGGGCGATGTTGCTGTTAGTTGGTTGGATGAGATAGTCTATTCGAGGCTTGAATTTACGACGAATTAGTCGATTCATATTTTTAAATAGGTCACGGTTTGGTTTGATACTGTTTAGAGTAGACGTGTAGGTCTGATCGGTGAAATTTTTAAGTTGTCCATTTATCAGGGTGGTCAAAAGCTGTGTCTGTTGTTTAATAAAGGGTGAGTAGCTAATATGCATTTTACGTCGGAGTTGTTTTTTTATGCGCAATAATTTTGTGAGGAGGTTCGGTAATGGTTTTCCTAAGTGGTTATGAGGGACGGTCGTAGGGGTATGGCTGAAGAGAGCATTTCCCACTATTTGCTCTATTTTTACAGCTGCCTGGTCAATTTCAATAGGGAATAGGTTTACAGATTCCGGTAAAGAATAATTTGAAAAACTGGCAGCAATATCGTTATTGACTTTTTTCCAGTTTCTTTTTGAAAAATTTGGGATAGGATTCATTGTGTAGAGTGGTATAGATAGTTATAAGAAAAAAAAAAAAACATTAACATCAGATCAACCCCAGCGCGTTTTTATTACCTGCTCTTCTTTGGTGAACAATTTTTGACGACGTAAGTGTTGGCGGGTGAAGTGAATCCATGCCCGTGTTTTGGCACAACATATTTTAAACCCCCACAAACGTCTCATGCATATCTCTTTTCTATAGGTATTATCACGGTCGTTGCTCAACTGAACTCGCTGAATGCGTTCCGCCCCTTCAGACATTTTCCCGCGATACCTGTCAATCTGTGAATGCGCATCAGTTCACGTTGAAAGTGGACTTTAGGCGCACAAATAAACATAAAGAGTCATTCTTTAGCCGAACCACACGAATGTGGAATGTTCTGCCTGATCATGTGTTTCCTGGTCGTTGTGATGTCCAGGCATTCAAGACCAATATACATCGACACCTCCTTTCCTTATCCACTTCCTCTCCATCGCACTGTGCTTTGACACAGTACTTTGTACTTCGAAATCCCCTTTTATGCGCGCTAGTGTAAAAAAAAAAAACTCAAATAGGATCTGTGTTGGCGCCTTAGATGACTCTCTGCTCGAAGCCGCCTCTGCCAATGCCCTTGAAAAGTACACAGCAGCAGTGCGCCGCCGTATTAACGGACGGCGAGATCAGCAGATGATCGTGTATAAAAAGAGGGTATAGCGGGAAAACGGGAGCCCGTGGTGCTGCAAACATTATACCACGTGGGAGAGTGATCGTAAATAAAGAGTTTTTCAGGTTGCTGTTTCGTTATTCTATTTGATCTACTTTTTTTCATTCATTTTACAATTCATTTTGCGTAAAGATCTTGCCCTTCATCCTTATAAAATCAAATTAACTGACGAACTGAAGCCTCTCGATCATTTGAAGTGCTCTGTAAAAGTTTGAAGGACGTCTTGTTACGTCTCTATTGGAAAACCTCTTACAAAGAGAGCAATTGCTTTTTCATTAATACTATAGATCTAAAAGCGCTGTTGTGCTAAAATAGCCTCCATTTATAACCTTATAGTCTTAACTTATAGTCGTACGATTGTTTTCCTGCTTGAATCACCCAAGTTTGCAAATAGCACGCAACTACACTTTGTAAAAATCTTCACCTTCGCCTATTTATAGTACTTCTAATGAAAATATCGGACAGGAACGTTTTAAAATTTTGTTAGCAAGAAGAAAATAACTGTTTAGTAATTATGCTCCATTTGAATACACTATGAACTGGTGCGTTAAAAATTGCCGATCTATACACATTTCAAGATTGTTAAAAAAAAAATTGTTTGTTTGTCAGAGCAGATAAATTTAAAGTTTGCTTTCTGATGTCTCACTAATTACGATTTAGTAGGAAGACACCAGGAAGTTGGTTACCGATTCGACCCAGTGGATAATGTTATTTTTCCAAAACCAGATACTACGTCACTAAAATACACACAATAAATTGGTATTCTAGTTACGTCGTTGTCTGGATCCATCGAGGCGGTCTCGCACTTGCGGTGCCCGGGAAATGGACATAAATATACAAAGTAGTGTCTAGCAGTGTAAATTCTCTAAGGCCACTGAAGCAAGTTGCTCGTTGAATAATTGATTCGCTATGGTTTTATAAATTATTCAATCTCCAAGGGTCAATCAAATCTGTGGAATTGACAAACATGCAGAACGGGCCCCGTAAAAACTGCAACCTATACAAATCACATTGAATTTGGGTCAACACCCATTGACGTAACCGTCAGTTTTTTAAATATAAAAATGAATTGATAACTAAATTTGTTGATAGAGTTATAAAATGTTTTTTAAGTAGTCATATTTGCATAGCCATCGAATAGAGAATGCGGTTTTCTTGGTGGTGGTGAAAGACCGAATGTTGTTAAATTTAACGGGCGTTCGCAGAAGTGCGACGTTATAGAATAAAATTACGAACAATTTGTACGGCTGCTATAGACTGCGTCAGAAAAACTTTCCTCCTACAATCGTAAACAATTAGTTCCATAACATTGCCACTTTAAGATGATCGTCGATTCGGTCTATTATGGATTGGTAACGGAATAATTTCTGAAAAAAAAAGAAGTTTTTAGTTGTTAAATAGAAGAGATAAATTATAAGTGCAAAAATTGGATATATAAAAACATTTACAACCAAAAATAGATTTGTTTTAGCTTGTTTAAAAATATCAATAGCTATTAGTAATGCTAAGCTATCACACAATTAATTTACATTATAATAATGGTGGTATTTTGTACCAGATCGTTACAACAGCATAAGAGTTTCGCCTCCACCGCTGCAACACCCGTGGCTTAATAGGTAATTTTGCTAAGTCTGGCGATACCTATTCGCTGTTCCCAATCCCAATCCCAAGACTAATCTTGAAACGGCGCCTTTCACTGAAAACCTTTATTGCGTTGATAGGAAATACGTAGGAATATCATTGTTATTTTTAATTTGTTTGTGCTATTTTTTCTTGTATCATAGGTATTTTTATTTACTTTTACCATATTTATATTTTTATGTTCCCCATAGATCAATGCGTTAAGGAGGTTATGGCGGTTGTGATGGTAGTGGCGAGCGTGCGATTCGAACTGATCATATGACAGTTAGAATCACTAGAAATATAATCATTTCACATTTTTATTTGAGCAATACTTCTGTTTTCTATTTTCACCCTATATGTACTTTTTTTCACCATCACTCATTTAAACGTCTCCTGTTATTTTCAATATTTTTCACCCTCGTCGCCACTGTTATGTATACTGAAACGGCTTCTTTAAGGTATCATATAAGACTGGTTTATTGGTATTAACTTTACATTAGAGATGGCTTATCGATAACAATAAATGTATACCTAATTAGGAAGAGAGTATTCTCATATTATTACATAAGAATAATCTTAGGTGAAATTATATAAATAAGTTATCTGTATCCAAATTCCGTACAACAGCCTGTCGCGTTTCTTTACAGTGTTTTCATTTCGACTGCTGCTTTAGATTCCCGCGTTTCTGATATTCTGGTCAAATCATAGTTTGTATTCTTTCATTTACCTCCAATCTATTTGACATTTTATACTTATATATAATTTTCTTTGCCAGTTTGAAATGCATTATGTTTTGATTAAAGTTTTCACCTTCGACGACAAGAGGCAGCACTGCGTTTTTATAGCATTGAATTCTACTCGGTTAGATAATACGAGTTGAGATCGGTATTTAATGTATTAAGCATAACCCTCTGATTGGTATTGCCATTCGAAGAGTTTGGTCGGGAATATTCGTATGGGTATGAGCAAGTCAATGTGCGGTCATCAGCAAACGAGTGAATTGGGTTTTGGGTAATGGACAAGAGATAATTTAGGCGGGTGAGAGTACCGAACCCTGGGGAACTTTGGCGGTTCCACCAAACCCCACTGTCTACTTACCCGAAGAACCCCATAACTACAAACCAATCTTCTTAGTTTACCGCTAATGCAATCGCATTAGCACTTGTAAATGCTTCACGCATCATGTATCTAATGTACTTATCTAAGAGCTCCTGGAAGAGAGTTCTTACCTTCATGCATTAATTCGCATCCAAAATTCCCTATGAGAATTCTGTCCAAACTTGTTGGATCATAAATCCAAAGCCAATTCGGCACTTTCGGTTGCCAGGCAAATCCCAATCCTATCATACGCTTTTTCCTAGAGGAATTCCTGAAAACGAAACACTTTGGCTTACATACAATGTAACCATCATAACATGGATAATAAACATTGCGTCGCCTATTCCCAGCTTCACCATGTATACAACAAATTCCTTAGCATACACATTGGCTGGCGACCTTTACCCAAGGAACAAAAGCAAATATACGCATCTTGCGTCTTAAGGCATAAATTAGATCCTTTGGCATAGGTAAATGCAAATAGGAATTGTATACTTACCCTTGGCAGCGATGCCATAAACACAAATTCCCTGTGAATATGCTAAAACCAATTAGCACCACGTCCACTAGCATTGCGGTCTATCAATACAACTGCAATGCATATCATAGACAATGATCTATACGATCCCTTTGTCTTACAATATTTCTGGATCTGCTTCTCATGACCTCGCGACACGAGCAAACAGAAATCCATTACTAACCAATGACATACACCTTGTTTACTTAGCCGAACTCACATTTCATTGATACACATTATAACCTTTCTTTGTTTTCAGATTCGTTCTCACGGCCTTGTCCCATGAAAGAACCAATCTTCACACATACATGTGTACTACTACGATCTTCTCTATGGGATCTGGTTATCTACCCCCAAAGAGAGACTTCACGTTTCTCTTGGGATAGAAAATGCATCGTCAAATTAACAGAGCCAATACCACTGGCCGAATTTCCTTTGCCAGCGAATTTATATCACTGAGTCGTTTTACATCACCCGACCGAGCCGCTCGATCCGTCTCCCACTCCCCGTTTCGCGCACGGGGACGTAGTTATTCTGATTCGAGCCGAGTAAGCGCGCGATTAATAAAAAGTAATTCTTTCTTGTGCCGCCTTTCAAGTAGAGTACATTGTCTCACATTCTTTTGTGCATCCGTTTCAACGTCAGTGTAATTAAAATCCGTTTCTGTAAACTAAATAAATACCGAAAAATTTGTTGTGAATAAAAGGTAACCATTTAATTAATAAATAAACGTGTTTTCAGTTAACTGTCTTGTGGCGGAGTTTTACTCCTCTTGTTGGTGAACAGTTTTGCTGAAGGATCGATGGTGTCTCATTGTTCCCCATTCTTCGATTCGCGGATGAACACAGCTTCTTTTCGTGTCCGGAGAACACTAATTTGTGATGGTGGGAGCAGAAGTGAACCCCGTGCCGTACGCCGACACAATACTTCGCCCCCCACAGAACTCCTGCATTAATTTGATGGGAGACAGATTTGCCACCCTCAAGAACCACTTGAATGAACGGCCAGAACGACAGTCTCTTATTTATCGGATCAGGGAATTGTCCACTCCATAGGAATGTAATTTTCACAAAAGGGCTGGATGCCAAGCGCTGTCGAAGGCCTTTGAAATATCCAATGCGACTACCTTACTTTAGCCGTGGTAGTGGATGGTAAGGTACGCCATCAAATCTCCTGTAGACCGATTGGCGGTCATTGAGGAGGTTATTTGATTCCAGATATTTCGAAAGTTGACGATTAATCAGTGATTCCATTACTTCAAGAGCTTTCGAAAGTTGACGGTTGATATGTGATTCCATTACCTTGTAGTGAATTGAAGTTAGTGCTATGGGTCGATAAGAAGAGAGGGACGGCTTCACCCCTTTTGGGAATTGACTGAATGTTCGCTGACTACCATCCATTTGGGAAACGGCCAGTAGAATAAGTCAAATGGAAGACTTCCCGTAGTGGTCTAGCGAGTGGGGAGGAACATCTCTTCAAGAGAACTGGGAGAATGTCATTCGGACCAGCGGAATTGCTGGCGTTTAGCTCCTTGAGTGCACGGGCAACAGTACGCGTTCGGAAATGAATCTGGCTCATGGTGTGTTATTTATGCTCAAGTCGAGGTGGAATTGTTGTGGTATCAGGTAGCGTCGAGTTCACCGCAAAATGTGCAGCAAGTAGATTCGCCGTCTCTAATGCACTGGCGATTGGTCTGTTATCGACGATTAGCGAAGGAAAGGATGAAGAGACCGAGTTTTGGATGTTCTTCACAAATGCCCAGAAGCTTCTATTACCAGTGGGAGAGTGTAGTAATTTTTGTCTCACTCTCTGGTCATGCAAGAACTTGGTGCGTTGAATATGCGCATTGCAGTCATTTCTAGCTCTGAAATCTTTTTCGGTTTTCCTCAGTATTGTTTGATTTATACAACCGGAAGCTCAACTCTTTAGCCTTAATGGCTTCTCTACACCTGGAATCGAATCACATATTTCTCTTGACTTTGATACTCTTTACTCTGTGTGGAATAAAGGTTCGCATGCCAAACAGAATCTTGTCTATCAATGTGTCCGCTATGGACTCAACATCGTTATTGAGGGAAAATAACGAGTAATTTAACTTCCCAAAACTCTGTTCAGACCTTCCCAGTTGGCTTTCACGTAGAGTCACACTGTTCTTTTGGGAGTTTTCTCGTTAACATAGCTGATGGTTAGATCAAACTAAACTGACACGACACACTGGTCTGAAGTGCCTACGAGCGAGAAACTTTAATTGTATATTTGTTCGGGTGGGAGTTGAGAAACAGGTCCAGTGTGTTGGCGGAATGAGCATCTATATCTGGTACACATGCTGTCCCATTGACAAGTTGAGTTAAACTATTTGAATCAGCAAAGAACTGGACATATTGACCTTCAGGTGTTGTGTGTCCGGAGTGATGAAGCCACTGAGAGTTATGCACATTAAAATTACCAGCAATAACGATATCAGTGTGCGGATATAGGGTCAAGATCTTATCGATAGAATCAGACAGAGGATCAATTTCGTTAAAGGATGCGTTTCTATCTAAATTTGGGGTTCTTTAAAGAAAGCAGTAATGTATGATATGCTTACGAATATGAAGTTTTAGCCATTTAGAAATTAAATACTGGACTGGAGCAGAGTCCATATTGTGACAGAAGCTGATATAATTTCGTATGTATGTAACTAGACCGTGGCGCAAGGCTAATAACCTTGCCCGTAAAAATAAATTATGGAAGTTTAACAATCCCGGTTCTAGTGCCAATGATGATGATGATGTAACTAGACCACGATGTGGAAAGAACAGAAGCACTAAGCTATAACTTAAGTTATAACCTGGTATAGTAAAATAGGAAATATCTGTATTAGTTATTACTTGGGCTAAGTGCAAAGATAGTTGGTTTCTGCCCAGACACAGAGCAGAAATTGCATCTCAGGCCGCGAATGTTGCAAAGATCAACCCGTTCCATTGAAATGGTCGTACACAAAAAACCAATACCGCATCGGGAAAGGTTGCAAGTCAGGATCAGCGATACATGAGTGAAAGCAACCACTACAGGTGTTATGCCCTTGTAGTAGGTGCACCACTAGATCCGTGCCGAAATTCAGGTCACATCTCTTCCATGACGAACATTATACCATTCAGACCCCAATAACCCTTGAAAGATTATAAATCAATCGAGAGTATCGATACCTGAGGGACGCAAACAGAGTGGAAAAAAGAGGAAAACGGACGCGAGGAAAGGATAGAAAGGTTTTTCCGCACTGCATATCACTCGCGTGTATATCTTCGCACTTTCCACAACACTAAGATGCGTGTGTGGAGATCCGTTTGTTTGCTTGGGATCGCACACATAACTTTTCATTTCACTCGGACGCGTGTTTTTTTTTCCGGTAGGAAGGTGGAAATCTTCAGAAGATACTTCTGGACGGATACAGAGGCATGCCGGATTTTTACTGATTAAAACCACCTCCCGCCAGGCACATATTTCCGTTGAACCCCCGCGGAACTTACTTTTAGATATTCCATCGCGGGGCGGGACGGAGTATAACTGTTACTCCGCTCGTCGTGTCGCAACTGCTGCATTATGTCACATAGAATATTCGCTACGAACCATGTTTATTTGGAATTTCGCATATATTCTATTACCCCTACTGGAGTAACTGTCTGGCTTATACGTCCCTCCAAAATCGTTGGCGCGGCCTCGAATCTCACTTTGTGAGTACGTGTTCCGCATTTTCTATTTTGCCTTCGCAATACAACCAGTATGGGTGATTCACATGCTCATACTTTTGCAAGTATTGCCTAAAGCATCCATGTCCTGATATCAGCCAAGTCAAGTGGTAGTTCCGCTCGCCATGTTTTGTTTTCACGCAGGTTTCTACATCATGTATCATGGCGTGGGTCCATTTTCCTTTGGTGGAAGAATCCCACCTTCGTTGCCATTCTCATAGCGTCGAGAGCTCTCATTGTGACCGCATTCTCCTGCGATTCTCTTGTGAGACCTAATGCAAAGCAGCGTTTTCTTTAGCTGTAATGTCAAGTGGTCTCATCCCGGCCAAAATATTTATGGTATCTTCGGATACCGCTCGGAATGCGCGGCATACTCTTAATGACGCCAGTCTATGTGCTGAGTTCACTCCCCTCATGTACGACTTATACCGTGCGGTTCCTACCCATATGTGAGCTGTATACATTATAATGGAAGTGTTGACACTGGTTATCAGTTTCCTTATGTGGGGCCGATGTCCACCAACATTGGGTGGCAATCCCGCCAAAATTCTGCGTACTCTTGCCGTTTTTTCACTCGTTTTCCTCAGGTGTTCCTTGAAGGTCAACCTCTTGTCGAGTATAAAACCAAGATATTTAATATAGGGACTGGATGGTTTGTCTTTCTATTTCCAATTCAAGGTGTTCGACTTTCTTGCGGGTGATTATTAAAACTACCTCCGTATTATGCCCGGCATTTAAAACACTGGATTGTATGGGAGCAAAGAGGTCATCTAGATGTTTAACTACGGCCACTATCGCCAAATCATCTGCGTACCCAATGATTCTAACTATTTCAGGTACATTGGCCCTGAGCATACCATCATACATGATATTCGATAACAGCGGACCTAATACTGACCCCTGGGGCACACCCGCTGATATTTTGTATTCCTGTGGTCCCTCATATGTGTCATAAACCAGTCTTTTATCCAAGCCATAGCTTGCTATTATACACGTCAAGAAGGGTGAAAACCCCTTTAACGTTTTACTTCTCGTAAAACTATAAAATTTTTTAATGTACCTTTAATCGGCAATGTCTGCATCATACAATTAATCCTCCGTATTGATATCAAGTACGTTTACAAGCACCTTCTGTCTCAATGATTCGTACTCCGTCTGGTACATTGACCCTGAGCACACCATCATACATGATATTCCATAACAGCTGACCTAATACAGACCCCTGGGGTATATACGCCGTTATTTTATATTCGTGTCATCCCTCATCAGTGTCATAGAGCAGTCTTCTATCCGAGAGATAGTTTGCTAGTATTCGCACCAAGTAGGGTGAGACTTGTAGATAGCACAACGTTTCTAGAATCCGATTCTAGTTCACCGAATTAACATCTAGTGTCACCACGGCGCAATATTTTTTCATACCTCCTAGCCATCGTGGTCTAGCTATCGCATTGCGAGCGCTCACCACAGATAGTGCCTTACGGGGTGATCCACCTTTCCGGAACCCATACTGCCATTCAGAGAGCCCCGATGTCCCCTCAGTGAATTGTTCCAGTTGAGTGGCAATTACTCACTCAAGCAGTTTTCCTGTTGTGACCAGCATGCCACAACGGGCGGTAGGACGCCGGCGTTTCTGGATTCTTGACTTCTATTGGCATAAGCACAAGTCGCTGTTTTTTCCGTTGTTTAGGAAATTGTCCTGTTTGAAGGCAGATGGTGAAGGGACTGCTGAAAACTTCCGGGTTTTTTGTTAAATCAGTCTTCACTACAGCGTTAGGAATACCATCCAGTCCCGGGATCCTGTTTTTTTTTAACAACCTTTGCAGCCAAGAGGACTTCTTCGGTGGTCATGTGAAGAATTTCTCTTTCAGTGATGTTCCATTCTTTTCCCGCCCTTAACATCTCATCACAGTGCGGGAAGAGGACAACAACGATTCTGGCCATGTCGCTTTTACTTTTTTGGATTTGACTACTGTTGTTCTGTAGTCTTTTCATGACTATCCTGCAGGCGTTGCCCCATGGGTTGTTATTTAATTCATCCCTTAGGGAGCAGAACGCGTCATATTTACTCTTGTGGATCACATTCCTCAACTCCTTCTGTTTGTCGACGAATTCCGATCGGTCATGTGCGATTTCTGGGTTCTACTAATACACTGATTGATAGCGCCAGCTTGTTGTTTTTGTCGTAGCATAGAAAATCGTAATTAACCACTTCATGACTCTACTACATGGAGAACCAACCCACTGTTTCCTCCTTATTTCGACCGCTAACAGCGTGTCATATCATTCCCCAATTTCTTCTACCAACATTATTCACCTGAGAATCATTGTTTTCCCAAAGGACGTATAGCTAAACTCATTAATATACGCAGACAATGCATAATCGAGTTTAGCTACCTTTTTGCCATACAGCAACTCCATTTCGCTAACCCATGAGATTTCCACGGGAAATCACATCATGTCGGTTAGCAACAACAAGTCGAATCAAACGACGCTGTGGGGAATTGTCAAAATATTTAATTAGTTCTCACGATATTTCCCTAGCCAATTTAGCGTCACTTCCACTTTTCCCAATCCATCTATTCGCTTGGGATCAGTGATCTCTTTTCGCAGGTGAATAGCACCAGCTACATTTTCCTCTCCTCCATAATTCTGTCTCCCTACAGGTCAATGCACGCTGAGGTCACCACATTCACCGAATTGGGTCAGTGGACTACCCTCATAGCTGCATTGATTCATGCGCACACAACCAAACCCAACCCGAGATCATAGTACTTTGTGTTTCTGTTCTCTCATTCTCCCATGTTCGTCGACTATCGAATTAATCAATGTATTCACCATACCTCGACGGGCGTGGCAACGAGAGAGCAGAAGCGTGATCTCGATTGGTTGTCCTGTGTGCAAAATTATATCCAAAATTTCATCCTTATTGAAATCAGTCGATATCCAACTACTGTTGTGGCCACACACGTTGCGCGAGTCACCAGTGTATAAGTCAAATTACCAATTACTACGGTCACAGTGTCGAGAAGGAAGTGTTTCATCTTGTAAGATATTCATAAAAATAAAAACAATTGAATAATATTAATGATAAGTTATAAGTTAAGTAAAAAAAGAAAAAAACAATACCAATAAAAAAAAAACGGATTAACATCAAATCAACACCAGTGCATTATTATTTATTGCCTTCTCTCGGATTTACGGCGGAACAATCTTTTGGTGCGTTTATTAGTACGGTGTCGAGTTGGTGGATTTTAAGTGAACCAAGTGCCCGTGTTCGGTAAGATACATAAACCCCCACAACTTTTCCAGCCTGCCTGTTCGCATCCGTCTCTTCGTCAAACTGTCCGATTTGTTCTTCCAGTATATAATCAAGCAGTTCCGCATCGAGGTGCTTCTCCTTCCACCTATTTTTCTGGGCTTTTTTCGCCAATTTGCCAGTGATGAATCCCCTGTGTGGTGATATTTCGTACATCACGGCTTGGTGCTCACTGTGGGTGTAGGAGTCCAAAACTCGCCAATCCATATTTCTTGTCAACATGGAGCTGGGCAATGTGGTGTCGATTTTGGATCGGCGTTTCACGTTTATGAAGCTGTCATCGGCACCATCATTAAGTAACACCTCACCTAGGACTGCGAAAGCTTCGAGTAGTGCCTGGCCTCTACTGTTCGCCCCTGTGCTTCCCCATTCTACCACCCAAGCGTTGAAATCTCCAGCAACTATAAGGGGACTCTTACCTCTATCTTCTTGTTATCCTGTCCAAAAAGCATTTGAATTCTTCTATCTGCCACCTTGGCTAAGTGTGTAACAATAGTAGAAACGGATTTCCCTAATCTTAGCATAGGCGAATCCTTCGTGCCAATGGACACTCCTGTGTTCTATGGCGGAATTTCCAGCTGTCCAGATGGCCACTGTTCCGCTGTTGTCTTCTTCCCATGCAATCGTACCAGTGCCAGCTATCCTGTACTCATTGATGAGTACCACGTCGGCACCACATTCCTAACCGTTTGGGAAAGGAGATCTTGTGCGACTCTACAATGGTTTAGGTTAATTTGATGCACCTAAACCTGTCCATTTTCATTGAGAAGTTTGGACATCGCGTTTTTAAATGCTCGGCATTTGTAACTCCCTGTAGAGTGGTGGTTACCGCCTTCGCACCCTGATTCGCAGAACATACATTTGGGTAGTGCATTACAGCCCATCGCTTTGTGCGGTTTTTCACCTCATTTCAAACAGTTTTCCGAACGATAATCTTCAGATTTGCAGGATTTCGCCACATGACCCTACTGCCAACATCTGAAATGCCGTGTGGGTGTGATGTGTTCTCGAAGTCTGCATCTCACCCATCCGGCCCGTACGAAACCTGTAGCCAGCAACATGCCAGACTTTTCTCTTGGTAAGCAGATCATGGCAGCCTGTGTGCCATCTGGTTTCCTTCTTAAATTCTTTACCGCTTCCTCTGGGATCGCGTTTAGCGCAGGGAATTCTATAGCGATCGCTGTCAGAATTTCTCTCTTCAGTGGTAACCTCATTTAAATCACGACACTTGGCCGTGATTTCGTGTGATGCTGTTTTTACACTGGCATCTCTTTTAATACTTGTACTTTTGCTTTCAGGGTCTCAGTGGTGCCCTCTGGTCGGCGTTTCAGTTCTAGCAGCAATTCCCCTTTTGCTGTCTTTCGAACTTTATTCACGCTATTTCCGAGTTCACTTAGTTCGGGCTTGGCTTTCATGAACTTCAATATATCCGCATATGTTTTTTGCATATTATTATAGCGTCCGGGCGTAGCTTTTTTTTTTAATGTTGGCTTTCTCGGTATCAATTTTTGGAGCCTCTTCACCCTTTAATTCCACATCCGTATTCCTTCCTTTCTGGGCAATTGTAAACCACGACTCGTCACCGATCTAGCCCTGACCGCTGCTTATGTCTATGGGTGAGTTTTGGTTTGCTTGGTTTTGGAAGTTTCCACCGCTTGCTTCAGCCGGCGTATATGGCTTCTTTAGACGATTTTGCACTTCTTTGTCATAGAGGATGTGTGTGTGGAGATCCGTTTGTTTGCTTTGGATCCCATAGTAAGACTTGTCGCACGAATCAATAGTGCAATTGGATATCTTATGTTTATTTAAGATTCCCAAAACGGATTGCACGGATGATGCGATGGTACAGAGGACGTGCTGTCTCGTCGTCGGTCAGAAAACAACGGGTAGCTCTAGCCTCTAACATCCCCGTGAAAGGGAATTCGAGCAGAAATCTCCAATGGCTAAGCAAAAGCGACGGTTATAGATATTATGTATTTGTATCGGCTACCCCACTAAGTCCTTGTAGATCCTCACTTTACGATCTCTCCGACTGTTAAGCCGCTTTCACATCGTAAATCCACGAAATCATATGAGAGTTTTGATGTTTTGGGTAACACTAGATGCGAAAAAAAACAGCCACTTCGAAAACGAATAGAAGGTTTTGTGCGTATGTAATTTGTATAGTGTGTGAATTCAATAAGTGCCTTTTTTTTTTAATAAATGGTAATGCAAAAACCATGCCATTTTGTTCGAAATGAAAAAAAAAATTGAACTCTGTTTTCACGGAAAGCTTATTCGAAAGTGTAAATAATAATAATCGTCTGTCTAAAAATAATTCTCTATCTGAAACAGAAAAGTGAAGGCGCAAAGACATTAAACCCCATTTTCAAAAATTATGGCACATTCACATTATGACATTACTTACTTTTGCTTCTGCTCCACCCAGTATTTTAAAATAAACGTTCCTTCGTCTGAAACTCTTAATTCATGTATCAAGAAAACATCATGGAAGTATGTTGGGAAGAATAAGACAAGTTAAAAATAGGAACGGATTATTCAGTTGAGGGCAAATTCGAATTGTTAAGTTGAAAAGGGTTCTGAAATCGCTCCTCTGTTTGGAGTTTAATAAAAACCACAATATACAATTTATCCAAAATGAAAGTTAACCTAATGAAATTTTTAATATCAAAAACACTTTGTTGGTTTTTTCACAGCAAAAACACTGTGGGACTCTGTCGGGTATTAATGTGTAATACGTTTTCAAGTACGTCTAGACCCTTTGTTAGATAAAATAAACCGATTTTGTATACTAGGCAGATATAAAGCTGGGTAGACAGCGAGGACTTATTAATATTTAATGTGCTTCGATATATCTCCAACTCCGTCATAATCACTGCTATGCGGCGGAACACATCAAGCAGGCATGAGCCACCAAACATAAGAGTATTTTTTTAAGAGGCCATTAATGTCCTCACTACTTAAAAAACACTTCGGCCATTAGGCTACAGCTAAGCTCTATGGAGCACCATACAATATACGTAAAATCGATTTGTGTATTCAGAGGATGCGGCGCGATAATATCCTTGACACATACTCCATGAAATAACATTATGTCTATAACAGTAAATACAATTTCGAGTGAATTCAAATTGGTTTTCCTACTCAATACCCATAAACTGGCATTTATGTACTCATTGTATCCTGTATATCCACTGTTTGTGAGGTGAATGTCCTTGAGAAATCCTTTGTACTCGTACGAGTGTATATGGCACGGTAGATTAGCTAACAATCTAGTATCTGGTTAAATCGATTTTACGAATGAAATAAAACGCCATAAATGTAAGGACACAATTTCTTCCTAACAAACAGAATAATCGTAACCAGGCACAAAGGACAAAATGCGGCACAAGAATGTGTTTGTACGTTGGTGGGTGTAAATACACGGGGTATTGCTAGTCAACTTCGATATCCAGGGAACTGCTCCCAAAAACATTTAGGTTTGTAATTGTGTTGTGCTGTGAACCGAAGACAACACATCGAAATTTGATTTGCTTCTGGGTGCGGTGCTCTTTGTATGCTTTTCCTTTTTGGAACTCGAAGGAAATTTCCGTAAGAGCCTTTGAGGGAATATGTTTGCGTTGTTGGGGGTGATTTAACTTAATAGTGTCAGAGCAAGGTGTCATACATAAGGGTAAAAATGAACTCATAATCTTACAGGTTATTGCCCACTGAGAAATTCAACTGAATTTGATGGCCGCCTTTTCAGAGATAACAGTTGCTGACCTTGAACCTTGGAGGAAATCCCCACAATTAAATATTTAGTTGTAGACATGCGCTGTCTGATCCAATTAGTTCAATCTGCCCTTGTCCAAAGAAAGCAAATGTTTTTGAAGGTAATTACGGTGTTCAACATTTGGTGCAGTCCTCACCATTATACCATAAAAAGTAATGGTTTGATAGTTGAGAACTATTGACGAATTGGAAATATTAGTTTGGGGAAAAGAAGTTTATTATTTTTCTGCTACATGGCTGTAGTAATACATACCTCGTAAAATATTGATAAAGATGTTCATCACTGTGATTCCGGGGCCTCTCGGAAGAGTGGCCCCCGTTGTCGTCTTTAATAAACATTTGGTTCTTTAATGTACATTTGGTTCGTACATCACGTGTTTGTTTTTATTTTTGGGATTTTAGAAATTGAATCAATACGACAATTGAACGTTTGTTTCAATTTGTTTGACATTTGATTCAATGTTGATTTTGGGATATGTAACGACGATATTGGATATGGATTAAGTTATAGGAAAGAAGGTGCAAAATGTATAGGGTGTTGTTTACAATTTTTTTTTTTTTTTTTTTTTTTTTTTTTTTTTTTTTTTTTTTTTTTTTTTTTTTTTTTTTTATTTTTATAATTACTAGACTTCTCTCGGGAGAGGCGAACCTATAGCACCGGCTGGGTGCCCCGATATCCCATCAAATAACTGTTGCAGTTCTTTTTGAACAGTTGCAGGTTGTAACGCTCCGGCAACACTCGCGTGGGAAGGGAGTTCCACAGCTTCCCCGCTCTGTAACGGAACGAGTTCTGATGCAGGAATGTTCGGGGCGTCGGAATTGTCTTGTGGAGCGCATACAATCCGAATTGCGTGGAACAATACCAAGAATCTCCGAAGAACAGTACCCGTGATAATATCTGTAAAACAGACAAAGGTCGGCTACGCGCCTTCGATGTGATAGCGACTGTAGTCCCGACGTCAGCGCCGAGTCCCCGACCAGGCGGATCGCTCGTCTCTGTATGCTCTTAAGTAGGTCGAGGGTATGTTTAGGAGCCGAACTCCAAACATGAGAGCAATATTCGTGCGCGGGTCTAATTTGGGGATTTATATAGGAGAAGAAGTTGGGCCGGAGTAAAATATTTCTTGACTCTAAAAAGATAGCTCAGTTTTCCTGGTGCTGATCTGGCGATACTCGACACGTGTTTATGCCATGATACATTCCCACAGACCGTGACGCCGAGCAATTTCAAACTTTCCCCAGCCTCGAGGGCCCGGCCATTCATCATCAGCTGTGGAACCTTTCCTTGTGAATGTTGTATATTGTGTCTTCGCTGCATTGAAGTCCACGAGATTGGCCCTTACCCACTGCAGAACCCTATCTAGATCCTGATTCAGAGAGTCAATCTGTCTACATCTCAGCTGATGCGACGCAGATGCACCAATCGGCCGAACACTCGAAAAGGAGGAAATAAGCGTACTATCACCCACAAACTGGAACACTTTGTTATCCGTTGTCTCCAACAAATCATTTATGTGAAGCAAGAACATGGTTGGAGCCAAAATAGGACCTTGAGGTACCCCGGAATTGACAGGAGGACCTTATCCAGATTTCGATTCAGAGATTCAATCTTAGCTGGTGCGACGTTGATGCACTAATTGGTCGATAACACGAAAAAGAGGAAACAAGCGTACTATCATACACGAAACTGAATGCCCTGTTATCCGTCGACTCCAACAAATCATTTATGTAAAGCAAAAACAAGGTTGGAGCCAAAATGGAACCTTGAGGCACCCCGGAATTGACAAGATACAGATCGGAACACTCGCCGGCCATAACTACCCGGATCGATTGAACCTCGAGGAAGCTCTTCGTCCAGTCGCAAAGTTGCTAGGAACTTCGTATAAACGAAGTTTGCTCAGCAATGCGCGACCACAGGTGGTTCCCAAAGACCGGCATCGAGGTTTGAATTCGTTCATGGAACGAAACCATCAGAACGAATCTAAAACAGAGGAAGGGCATAATGTGCATCCATACGATGTGAGTTCGGCTAAGCAAATAAGCCGAATCTCATAGGATGCTAATTGGGTCTTTGTTTGCTTATGTGAGGAGGTCACTGGTAATGAGAAGCAGATCCCGAATTATGAAAAGACAAAGGCAACGTTTGGGTCTTTGTCTGAGATGTGCATTGCGGCTAAATAAATAGGCGGCAATGCAATGTGGAAATGTGCTAGTGGGCTTTGGCTAGATTGTCGGGAAATGGTGTTCATGGCATCGCTGGTAAGGGTAGGTATTGAATTCATATTTGCATTTGCTTATGCTGTAGGGTTTAATTGGTGTCAAGAGACGCGAGATGCGTATATTTGTTTTGGTCCCTTGGATGTAGGTCGCCAGCCAATGTGTTTGTATGGTGATTTATGATACACTTGGTGAGGACGAGAAATAGGCGACGCAATGTGTATGGTCCCTGTTATGATGGTTACATTGTATGTAAACCAAATCATTTTGTTTTCAGGAATTCGTCTAGGGAGATTTGTCTGGCACCGAATGAATATCGTTGAGTCCGCTTACATCCGCCGACCACCACGGTCGTTGTCGCTCCCGGTCTCCGTAGCCCTCACGGGGCTCGTACATCCTGGAGTCGGGATTAGATTAATTAATTTCTGTATGTTGTATTAAAAGTAATTTTTCTTGTGGTACCAGTGTAATGCCATTCAGTAAAGCCAATTAAATGTAAGAAGACGTGTTGTGAATAAAGAACCATAGTTCTTCGATAAAAGTTTTAAATAAAAAGGATCGAATTAACCAATAAAGACATCACGCCTCTGTGAAATTGTTATGAGAAATGTATTGCATTTACACTTTATAAAAAAAGAAACATCAAGCTGAAATATAGGAAACACCTTGTATATAATCGAAAACGAATGTGGAACATCCACAGGGATTGTGACATTTTATATAAGTAATAGGACCTTAAGGAGGTTTTCGCCGTTTTCCGGAATATTTATAAGTATGAGAAATGATTCAAAACGCGACATATGAGTTGCAGCCAATAAGGACTTATTTAAGGTCGTTATAAAAATACGTGACTTATCAATTTATTTTTCGACATTTCTTGAAATCATGAACATTGATCCTACTTTCTTCGGTGCCACACAATCTTTTCTACGCAGATCTATTTTAGTTTACTTTTTCTAAGTCTAACGAGCTCTTCCTTATTTCTTGAATGACTACCTACGCTGGCAGAACAAACAATTTTCCACATGTTTTTATGTTTTGACGATGGATCAGTTATAAAATTAATAAGTTCTCGCCAGTGTTGTATATTACATTGACTACTCTAAACCATATGTACTATAAGACCACAACACGCTCCAAGATTTTTTTTAATTTCCGGTCGTTATAATATCTCGAGTGTTGCGTGAACCTAGTGCAATTGTTACTCACTGTGTTCTGTTGGGTTGGGTGGACCGAATCAAATAGAAACTACAAAGTTAATTGTGGAGTAGTTCAGTTTTTTTATTACTTATGAAGACGGACCTTAGAACAATATTGGATATAAATTTTGTATTCCGACGTGTCTCTAGTCCTCCTTGTCTGTCTAATGCGAAAGTACTTGTAATTTAGATGTACTTGCAATTTCCGTTGTTTGTTGGCAGCTTTGTGTTGGATTGAGTTGTATTAATCCTTTTTGTGTTGTATTAATCCGTTGCGTGGTATTAATCCCTTGTCTCGTTGTGTTTAAAGTGGGGCCTCGTCTTTCTGTTGTCTGCCTTCACCGCTTGTTATCGATCAATTCCCACAGCAACCAGAACAAAATAAAAATCAATGATTGCTTCTTAAGCAATACCAAAATATCCAAATATAGCTAGAGTTATCCTTTTATTAAATGGTGGCTTAGACGAATTATATTCGCCCAACTTACGGTACGACGATTGGCTTTTACTTACTGAATTCAGATCCACTGATCGAATTTAACTTTTTATTGTCTTTTCACTTTATTGGTCGTTTGCTGTGATTTTTTTTAGGCTTAATTTACTAAGTAATAAAACGACAGACTTAAACCGCACTCTTTCTTCACTGTGACGTGTTGCATACAGATTTCCTTGACTAAAATCTTCTCTCATGTGCATCGTGTTGAAAAGCTCTTTTATGTCTCTAGCCGTAATCAATCTGTCCCCCCGTTTTGTGTTAATCTTGGCAGTTATAACAGGTCAAGATCAATATTCTGGATCTCCCCCCAGTATTTTTAGTGACACAACTAAGTTGCCGTGAAAGCTAGCTGAGTACCACCAAGTGTTCTACACGGAACTGTTTCTCATGATCTCTAGTTGTAAAGTGCAATAGCAATATTGACACCTGCATTACACCAATGTCCTCCTCGATAGTGTAGTGGTTAATATACCCGCCTGTCACGCGGGAGACCGGGGTTCGATTCCCCGTCGGGTAGCCTCTGGCGCAAGACTAATGACCTTGCACGAAAAAAAACCAAATCATTATGGAATATTTAACAAGCCTCAGGACTTGCTAAAGAAGGCCAAGACCGGTTCCCGGTTGTAGTGCCGATGATGATGATTACTCCAATATTATATATTGACGTTTTTTTAAATTAATCGTTATTCGATCTGTTCGCTATTGGTTGTGATAATCGTGTAGAATCTGTGTGAATATGACAAGATAAAACGCATATGGTTCCTTTCTCTGAAACGTTTCTTAACATCGACGATATGTGGTAACTGTAAGTTTTTTTTATTGTTATTAATGCTTATATAGGAAACAACGCTGACACCACAAATTTTCTTTCAAATACACTCAGGGGTTGCCTTCCTTCTTCTTGAGTATTTGCTCGTGAAAGCCAGCAATCACAGAGAAATCACCGGGTAATTTAAAGAGCGAATAAACACAGAAAACTTTTTTATTACATCAGCATGGCAATTAATTCAAAACCAATGTGCATTTACACTTTTATTCCTTATTTTCTTATTCTTCGTCTTGTTACGGACCTCGTGTCCATGCCCTCGCCCAACACACTATAAGCCACGAATTTCCCTTCTCTACCGGTAAATTGGAAATATCGTCAAGTAGCTAATTTGCACAAACTACTTTATGCAAATTCTACTTGGCAGAAAAAATTATAATAAAAGGCGTTGGCGCCGAATAAAAAATAAAAACGTCAACTGCAAAAAAATCAAATAATTAATAGAGAACCAGATAGGAGATAGAACGGACATATTACAAACCATATAAAATAAAGAAAACAAAAGAGCAAAGCTTTCGAAATAAAGGAGCAAAACTAAATCAACCAAAAGCCAAGCCACTCCTTTTACACCTCAACACAAAGTCCAACGGACAAGCGGACCGAATCAGGCGGCTCAAAACTCAACACCCCCTGCACCAAGGAACCAGCCACAACGACCAAGGAACGGTCCAGCACTTCAAGAAAAAACACCAAGTAAGTCCCGTCCCCTTACTTATACCCATTCTCCTATACCATATTTAAATTATATTTAAATTGTTACTTAAAAATAGCAACAGTTTCTGCGCAGTCGGTAACCACCAGCTAAGGTTTGTGTCAGATCCGACGGCGATACAAATCCAGTCGTGGGAAGAGCCCCGAAGCTCTTACGCACCTACGCCGACTAGCGGAACTAGCGGGTAGGATAAGGAAACAGAGAAAAGCTGTATATAACAAATTAATAAAAATAAACAAGAATTTGGTTTCTCTTTTCCCCCTTTTCCAATTTACAGGAGACAGGACGAAAACAACGTTGGGAAGAAAATCAGAGATTATACCCAGATACTTTCCATTGTTTCTTGTGTGAATTTTCAGGCTTTTGTCTTCTTTTTATTTCTTTCTCTTTCCCTCTTTCTAGAATGGGTTTTGTCGTCGCTGGTCGTCTTATTCCTTAATCGTGTTTTGCTCCACTAGATAAATCCGGTTAGTTCCGTATTACCAATAAGTAAACGCGCAATTTAAAGAATCCTCGATGCAAACTAGAAACCAGTCGAGGAGAAATTCCGCGAGACGCGTAACGGAGGAACCCATCGCCCCTGTGTTGGGTGCGGAAAGGATTTTGGACCTAGTCTAAAACAACGAGGCAGTGTTTAGTGGACACAAAGGTCCTAATGCAGCGAGGGAACTGCACGACTTCCTCGAAAGCTGTGACAGGACATTCGATTGTTTATCCGCAGCGGAGAAAAACATTTTCCTGCGGTGGCTACCCATGCGGTTAAGTGGGAAAGCTCGCCGCATTTTTAACGAAAACCTCCCAGCACCTTTCGAGAAGTACGAACAACAACTCCGTAATGAACTACTGCCACACACTTATGAGGAGTTGCATTCGAAACTCTCTCATATGCGACAATCCCGCGAAGAGGATGTCGTAGACTTCACGTTAAGAGTAACGCAAGCAGTAACGGACTGCAAACAATCCGCACGTACAGCCACGATACCAGCACATCATTCCCCGTCCAGATAGACAGATTGGCAAAATCGGTTCTAATGGTAGGAATTAGGGAAGACCAATCCCGACACTTAATATTAGAATCAGAAAAGGACCCAATAGACAGGATTATAGCGAGACTTATGCAAATAAAGAAAACTCAAAATGAGATGAGGAGTAATAGCGTAATACCATGCCCCCACTCTACCTAATAGACAATCCATATTGAGGAACAATCCGTTCTACTATTGGGAGGATGAACAAGATCCCCACAGGAAACAAGTAGGGTTTCAGACCGGGCCTACGGGGATACTCGGCAAAACCCGCAGGAATCGAGACACAGGCAACATAGATCTGTAAATGATGCGTCTCAGGCAGTAGGGGTCAATAATAGGAACACCAACACTAGGTTCGCAGAACGACCTTTCCCTGTTACACGCTCCCAACCTTGGAAAAACTCGTTTAGGACGGAAACACTACCGCGAACCTCTAAAGGGCCAATAGGGTCTAAATCTAAAAAGCCTGAGGTACCACGGCACCATCGGAGAGGCCGAGGAGACCAGTGATTCGCCCAACAAAGGCCGGGATAAAGGTGCACCACATGCATTTGTTTTACTTGATTGCCATTGTGAACTCTGTTTTGTTACTTTAATCGTACAAAAACACAGAGTGCCTTCTAGTTTTCTTATATTTTATTATAGTCGATAATATTTGTCAATGTATTGTTTAATGTACAAACCATATAAGAAATAATACCACACACGGATTTTACTATTTGTTATCGGTTTCTTTTGTTACACATTATTTTTAAGCGCTTGCGCGACCTTCGATGGTTGATCCCTTCACGTCAAACCTCCTCCTTTGGATTCTCTATATCGACTGTCTAAAAAAGGTTTTTATTTTCATTTCCTTAAAAGAGAATTTTCATCTCCTTATCTGTGAAAGAGAATTTTCATCTCAATTTTAGTTCTCATCATCTTATCTGTATCTTATCTTCTTTCGAAGATCCGAGAGCATCGCCGCTTAGCTCGATCCTTTCATGGGGTTTGTTTGCGTTACCCATCTGGCTTAAGACAACAAGGGTTCTCGTGCGCTTCAGATGGGTAACAAAGTAACCGTGAAAATTGGGCGTCGGTTTCTAGATTTCATTTCCAAGTCATAAAATATCTGGCATAAGAAGATATGCGTTAAGATGTTTATGATTGCAAGAATTGTATGTCGGCGGGCCGACTCGCTGTGCCTTTGTGTGGACACGTGCGCCTTTCGGTTTTTGGATCTTGCAAGGAATTTAGAGGTGCTAATTGCTATTCGCTTACATGAGAAAATATGCGTCATGCTGCTTGATTTTAAGGACTTGGATTGATTGGATGAAATTGAATGGATGAATTGAATTCAATATTAGAAAATTTGTGTGGTTCGTAGAACCGCCACAGGACCATAGACAGTCACGCGACAAAGGCGGCCAGCAAGCACGAGCCAAGAGCAGTACTAGTACCAACAGTACTGGACATGTTGAGGCTCGAAAACTGAAACAACCTCAGCATCGAGTATAGCGCCGTCGACCAGAGTCGAACCTTAGCCAATCGAACTCAACTGCTACGGACGCGTCAGAGACTCTAAAGCAGGGACATCGGCGACAGAGAAACGGTCAATGGTGCACATTTTGAAGGCGACAAAACCACACGAGGGCAGTGTGTCGACAAAGAGCAAAATGAGAGACGTCGAAAAACTCCCAGAGTCGGGTCGGAATTCCCCAACCCGACCGAATTAAAGTAACCAAATAATGAAACCTGTCATCAGCTCTCACCAACAAAATTTCTAGTTGTCCAACTCTCATTAGACATCGGTTGTAGAAACACTACACGTATAATAGTGGCCTCAGGTGCGGGGATCAGCCTTATTAAGCTGAAGGCACTCCAATATGGAACCAGATTGGATACAAAAAAGGGATCTACCCTCCAAACGCTTTTTGGCAAGGGCAAGTCTAGAGGCTATTGCAAGGGGATTCAAATTACCCCCCCCCCCCCCCCCCCCCCCCAAATCTCTTGTAATTTTAAGGTGATAGACTCCCTACCGGGATTATCTGCAGATGGATTGTTAGGAAACGACTTCCTGTCTAGGAACTGTAAAGTTAATGGACCGCGAAACTGTTTGCAATTTTCCCCAACAAGAATTAAATCCGGTAAACTTTTCCATTAACTTTAAATAAGATAGGAAGTGGATGTCAGGACATAAGGCAGCCAGTCGGGAATCCGCACCAAGAGGAGCCAAAGAGGTCCAGACCGCGATCGGTAGTATACCGGTTACTCTACCCAAACAGGGGAAAGGCTCCGAAAACTTGTCACACTCCAATTACACCAACCCCAAGATACCATCCCACAAGCCGAAGAAGACCAACGAAGATGATGCATTGGTGGTAACCTACCACCAAACCGTTCAGAGGTAGAAGCTTTTCTGAACAGACCGGTAGAAATACCGGGATGTTCACGGTAGTGAAGGTAGAAAAGAAGAAAATTAGTGGTGCACAACAGCAGGCTGAAACCAACACACTATAAGCCACGAATTTCCCCTCACTACCGGTAAATTGGAAATGTCGTAAAGTAGCTAATTTGTATAAACTACTTTATGCAAATTCTACTTGGCAGAAAAAATAATAATAAAAAGCGTTGGCGCCGAATAAAAAATAAAAACGTCAACGGCAAAAAAATAAAATAATGAATAGAGAACCAGATAGGAGATAGAACAAACATATTACAAGCCATATAAAATAAAGGAAACAAAAGTGCAAAGCTTTCGAAATAGAGGAGCAAAGCTAAATCAACCGAAAGCCAAGCCACTTCTTTTACGCCTCAACACAAAGTCCCTGAACAACGGACAAGCGGACCGAACCAGGGGGATCAAAACCGAACAACCCCTGCACCCAGGAACCAGCCACAACGACCAAGGAACGGTCCAGCACTTCAAGAAAAAACACCAAGTCCCGTCCCCTTACTTATACCCATTCTCCTATACCATATTTCAATTATATTTAAATTGTTACTTAAAAATAACGTAACCATTTTTGCGCAGCCGGTAACCAACAGCTGAGGTTTGTGTCAGATCCGACGGGGATATAAATCCAGTCGTGGGAAAAGCCCCGAGACTCTTACGCACCTACGCCGACTAGCGGAACTAGCGGCTAGGGTAAAGAAACTAGAAACCAATCGAGGATAAATTCCGCGGGACGCATAACGGAGGAACCCATCGCCGCTGTGTTGGGTGCGGAAAGGATTTTGGACCTAGTCTAAAACAACGAGGCAGTGTTTAGTGGACACAAAAGTCCTAATGCAGCGAGGGAACTGCACGACTTCCTCGAAAGCTGTGACAGGACATTAGATTGTTTATCCGCAGCGGAGGAAAAATTTTTCCTGCGGTGGCTACCCATGCGGTTAAATGGGAAAGCTCGCGCGCATTTTTAAGGAAAACTTCCCAGCAACTTTCGAGAAGTACGAACAACAACTCCGTAATGCACTACTGCCACACACTTATGAGGAGTTGCATTCGAAACTCTCTCATATGCGACAATCCCGCGAAGAGGATGTCGTAGACTTCACGTTAAGAGTAACGCAAGCAGTAACGGACTGCAAACAATCCGCACGTACAGCCACGATACCAGCACATCATTCCCCGTCCAGATAGACAGATTGGCAAAATCGGTTCTAATGGTAGGAATTAGGGAAGACCAATCCCGACACTTAATATTAGAATCAGAAAAGGACCCAATAGACAGGATTATAGCGAGACTCTACCTAATAGACAATCCATATTGAGGAACAATCCGTTCTACTATTGGGAGGATGAACAAGATCCCCCACAGGAAACAAGTAGGGTTTCAGACCGGGCCTACGGGGATACTCGGCAAAACCCCCAGGAATCGAGACACAGGCAACATAGATCTGTAAATGATGCGTCTCAGGCAGTAGGGGTCAATAATAGGAACACCAACACTAGGTTCGCAGAACGACCTTTCCCTGTTACATGCTCCCAACCTTGGAAAAACCCGTTCAGGTCGGAAACACTACCGCGAACTTCTAAAGGGCCAATAGGGTCTAAATCTAAAAAGCCTGAGGTACCACGGCACCATCGGAGAGGCGGAGGAGACCAGTGATTCGTCCAACAATGGACTACTGCCACTCGCTTCTTATGAGGAGTTGCATTCGAAACTCTCTCATATGTGACAATCCCGCGAAGAGGAAGTCACAGACTTCACGTCAAGAGTAACACAAGCAGTAACGGGTTGCAAAGAAGCAGCAAACCGCACGTACGGCCACGATACCAGCACATCATTCCCCGTCCAGATAGACAGATTGGCAAAATCGGTTCTAATGGTAGGAATTAGGGAAGACCAATCCCGACACTTAATATTAGAATCAGAAAAGGACCAAATAGACAGGATTATAGCGAGACTTATGCAAATAGAGAAAACTCAAAATGAGATGAGGAGTAATAGAGGATGGTATGATACGACACTACCGAGGTGGAGGGAAACACACCATGACCAGTCACCCTCACCTGATAGGGATATATTTAAATAGGAATATATTTAAATTGTTACCTAAAAACCTCTACACTTTCATTCCACCATCTATCTTCATTCTATACGGATTATTACAGTCTTTTTAGGGTGTGTATATTGAAAGAGAAATAAAAACTTGAGATACGGATGTTGCATTGGTCGACGCGAAACTCTTAAATCATTGTAACGGTCGGCGTCAAAATACTTCAATACATATTGGGACATTCAAGATTTCTAAATTAAGAGGCTCCATACAGTGATAATAGAATTTGCTAATATTATCGCTTACTTGTATTATAAACTACCTTTGTAGCTAAGATTTGCAGCATTGATAGAACGTAATTGGGATGTGTTATGAAACATTGGAGGATTGCATTAGGTATTGAATTGTTGGGGTATCATCAGTAAAAGCTGTAAGAGGGGTGGCTTACCTTCTTTGGTGGATATTTTGATCGTTCCTGTAGACGTTCCTGCTGGGGGCCGTTTTCTGCTTGAGTGGGCGGCGCAAGAAATGTGTCCTCGCAACTTCCTCCTGTGGCGTGGGAGCTTATGGACGGGACACTCGGCTGTTGCGGGCTCCTTGACAGCGAGGGTGGTCTTTTGATGTTGTTGAATAGGTCCTCTTTGATTTTTGTTAATTAAACTGTCAACTCTTTGTCTTTTCAATTTCGGTTTTATTGGTTAAGCTTTAAATTTTAATTGAGTGTACACTGTTGGATTTAATTTTTCATACGGCCAGCGGTTCGGCCTCTGGAGATCTACTAATTTGGTCGGTCAGCGGTTCGACATCTGAAGCTTGACTGATCGCGAAATCGGAAATTGCCGCCCTTTTATTGTTTTTTCCGTTGACTTTTGTCAACTATTTTAATGTCAAAATTCCAGGAAGTACACACAAAACTTCGTGTGCTTCAATTGGAATTTTGTTCTAGGAATTGTTTGAGGATTTGGTTGGATAGGTTCCGGGGGGGGGAATCATGAAATGCGTTTTGAATTAAGCATTTCATGATGTCAGGATTTTGGGAATTGAGTCAATGTACGACGAATTAACTCTTGGTTTAATTCGTCGTTCATGCGACTCAATATGGAATTTGGATGTATTATGTATTAATGGGAAGTATTGGGGATTTGGATGGGATTATTTGATAATATTGGGGATTTGGATAGGAGGAGCGATTTAGGATCGCTACAGAATCAAAAACGTACAATATTGTTATCGTTAGAAAATTTTACGATAACGAGTTCTTCACACGTTGTTCGTTATGCAGTCCAATGGTTTATGTTACTTGAGCTATTGTGTGAGTGACATATTTTCGACATATGTGGAACACATTAATAAATATTTACTACAAATATATTGATTTGATATCTTCTTCCTGCGTACACATCTCACAAGTGATCTCTCTTCCGTTGAACATCTCCGACATCTCATATTCAATATCTCATCGCCATTCATAAAGCTGCATATATGCACTTCCTATCTTCCGGTTCAATATCATTCCCTGCTCGATGTGGTATTACGTGTTCAGCACGTGCGTTGTGAACATTTTTAATCATCAACCCTTTTGTCCGAGATTCTTGATCAGTTATGTTGAAACAAACACAAGAATATCTCCATTCTAGTCAAGTGGGCTGTCAACGATGTGCTTGTTTCTTTGAACAATGTGTAATTAGTGCTCCGCTTTTAAACCCTTCCTCAGGGAGAATACATGTCCATGTGATGACTCATTGCGGTCGTCAGCCCATAGCTATTCATCCCCTTAATGACGCACACTACCTTCTGTTCTCGTTTGTTGGGGTGATTTACTCATCACCACCCACTGTGCTTTGTTTGATTAGACATTTTGTCTTCTATCCTTTTCGGTTTGTATCCTTTTGAATTTAATGCGGTACCCCCATTGTTGATAGGAAGTGTATATGGTGTAGATGGGGTACAGCCGTATCCGATAAATGTGTGTTCTCCATCCACGACGTTTCGTTATTTATCTAGATTTAATCGTTGTGATTTGTCCCTATTCTCTCTTGCAAGCTATCCTGATCCTTTGTATCGCATAAAATTGCTGTATTCGCCAAGTTGTTTCTAAAAGATAAACATTAAAGCTTGGATATGGGTAGAAGTCATTTATAATGAGTAAAAATAGTGTGAATGGAGCTAACATTTAGAACATACCTAAGTTGGCAACCAGTATATTCCGTTGACCTGATTCCTTAGGCTAACCCTTTTCTCCCATGATTATTCTAACCAGGACTCTTCTGATTAGATTTATCTGAGAGCTCTCATGTTAGGGGATGTAAAAAATGTATATTAGCAGACTGTGCGTGAATGGATGTATTGAATCCACCTCTTGTACTTCAAATGTTTGTAAATGAATGGGTTTTAGTACCAACACAAGTCCGTAAAGAACATTCATACGGCTGAAGGCTTATTTTGAATGAGGTCATTTTTGAAAAGGAATGTGTTTTAGCCACAACTATCCGTACATTACTCATTGACTATGGGTTGCAACAATTGAATATAATAGTTCCTGGTGTTATGTATGCTATGAGATTCATGAGCTGTTCCTCTAGAACTTGTAAAATATCGACGAGAAAAAATTGTTACACTTCATGTACAGTTGGCAAGTAGCCACGAGCTCATCAACTTTCTTGAAAACGTTCTGTGCTTGTCTTGGAACAATAGGGTTGAAGCTATCTATATTCTTCTATTGATGCAGCAATTGAAATTGTGTCATAAAATTCTCCTTGAAATCGCTTACCCAAGGAAAGGAGCTTCTTTCGATTTATAGTTTCAAAAGTTACGTAAGATGTGATGTACATTGTTGGACACACCCTATATACCACTTGGACTAGTGGAAGTTTTAATAGATTTTTGTTTTTTAACGAAACAATTTGTCGTCACTGAAATAGAATACATGTCGAAAGTTTTGTATTAGTTCAAGAAGAGCTGAAGTATGAAAGCTATGGTCTGTCAGTGGGGGAGTCCAGGGAAAGACTTAGATTACGTGACCTCAAACGATTAGAAAAACATAAGGTCTTCAAAGATGGAATTGCACCGTGGAATAAACAATGTTTAAGTGTGTTTTTCAATATACAAGATATATATGAAATGAATCATATCCTTTACCTAGAGGGTATTATGGGTAGGTTTTTATGTTGGCATCATCACGGATGCAGGTTCCATAAACACCCACTGAATAGCAGAGAAATTGTTCATCAGCGAAGAATGAATAAATAAAGAAAACGCACAGAATTAATTTTAATGTTCCTTTAATTGATCTTTTGATATTTTTACAGCAATTGTGTTGTTACAGAGATAAAGTTTCGTGGATTGTATTAATGACACAAGGTTATTTTCAACACTGAAAACTTGCCGCCAACAGTCAATAGGCAGGGTGAAACTGGTGAGAGATGTACTAGAGGTTTTATTTTTACACACAAACTATTCATTTAATTATAACACCTTACAAACACACTTGATTAGTTACGCACGTGGAATTTAACTGAAATTAACAATATGTTTAAACAACAACTATTGAATGTAAATCGCTCTCGTCGCGGAAAAATTGTGCAAATAGACCGGAGAATTAATGCACCGATAATTAGGACGTGCTAACGAGATTGGGGTTGCAATTTGATTCCATGATGTGTTCGTCGTCAACATCCACTAGCTGCGGTAGTGATGCATTTCCGTCGATCTGGGAGGAGCCTCTTCGATCCTCTTATTGGCGTCGGCCAATGGACGATCGACTTGAGGTTTGGTGGCAGGTTTCTAAGGCGAACGTACAGATCAAATTGAAAATGTATACCTTGAACACCACAACAACGCAGTCGCGAAGGGTGCACAAAGGGAAATCCAGATACGCCGGCTGAACAAATAAAGATCGAATACCGAGGCTGGCCGACTATGTCATCATAAACCATGTGTATCGATACGATTGTTTAAGTAACAATCATGGGTCGTAAGGAATCCGGCCTGCAGATGTGCAAGCATATGGCTTACCCAGTGGCCATGGGCCAACGGATGGTAGATAAAGTAAACACAGCAAGGTTACTTTGTGTTCGGTTTAGCCGGTATGACATGGGAACCCTGTAGTGTTTACTCAATAGCTCACAATCGTGTCGTTGTATGCTATACATTATTCGGTGACGATAGGTCAATCGAAAATTTGTTTATCATTGGTTGTGGCAAGAGGAGCTATTGCTTAGGCAAAAGCAATGCTACATGAGTATGATCATGAGGTATGATTGTTTAAATAACAATCATATTCATTTATAATTAGATAATCGGGTGATGGCAGATAAAGGGAAATTGGTTCCACTGTAGACAATCTGATAGATATGGGGGCAACGTTTGGTTTAGCGAACGAACATGGGATGTGACCGTTGCTAGTTTGTTTAAAGTAAACACTTTAAGGTCATGTCTAATTCGATGCTTCTTTGCGGCCTATGATCGGTGGTAACCGATAAAGAAAAGAATCAGCTACAGCTGGACATGAGGGCAATGTTTGATTTAAGTCAGCCGAAACCTTGTCGACGGTGGCAAAAGGTCAGGCTGGATGGCCACATGTTTAGATAATGTGCGGGTAAGTAAAACAAGCACAGTGGGGTGCTGTGTGTTTAGTTTAGTTTTCATGGGATGACATGGCTAAGCATGTCATGCCGAACATAGGGAAAATGCTCCTCAGCCATGTTCGGATGTTTATGTCGGTCATCCAAGGGAACAACCGAAATGCATTTCAGGGCATAGGTTGAAGTTAATGCAATGGCAAGATTCTGTAATCTTGCCGAGGATTTATGAATCAGGTAAGTTGTCTATGGTATTTGCAGGTATTTGCAGGTTATATGGGGCTGGGGCGATGCGTGGCTCTTCGGCGCCTTGAAGAACCCCACAGTATAATTAAGAGACCGGTACGAATTATAACACTAAAAAAAAAAAAAAAAACGAATGGTTTTGTATGTTTAAATTCCTTATACAGGGTCTCAATCGGACGATAGTTTCGACATATATGATTAAAGAGATACGTACTCTTTGTATTTGGTATAAGAAATGGCCTTTATTAATCTTCTTTACTCTATTTATTCGTAAAACGTATTGAGGCTAACAATGAACAATTTACTTCTAGACAAAACATGAATAGTTAACGATTTTTTGTTCGAAACAACTTTTGCTTTGTTTTTGATTTTTTGACAAAATAGGAATTGTTAGCATAAGCAAATCAATGACATCTATTGACGCCAGTTAAATAATTATTGAAGTTGCTTATTGGGCAGAATTTCGTGTAAATATCATAAACAAACTCCCCGCGGAAAAAGTTCTTGTTGGATTATAGAACGAATTTTAATTCCAAACTGTGTCCGTGTTTATGTGAGGTGTCGTACAGCGGTGAATTATGTATGCCAGTACCCAACATCCAGGTATCTTGTCTTAGATCCGAGCAAATTTCTAAGTGAACAGCTTTGATAACTAAACGGACAAAGACCACCATCCAAACTTTTATGATTTGATCAAACCTTGTTGCGCTGGCTTTAATGCAGAGAGGACTGTGGGGGTTCTCTATACTACATGGAGAACCAACCCACTATTTCAGCCTTATTTCGACCGCTAACAGCGTGTCAAAGCAACCCCAATACCTCCCACCAAGCTATTTACGTATAAAAGAAGCATGGCCGGAAGTCATTTATTCATTTAGTTAATGCACAACTGCATTCAGTGTTTTCTTGCCATACGGCAATTGATCGTTCCGATCCAGCAAAAAGAAAAAAACAAATTAATAACTCTTAATATATTATTTTATTTGTAATGTGGTGGACACTGGTTACATCACCTTAGTGTCGCTTGCCTTTCTTAATATAATAAAAAACAACTCGTGTTATTTTATAGCAACTTGACTTCTTTTTTAAATCCGCTCGTCCGATCGGCTACTTCTCCGTTTTCATTAGCGGAGCCTCACTGCCAAAACCGTGCTTCATGTTGTACGCAGAATTGTTCTGGTGTCACCGGTCCCACCTGACCTCTCCTTGCTGTTTTACTCCGTTGCCTGAGATCGCTCTTCAATCTCACAACGGATGACTGGCATGCAAAGCTCAGCTCCAATTGCAACTTCACCAGAGCGAGCCTTCCATTGCATATCTTTGAGCGCGAGGTAACACCTGCGCCGTTGACTGTTCTCTTTGAATTATGTTGTTGACAATGTTATCGATTATTTGATTATCGTTTGTATTTGGGTTATGTCGTTGCCTGTGTTATGATGAATTGTTATTGTTTGGGTTTATTATGTTGCACTTGCAACAGCAACACTTCTGCATTAACCCAAGCGATTTCCACCGGAAATTCCAGTCATTTTGGTTGACAACAAACATGTCTGACCAAACGACGCGGTTACATAATCATGCAACGGCTGGTGTAATTCCAAATTCTTCGAGTTTGGTTTCCACGATAATATTACCCTAGCCAATGTAGCGTCACTTCGACGTCCCCCAGAAACGCTATCCGCTTGGGATCAATTTTCTCTTTTTGCAGGTGAATAACACCAGCCATTATCCATTCCTTCCCATGTTCATCTTCCTACAGTTCAATGCACTCTGAGATCACCACATTCACCGAATTAGGTCAGTGGGCTATCCTCAGAGTTGCATTGGTATATGCACACAAAAACCCAATCCACCCCGGGATCATTGAACATTGTGTTCCGGTTCTCTCATTCTCCTTTGTCCGTCGACCGTTGATTTAACCGAAGCGTTTATCTACCTCGATGGGCGGGGAACATGGGAGACCACCGAATGTAAAGATGATCTCGATTGGTTGCTTGTGGTGCAAATGCAAAATCCAAATTTCATCCCTAATTGGGATCAGTCTTTATCCATCCGCCATCGAGGTAGGGCACGCAACCCTGAGTTATATTAAAACACACAGTATACATCGTTGATAGTCTAATCCCACTTTGGAGCAAGTGTGCACCAGTCGTAATTCATCATCACGGTTAATTAATTGTATTTTAAATTTCACCATCGAAGTTTTATTCAAAAGCTCTATTCTGTTCGTCTACGCATAGACTCGATCAATTTTATTAATGTCGACGCGCTGTGGTTCGGCAATAAGTGCGAGTGGTAAATGTTACTTCTAGTTTAAAATAAACCTGTAATTAAAAACCTTTAGTATCTTGTACAGAATCAAAGTATTCGACAATGTGTGATTTAAGAACAAAGGCAGGATCTGTAAATAAGACACCGACCAAAAATAAAAATTAATAAAAATTGTAAATATAAAAAATACAAACATCATTCAAGTGTTTCATTTATTTTTCTTGGACATACGTGTGGCAGCAGAATTCGGTTCGTTTTACTCAGCGAACAAACGTTGGGGAGTAAGTGAAAACAGGGTCGTGCGTCGGCACACCAACTTATCACCCCCCACAGGACTGCACAAATCGATCCCGCTTTTGTTAAATACTGGAATTGGGGTGATTCGTTCCGTGGGTAGAGCTCCCATAATCGGCTGGACAGTGTGGGCCTTCCATCGAATTCATATGAAGCAACTCCGGATACATTTTTTGACTAGTGCTTTTACAGCAGGAATTCAGAATTCTTCCCTTGTTAAGTTCTCCGTTAAAGAATTTCCGCAATGGTGATGATCCAGGTGTGTTTGGCGTACTATTAAGTCAACCAAGTGGCATCTCGTTAATAATATTGGATGCTTATGACTTTCCGAGAGGTTGGCAAGAGAAGTACTCCCTCCCTCACGAAGGATGTTGTCATCCGGACCAAACATTGGAGTTAAAGATGTCAACCAGCCTGACTACAGGAAAGTTTTTGATTTCTTAAAGTGACCCATTTCGTTGTCAAATAACAGATTATTTTTTTAACACAAACGCGCGCACAAAAGGGGATTTTGGAGTACCCTTAAATGTCAGAGCACAGTGTGAGCGAAAGGTTGCTGCTGAAATCGGTTGATTTTGCCTTAGCATTGGATATTTCTTCAGCGGTGATTGGGTTTCACGTGTTTGCTTCTTTTTGGGCCACCGAAGACAATAAGCGCTTAATCGTAGTAGACGGTTAAAGCAGGAAAGAAATGTTTATATAATTTTTATTGAAATGAAAATTTGTAGGCTTGTTAATATGAGTATAGCGCATTCAATTTTGTTGTAATTTTTAAAACAAAATGGCGGCTGTGTAGTGGCGTAAAGTTGACCCATAAAGTAACAATGAACACTCTGGAAATCGTAATTTTCATCTGAAGAATACAAAAAAAAAATAACTATGTTAAAAACATTCGCAGTTTGTCGGTCAACCTCGAAAAAGTGATAAAAAAAATCAACGGTTGGCAGAAGTTATTCGGCAAAATTGATGATTTTTCGACTTTTTTCTGGCGTTTTTGCAATAACAATTTAATTTTGCAACAAAATTTATGTTTACAGACAAACTAATAATATATAGAAGATATTTTCAAAGTTTCAGCTAAATCGATCAAGTAGTTTTTGAGTATCATCATCATCGGCACTACAACCGGGAACCGGTCTTGGCCTTATTTAGCAAGTCCTGGGGCTTGTTAAATTTTCCATAATGATTTGTTTTTACGGGCAAGGTCATTAGTCTTGTGCCAGAGGCTCCCCGACGGGGAATCGAACCCCGGTTTCCCGCGTGACAGGCGGGTATACTAACCGCTATACTATCGAGGAGCAATTTTTGAGTATTCGTGGTCGTAAATTTGAAAAATGTTTCGAGAAATACGCGTTTAAAGTATGGACTATCGAAGATGGTATTGTGGGGGTTCTTTCAAAATACGCGAAGAACCACCCACAATTCCAACACCAACTCCCGTCACCAACCCGGAGTCACCTGCAAACATTTCCTCCCCAAGGGTATTGTTTCATGCACACACATCACACCAATTTTCCCTGAAAATAATTCGGTTAACATATAAAGTAACGTCATAAATCAAGAAACGTTATGTCGGCGTCCCTGCCAGCCAGTGTATCCTGCCACAGACGTGCGCAGCCGATTTTCCTGGCTTATCCACATTCACGGCAGCCCTCTGTCCAACCAACAAAAGCAGTTTTCGCATCCCGCGTCTAGCCGCCAAAAACCGAATTCACCACCATGTAAATATGCACACAAAAGAATTCGATCTTTGCTGTCGGCATAGATACCATGAACAATCACCATTGTGTATCTAAATTGCTTTTAGCACCAGTTTTTCTGATGGCATGCAGCCTATTTACACAGCTGCATGCACATCACCACACGGTGCCCTTTGTTCCATCTCTTTTTTCCCGGCTTCGTTACCCATGACCTCTCTGCATGAGTAAACAATGTAATCTCCGCGGCATCAACCGGGCACTCACCAGGATCTACTCAGAGAGATCCTCTCACCATTGTCACCCAAAGAGAAACTTCGCTTTCTCTTAAAGAACAAAACTCACACCTAGCAGAGAGTCGACTCTGCACGAGTCAACAGTCGAGTTTTATCCACCAGAGAGTGCGCACGAAGGTGGAGTCGAGTACCCACCGGAGTCGAGTTTTACCATCAGCGGAGTGCGCACCGAAGTACGCGTAACGTCAAGCGCGTTTGCGTGTGTTTTATTTTTCAACTCGGGGAAGTTTCAGTTTATTTTTCAACGTAAACTTATCCGTAAATCTGTGAAATAACGTAAATTCATTAATCCTAAATCGTTATTATTGAAAACATATAGTGCGGCACAAAATCGGGATGTAGTAGTCTCTTTAATAAAAAATAGCAATAGGTTCATACGAAGGTGTTCAATAGTTTTGTGAAAACAAATAAACCATACGAAATTAAAAGGCAAACAATAAACCATTTATAAATTTCATTAACTGCTTGAGTGTCAAAATTTAGAAGTAAATTAAATTAGAAACTAGACACATTTCATTGTGGAAGAGTGTTTCCTGTGCTGCTGCTCAATAAAACGTTAATCGCTGTAAAAAAAAAAAAGGAAGAATTAAAATAAAAAAACATTTATACAAAACAATATCCCCGTGTTTCTTTGATTATCTATGAACAGTATTCGGCGGAACGCAGTGGAATATTAGTGAACCCGCTCCCGTGCTGGCACACAGACTAATATAACCCCACAGTATCTACACCTTAATCATCGATCCCACGACAGTACAAAAGACCTTCAACTTGTTCATAGACTTCATTGTCCTCTTGTTGAAGCTTTTTGTGAGCTTAAGGAGGCCTTAGTCTCTTGCCTCTGTTGCAGTTTATCTGCACAATAAAATAAATATAAACAATTTCAAAAGGCTACTCACAGTTGGGCCTTGGTCTGGTTGTTGCTTAAATTGTTGCAGTTTATAGTTGGGCTGGTAGTTGCTTCTGTTCCACGTGCCGGGTGCAATGCTTTACTTATTCCCTCGATTGTTTATAGTTAGTTGTGAGACAGGATTTACTCAGTTCAAAATATGAATCCTTTTTGTTTTCGCGTTTGTCGAAGAATGATTTTTTCTTTTTTAGCCTTTATTTTCCAAGCCCGCTTTTTTTATATTTTGTATACAACGCCTACAGTAGCGCTGTTTATTTTTTCATTGTTTTATTATATTATACATCATCATCATCATCATCGGCACTACAACCGGGATCCAGTCTTGGCCTTATTTAACAAGTCTGAGGCTTGTTAAATTTTCCATAATAATTTGTTTTTCCGGGCAAGGTTATTAGCCTTGCGCCATTTATTATATTATTATTATTTTATTATCATTATCTAATTTTTTTTAATTCCGTCTCGTCGGAGTTTTTTGGGGAGGTGGAGGGTCCACGCAACAATTTCTCCCCCGCTCATAAAAATGGAGCTGCATTCTTTGAAGACGAATGAACTATTGTATGGGGTGTGTACCAATAACCCGGAGCTCCGACGACTTTCTACTACTACGGCGGTAGAACCTATCACCACGTCTTTTACCTCCTTGCAGTTCCCGGTATTCATAATAGGGTTTCAAGAGATTGTTGTGTACCATCACGTCCCTTTTCCCTATTTTATTGGGATTAATAAGGTTAATTCGAACCTGATCCGCGGATGCAATACGTCTCCGTAAGACAATCCGCGCTCGGAAAACTGTATCAAGAAGATAGTGTTCCGAGTCGACGTTGGCACCTCAGTACGTTCATACCGTCATCAGGCTCGAGGAGTGGCGGCGATCTATCAACACGTGGTCAATTTGGTTGCGAGTGGCTCCATCAGGCGATACCCAGGTGGCTTCGTGGATATCTTTACGCGGAAACCTGGTATTCGCAACGACCAAGTTTTTTGGGAACCTACGTAGTGCCTGAAAACCGAATCCCGGCCTATTTTCGCATTCAAATCACCAAGATCGATTTTCACATCGTATCTTGGGCAGGCATTGAGTGCCCGTTCGACGTACTCGCAGTATTCTTCCTTTTAGTCGTCAGGGGACTCTACTGTAGGTCCGTGAACGTTTATGAGGCTTATGTTCTTACACTGCCCTCACACGTGAAGAGTGCATAGCCTTTCGTTTATTGCATTAAAGCTGATAATGGCAGGCTTCAGTTTTTGGCGGACTAGAACGCCTACCCCGAGCACATGGTGATTTGCATGACAGCTGTAATAAATGTCATACTCGTTTCTTTGGATAACACCACCCCCCGTCCATCTTATTTCTTGTAATGCTATTATATCAGCCTTATATTCGGACATGGCATCGGCTAGCTGCTGTGCAGCCCGAGCTCTTTATAGTGAGCGGACGTTCCATGAGAAAATTCTTAAATCGTTTAGCTATTTTCGTTTCCGTGGTCGCCGTCGTGTATCCCGTCCATATCCGAGGTTTGTTAAATTTTCTACAATAATTTGTTTTTACGGGCAAGATTATTAGCCTTGCACCAACCTTTCTCGGGATATCGCTGCATGCATTGCTTCACTACTTGGCGGCTGCCAAAGTAGCTATCCAGGGGTGTTTAGATTGATTAGAGGGATCCGGCTTGTGTATGATGGTAGAATCAGCGGATTTTCCCAGTATAGTCCGCGGAGGGCAAAGCGCAAGAAACGACCTTGTGTTACGTACCAAAACCACCCCCCCAAACATTCATACCGGGCGAAGCCCCAATCAATTTCGGATCACATATAGTGAATCCCAGGCAGATTGATTAATGTACCAATCAGCCAAGGAAATATAACCATAGAGTCCAGACATACATCTGAGAACAATACTCAATGGCGACACCGTTTCCTTTAATCCATTCTAAGGATACGTTTCCTAAACGGAAAAAGAGCGGTGCATGTAAATAGGATTGATGGACAACAACAGCATTAAGATGTACAAAATATCTTTGGCACCGTTGTCCATTAAAAAGTAATTACCAAAAAAACTCGTGGTAAATACCAATCCGAAACATTACTAAAAAACCCAAGTAATGTTTAATGACCTATGGTAATTGTCGATCCTAGGAAAATTACCGAAGGATCAAACAAAAGATCGATGGCTCACAATAGAGATCCGGATACAAAGGATTTTATGTGAGGCCAACGAGAAAACAAAAAAGGAAAATAACACGTTGCTTTTAGGTAACGTGGAAAAAAGGTTTCCTTCCGATCAAACGATCGAGATAGAGTTGAGTTGGTTTTAGATGTTGAAGGAGAACAGTCCGGTAACGTGTGTGAGTTCGTGTACGAGTAGAACGTTAGAAAAAGAATTGGTGATGTCGCCTCGCTAATTTCGTGTTATGCGTGTTCTCTTAAATAAATTTGTAATGAATCTTTAGTCACTCCTTTCAACAACCACCTACACTTTAATTAAAACAACTCGTATATTTATATTTCTTTGTTTTTTTTTTTTTTTTTTTTTATTATTAAGTATATTACACAGACACACTGATACCCGGACACGTTAATGCGTTATACAGATGATGATTTCAACTAAACTATTTCTTATACTCCTCCAGGGAGATGTATCGGATTATTTTAAAAAGAATAAATTGAAATGAAGAACCACGTTGGAAACAAATTGCTAATTTAAATCGACACCTCGGCGTACGCGAACTCTTTTCCTATGTCCGTTCCGGACGAAATCTTACGACCAACTCCTCGTCCGTTCTGGACAACTGTCAAAACACCAACTCAACTCTATCTCGATCGTTTGATCGGAAGGAAACCTTTTTTCCACGTTACCTAAAAGCAACGTGTTATTTTCCTTTTTTGTTTTCTCGTTGGCCTCACATAAAATCCTTTGTATCCGGATCTCTATTGTGAGCCATCGATCTTTTGTTTGATCCTTCGGTAATTTTCCTAGGATCGACAATTACCATAGGTCATTAAACATTACTTGGGTTTTTTAGTAATGTTTCGGATTGGTATTTACCACGAGTTTTTTTGGTAATTACTTTTTAATGGACAACGGTGCCAAAGATATTTTGTACATCTTAATGCTGTTGTTGTCCATCAATCCTATTTACATGCACCGCTCTTTTTCCGTTTAGGAAACGTATCCTTAGAATGGATTAAAGGAAACGGTGTCGCCATTGAGTATTGTTCTCAGATGTATGTCTGGACTCTATGGTTATATTTCCTTGGCTGATTGGTACATTAATCAATCTGCCTGGGATTCACTATATGTGATCCGAAATTGATTGGGGCTTCGCCCGGTATGAATGTTTGGGGGGGTGGTTTTGGTACGTAACACTTGAACACCCTCAATCCTGCGAATGTGAGGCACTTGATACGGGGACCAGACCTGACTAGCGTATTTGAGTAGTGGCCGGACAAAAGTGGTGTAGAGTGATTGGGTGACATAGGGTTTAAGGAATTCCTTCGACCAGCGTTTGACAAGCCCAAGGGCGGCGTTGGCCTGGAGGATTATGCAATCAATGTGTGCGGTAAATTTGAGCTCCTTGTCGCATAGGACGCCCAGATCGCGAATCAATTCAACCGATGTTATCGGTTGGTTCAGTAGGATATAGGAGCGTGGGTGAGTGGGGGAACGCTTCCGAGAGAATTTCAATTGATTACTTGTAAACGTCTCTTTAAAAATGTCTTCCCATTTTCATTTTATTTATTTTAAAAACTGAATGCATTTAGAGATAAAAACGGAGTCGTCTGAGGAATACTCTGTCCTATCATGTGTTTCCGTATCACATCAAGATCTCTTTCCCACTTGTTCTTCTACATTTGAAATTGTCCTGTAATACCTTTTAGGTCCGTGTTTTATGAACAAGAGTTATGTTCCAAATTCAGAATTCTTCATGTAGGTGATTCTTGTTATTAAAAGGTGCAAAACTTCTCTTTTGCTCTTTTTATTCCTGATATAATTCGTGCAAGTTTAATTTTGAATCTGCTGGACCACCTGGGGTCATGTTGTGTATTTAGATTTTTTTTAGCCACGCAAATACCACATATCCTTGCATTTATTTTTCTTTATTTTGTGCTTTCATCGTCTTAATTGCCCTAAAATCTGCCATTGTAGACGAAGAGTATGAAAAGAGCAGCAAACTCAAGAATAAATCGTGTGATACGATAAAACGCGCAACACCTATGTTATTCTTGATGGATTTGCCTTTCAATACACTTTTCCAGATTTAGCTAATCACCAGACGTGTTGATCCCCTCATTCACGTGCCCACGTTTTCAAAGTGTCGTTTCGAAGCTTTATACAGTCTGTCTTTAAGAAAAGTATTTATAACATTCTCATTCAAAAACACAAAAGCAACCAGACAACTTAAACAATTGACACCTACAATAGAATAGTCCTGAAATAAGCGCACCCACCCACCTGCGACTAGTCATTCACACAAGCAATAAATTAATTTGAATTCAAAAATAGAAATGGTAAACGTCTACATGCTTCTGGTGTTTTGCCAAATTCTTTTTCCGAGAAACCTCCTAATACGACCGGGAACTAGTAAACAATCTCGTACTTAGGATTCTGTTAGACGCATTAAAAAGACGTTGAAACATTCTCATTTCGAAGCGAACTATTTTTCAACGTCTATATAAAGATTTCGTAGTAATACGTTTAGGGGAAACACGGTTCCACAAAATAGATTAGACGCAGATTTGAAAGAGAAGGCAGGTGAAAAAGACTGATGATTTGATTGAATCACGACAGAACTTTCACTGAAACTCAATCGACACAATGGATGGACGTGAAAGACGACATACGGCACTAGAACAGGTTTTTACTTCGTTCTTGTATACTTGAATCATATGTAAATTATTCAAGTGGACCTGATGCAAACAAGGTTAACTATACCGAAGCTAATTACCACCCGAAGCGCCTGTCTAACCACTTCATCCCACAGGTATTAATATTTTATACGGTCTCAGCGTGATAATAGTGAATTCAAAATATCGAAATCTAAAAATATGGAAAACAAATTACCGAGTTCCCGAATTATTCAAAAAGTTACTTAGAATTCCAAAGCTCGGGGAACTCCGTGGATTTAAGGGTAACCTTAATTCCGAACTACTGTTGTGGCCTTCCAAGAGTTAATGTCATTTATCACGCGAATAGTTTTGGAAAGTTGGAGTATACATTAATCAATCATCAATAATGAGTGTTGTGTGGATGGTTAAATATTCTAACGACACCTTCTCATTTCCCGTCCTCCTCGAATGACCTGAGCAGAACCGACTTATTCTTTTTCTAAGTTACGTACCCGCTAACGGGGCCAGTAATAGACTTTTAATGTCGAACTCGATTGTCTAGAATTTATAGGTGGTTCCTTCGCTGTAGTTAAAAATAAAATTTAATAGTCAAGTGCTTTCCCAGTTTTAAACCTCCTGATCTGTTAATTATTTAATGTTATTCTATTAACAACGCTACTTACGTGTTTGATTTTGAACTCGAGTGGTTGGTGGCCTGGTTTTAGACCATTCAAACTTTTAAATGAAATTGCTAGGCGGTTGAATCGTATCATAGTCGGGGGTTAACGAAGGTGAGTGAAGGTAGCCCTTGGATCACCAAATTAGTTTCATGAAGACCTGTGAACGGTTTTACGATGTTAGTTCTACAACCAAAGTGGCAGGATTTCAAGAAGGTACTGTTACGAGATGAGTCTTCTCCGTAATTTGCGTCAATTATGGCACTCCATTTATCGTTGCTGTTTTTCAGTCTCGGACAACTTCGGGTACAGCACCCCATCAGTTTATGGGTTGATTTTTAATCTTATGCATTTCACCATCTTCCGAATTTGTGGTTCCACTAAACGCCACTACTTACCTTCCAAATTTCCTCCAACGCTTCCAACACAAAACCCCATTGTTTTCCGCTAATGCAATTGCATTAGCATCTGCAAAAGCTTCACGCATCAAGGTTATCTAATGCATAGCCTAAAATACCCTGTAAAAGAATTCGCTAGCATTCATGCATCCAATGCATCATTCTAAATTTCTGAAATGAATTCTTTACAGGCAAACCATTAAGAATCTTATTGATTCTCCTTGCCGGCAATTCCTGTCCGTATGTACATATCTAGCCGAAGCTTTTGTCCAACGACAAAGCAACGCCAAACAGCTTGTTTGCTCAGCTGGAATAGCCCCGACCCATGATCCGTTTGTCTAACTGACAAAAAATCACCATTCTCGCGCTTTGCCGCCGAAAATCGAATTCTTCTGCATGCACAACATGCAAACAAAAGAATCCGATTCTGTCCGCCGGCAGAGATCCCATAAACAAATTTCCTACGTAAGCATCGAAATCAATTAGCACCTAATGAGTTGCAGTGTGTGTTCAGCTGCGCTCTCACTGCTATGATGCCCTTGGTAGACTTTTCCCTTTGTTCTCTTTCCCTTGTTCAGGTTTCGTTTATCCTTGGCCGAAATGCATCGATAAACAATCTAATCACCACGATCACGCACACACCCACCACCAGGGCGGGGTTGGAAAGGTGTGGGGGAGAACTAGTTTGAAGGAGGGAGATGAGAGGTTTGCAGGGTAGATGGGTTATTGAAGGGAGGGGGCGGATTTAGGGTGGGTTTCGTTTAAGAGCGGGAGTGGTGGAGATGGTGAAATCAAAAGAGGTGGGGAAAGAGTTGGCCTGTCGTAGCATACGTGAGATGGGTTCGTTAGCGCTGTAAGAAGAGTGATGAGCGGGCACGTAAGTCGAGGATTATGTACGTTACGGGGGTTTGTATGAAATGTTAAAGTGGAGAGCAAGCTAGGGCAATTGATTGAGCCAGACAGAAGGCGATGGACAAAGATGATGTCGGCATGGATTCTGCGCTCTTCAAGTGTGTTTAGATTGATTAGAGGGACCCAGCTTGTGTATGGTGGTAGAGTCAGAGGGTTTTCCCAGTTTAGTCCGCGGAGGGCATATCGTAAGAAACGACGTTGAACACCCTCAATCCTGCGAATGTGAGACACTTGATACGGGGACCAGACCTGACTAGCGTATTCGAGTAGTGGCCGGACAAAGGTTGTGTAGAGTGATTGGGTGACATAGGGGTTAAAGAATTCCTTCGACCAGCGTTTGGGTTAAGGGCGGCGTTGGCCCTGAGGATTATGTAATCAATATGCGCGGTAAATTTGAGCTCCTTGTCGCTTAGGGCGCCCAGATCGCGAATCAATTCAACCGATTTTATCGGTTGGCTCAGTAAGAGATAGGAGCGTGGGTGAGTAGGGGAACGCTTCCGAGAGAAGGTGATTGTGTGACATTTGACGATATTCATTTCCAGGCAATTATTTTGGCACCAAGTCGAGAAGCTGTCAAGATCCGGTTGGAGAAGTGAGGAGTCCAGGGGAGAGCGGATTGTCTTGAACATTTTGGAATCATCCGCGTAAAGCGAGATGAAGGAGTGATTAATGCAAGAGCCTATGTCGTTTATGGTTAAGATAAATAGGAGAGGGCCGAAATGACTGCCCTCGGGGACATCTGAGGTTGGGAAAAGAGGATCGGAAAGGGTGGATCTAAATCGCACGCGGCAGGTTCGATAACTGAGATAGGATGAGACCCAGCAGGGGTTCGAAAACGAGGAAAGATAACTGATGGACTCGGCCAAGAAAAAATAGCACCAACTCAGTGCCAGAAGTCCTCCCATGTAGTTTAAGATCCATATAAAATAATATGATAAAATAGGATTCGTGATTCAAGTATTACAATTCATCACAATGAGCGTTGTCGAACAGTGGAGGGAATGTGCACAGGACAGAGAACGGATGGCGTAGCCCAGTTAGTGAGCTCATGAACTTTTTACTGACACCCGCAAATACTTATCTATCGGGGCCGCACCCACAGTAATGGCTTTCTCTAAACGAAACAATTTTATATTTGCACTTTTCAGTGAAATTGCGATTCATATTCAACTGTTCCGAAACGGTGATTACAAATTTTAAATACGTTTTTCTTAAAACACGACTTTTTTAAAACAGTACACACTATACTATAACTCAAACAATTTTTATTCAATCGATTTAAAATTCTTCTTTTGAAAGTAACTCCATGTACAAATAAACCCGATAGGCGTAGGTGTGATGAGCCGCCACAACCGTAAGAGAAAAATTCATCAAAAAAACACCGACTCGACCAGGTTTCCGCAAGTCTTATGACAATCACCCAGGAGGATCTATACTTTTAACGCCAGATGTAGATGGTTGAGGATCTTCGGAAGCGGTGTTTTCAGGAAGCCGATCATTTATCCGCTCTGCTAATTTCCTGCAAAAATTGTTCATACGTAATTTTTGTTGTTGGGTTTAATTTTCCAAATACTTGGAACGCATTAAAAAATGCACAGTTTAGCAAATACTTGACAACCCGCTTTGCCCATTTTTTTGTTCTTCGGATAATCGAATAATAAGCAAGACATTGATCTGCTCGATTGACCCCCTCTATGTACTTGTTGTAAGAAATAACACACTGTGGTTTCCAGATGTTTCGTTTAGTGTTCCAATCGATCTTATGGCTTTCAATTATCTCGGCTGAATGTATCGTAGAAATCATTCGCACCTGCCATTTTGATTGCCAGCATTGCAGTAAAATGTCCCCGCGACGGCGGAAAGTAGAATCACCTCGTGCAAGACTAACATTCTTCAAACTCTCAGGAAGTCCTCTATTTATCCTAATCGTTCCACAACACCTTTTTTAAAGAAGTATTTCATATGTTTGTACAGTATTATAATAATTATCCATGTACAAGCGGTGCCACAAATTTACATATGGTTCTAGAAGGGGTGTGATTGTTTGTAATAATGGTTTTCCCTATCCGCAATATATTTCCAAATTCAGATATAACCCGTAGTGGCTTCACACATCATTCGTACGAGAACACTATATTTTATAATTTTTGAGACATCGTACATCCTGAACGCTAATCTGCCTTTCCACGGTATTATCATTTCATCAAGCGAAAGTTCCCTCTGAGGTTTATATACGGACGTAAACTTCGATGTAAGATATGTAAGAATTGGTCGAACTTTTTTAAGACGATCTATATTATCAACAATATTTGAATTGTTTAAAAAATGCCAGAATGCCCAAATCTGTTTGAAACGATCGCGACTCAGCGCTTGAGCACCAGGGAATACATACGCGTATCTGGATTATTTATTTATGACGAAGAGCTACGGTATGCCAAAACAACCTGAAGGTTGTTTACAAAGAGTTGTGCAAAACAAAATATTCATTACATGAAAAAAAAACAAGTATTGGTAAATGCTTTACTAACACTTAGCGTACGTTCTGCATAAAAGGCATAGCGTTTGGGATGATAGTGAAGAACGAGTGATTGGAACTGCCGCTATGACAGTTAGAATCACCAAAAATTGAACCAAAGCGCAACCCATCAGGCCACCGCCATGTGTACGAATTCGATTTCTAAACTCAAGTACATCCGACTGATGTGGATTTGTTATGTTATCGCTATGGTATACGGCTCTGATGCATTTTCTTATTCGATTTTCGTTCGGTGTTCTTCACTATTTGCTTGTGTTTTGTGTGTGTATCTGTTAGAAACGCCACACTACTCCCTCCTCAGTAACTTTGTTACGATCAGCTTCGTGTGCGAACGACGGAACGAACGAGAGAACGTCGGAGCAGGCGAGTGTGCCTGGTGCTCTATGCGGAAGTCGTGACCGTGTCGTGAAGTTCTGTTTACTATGGGAAAGTGTGTGCTGTGTGTACAGATCACATCGGTGGGTCACCAATTATGGCGGATTTATCGTAAGTGTTCCACCGAACACTGTCCATACTAACAAAACGACACAAATAAAACACTGGGATCCTTGTTCTTAACCTGTGGTTTTCTTTTTATTTTTTATTGTCACTGTTTGCAATATTTACAGAATGGTTACCAACTCGTAATAAGTCACTATACATAATCGAAAACGAGCGCAAAGGGAAAGGACTGTGGAAGACACTCAACACTGATTATATTGTTCCCGGTATTCGGCGCGCATGCACTCTCGACGACACTAAAGTATTGCAATCTTTGTTCTTATAAATCGGTTGATATCCGCGATAGCTTTCCTTACGTGTTAATTTATCGGATCTAATTAGGCACATACGTTTTACTGTTCGCGTCATTCGTTTCGAATTATGTTACTCAACACGCAACCTTCTCGGTGAGGTTCTCTGATTGCCCTCTATCGACCTCCTCGGTGGAGTTCTCTCTGTTCGACTTGTCTGGTACTCGGAGTAGACTGAAAATTCTCCTCCCCATTTCGAATTTTTTTTTCATCCCCCATCTGAAACAGACAATTTCCCATCCAGTCTTCCCGTCTTCCTTATCGGAATCTTGTTCCTTTGTTTGAACGATCGATCATACCGCCGCTTAATTTTCGATCTTTTCTTGGGATTTGTTTGTGTTTCCCATCTGGCCCAAGACAACGAAGGTTCTTGTGCGCTTCAGATGGGTACAAAGGAACCGTGGGATTGATATAGTTTTTATTAGCATTTCCAAATCATAAACATCTAGCGAGCCATCTACGTTAAGATGTTTATGATTGCATGACTGTTGGTCGGCGGCGAATCGCTATCCTTTGTTGGCACAAGTGTGCCTTTTATGTTTTGGGTCATGCTAGGAATTTAGGTGCTAATTGCTATTAGCTACAAGCGGAGATATTAGTTGTTCGGTTTGTTTACCGAAGAACGCGTTTAATGGATGTATTGCATTGATGCCCTGCATTGGATGCGTTGGACTAGATGCGTTGAATTGGCGCGTCGAATTGGATGCGTTGAATTAGCGCATCGAATTGGACGCGTTGAATTCAATATTAGAGACTTTTGAACGTTTAGTTCGATTGATTTTTGCTATTGCATTTAATGTTGATGTGTGAAACGTTACCTTCTGTTTCAGGTGGGAGTAAAGACTTTTGGGACACGTGTCTGTGGGCACGTGTGATGGATAAAGGTGAGTATGTTCCTTGGCGGAAAGGACATCTCAACCTATAGTGAGTTGTGTGGTTCGTAGAACCGCCACAAGCCTTCCGGCCGATAGTGTGTTAAGGGCATCTTTGGAGCCATCCCTAATTTCGAAAGTACCTTCGCCGTCACAATAACAAAAAGCAATTTTAAAACATAATAAGGCTGGCGTAAAAGTGGAGTGGTTTGAATCGTGTGCTCTATGGTCTGTGGGTTCAATTTCATCATGAGCACAACAACAAACTATTGCTAATTTATTCCTGTGCAAAAGTTACAACAGCCTAAAACGAATTTCGTACAATATAATCGTAGTGCATTTATCTTGTTCCATTAACTGCTTTGACTTAATTTTACTTTGATATAACTTTGCTTTGATTTGATTTCACTTTGAGTTAAAGTCGCTTTGATATAATTTTGTTTAATTAAATTTTGCTTTGAAGTTATTTTCAAGTTCAAGTTTAACTTTTTATAAATAATACAATTTAATTTAATATAATTTTATTCAAAATTGTATTTTCATGTTTCTGTCATGTTGTCAACAAATGTGAAAACTTATTCGTCTTGTTAAAGAACTATTTATTTATTATAAAATAAATAGGCGTACATATTAAAACCATCAAACAACAGACGCAAGTTCTTTTACAAAGAAAGATTACTAAACTGTTGTGTAAAACAAGGAGTGATCCATATTCTTATATAAATAAATGAAAAACGTAAATGGCGCCATGAAGATTCTGAAAATCGATTAGTTTCCCAATTCCAAGTTTCCCTTTCACTACTATCTAACAATTTCAGTGGGATTCTAGGACGTGTTTTATTTACCAAAGCGTACAATCGCTTCTTTTCTTTGGGATGAATGCCAAAATACCAGTAGATTTTTTATTTTACAGTTCTTGGCACCCCACACGAATAATTCTTTGTGTTAAAATGTCGCTCTTAAAAATAGATTGTTTGTTTTCTTTAATCCGTTTGGTCTTAAATGGAATGCTGAAATGTGTAAGTTCAGTACAGTGTTGTACAACTGAGCACCCTATAAAATTCTAAACATTTATTTTCGTGTTCTAATACAATTAAAAACATTACTTAAATTGAATGAATATTTTTATTTTTTAGGAGACCGACAAATTTATCTGTGGTATGGACGAGGAGATCGAGACGCGTTGCATCCGCACCACTGCCTTGGGAGCCAGATATGATGAATCCATTGGTGGGCCATATATCATGGCCGGTGCCAGACAATCACACAATTACCGTTACGCTGTTCAAAGATCCAAGGTCACATGAGCTGGAAGATAAAGATTGGACGTTTATAATTGAAGACGTAAGTTTTAAAAGTTTATAGTAATTAGTACAATGCAACAGGATATGCTTAGAAAGGGGGGTGGTATTTATCACATATTATTCAGGACTGTGAACACTTTGTGATCGATACCTATAAATTTGAATGGAGAAATACATTAAGTAGGTGGAATTACTGATGTAGGATGGCAACCTTATTCATAGGTGTCACAGTTTGTCATGCTTTCACTAGAATACAAGTTAAAACACGGCTTAGGATAACGTTAAGCACATGAGACGGTATTGGTTTTCAATGTCAGACCATTTCAATGGAACGGGAATTTCACGTCGATCTTTGTATTAACATTCGCGGCTTAAGGTGCAATTTCTCGAGGGTGCCTGCCCACGTCTCTAACCAGAAATCAGTAATCCTTGCATTTAGCGAAACCCAGGTAATAACTAATACAGATATTTCGGATTTTAATCTACTTGGATATAACTTAGTGCCTCTGTTCTTTCCGCATCGTTGTGGAGGTTATTTTCAAAAATGGTTAAATCTTACCATTCAATGGAGGGACGGTCTGTCCCAAAATTGTCCCTTTCCTTTTCTTGATATTTTATTCTGTCGGGGGTGTCCCTATAGACTCGCCACTGCGCCAGAGTTATGCGGCCACGCCAAGTGATGATAATGGTAAACACAGTCTTTGGTTAAAACGTATTATTTTTTATTTAGTCGGACTTTTATAAGAGCGGGAATGAACTTTTATTTTGGTTAATGACTACCCTGTTTGGTTGTAGATTCGATTTTTGAAATTGAATTGTTCGCTCAGTTATTTTATTGTCCGTGATCTCTGTGCCGGAACTTGATTGATTTCGAATCGAAAAAAAAAAAAATGTGGCGATAACCAGAATCGCCCACATCCGCGAGGATGTTGGGCTCGGTCTCACGATATCTGGAAAGAAAAGGGAGAGTAGGTATCTAAGGATAGTGTGGACAGGGTTAGTTGAAGTGTTCTCTAACTACTTTGATGGGGGGATGGTGGGAAAGAAATCGTACAAGACCGGTGGGTCTTGAGTGTGGTAGTAAACGCAGATCACGTCTTTGGCGTCTGATAATCTGCGCCGGCTGATTTCGAGTCCAAAATGCGACGCCCTTTTATACTCTGCATCTACAGAGATTTGTTAAAAATTGTATATAAAAATTCCAAGAAGCAGAAGCAAGATTTCGTGTGCTTCAATTGGAAAGGGGTTCCAGGAAGGATATGGGAATTTGTTTGAACAAATATGATTCACTTGGGGAACGTGATTGGAATTATGGATAAATAGTTGGTTTTTTATGTAATAATGGGAGATTGGGTGAGAGTAGTGATTTAGGATCACTATTGTTGATATTGCGTATCAGCTTCTGCCATAATATGGGCTCTGCTCCAATACCGAATTTAATTTCTTGTAGCTAAAACTTCACGTTCTTAGACATTTCATACATTACTGCTTTCTTTATAGAAGCCCAAACTTAGACAAGTATCCTTAAACGATTTTGATGCTCTATGTGATTATATCGATAGGATCTTGACTGTATATCCCCACACTCAAATCGTTATTGCGGGTGATTTCAATGTGTGAAAAACATTCAAAACTCGGTCTCGTAATGCAGTCCTTCGCTTATAATCGATGACAGATCAGTCACCAGTGCAATAGAGATGGCGAATCTACTTACTGCACAATTTCCGGCCAACTCAACGCTGCCTGATACATCAGTTCCACCTCAACTTGAGCATAAGCAGCACACCATGAGCCAGATTCGCTTCCGAACGCGTACTGTTGCCCGCGCGCTCAAGGCGCTAAACTCAAACAAATCCGCTGGTCCTGATACTATATATGATATAGTATATATATGCTAGGCGGCGAACTATGTTTTTTTATTTTCCTTTTTATTATTACTCGCGGTGGCGAACTATTTTATTTGTGCAGTTTTATGTTACTCGCGGCGGTGAACTAGTGCCGAACTATCTTCTTAGCTTTATTTTTTATTACTGAAAAAAACTTCGACAAGCATTTTTGTCCTTTGTTTTATTTTTCGCTGCTTACTATTTTATTTATTTTACATAGTGGGTTTTTCTTTACTTGTTGTTATAATTTTATTTGTTAATATTCAAGAGGGAGCGGGGGTGTGGGATTGTACCTAAAAATCTCTCCCCCCATAATAAGTGGAAGTTTCATTCTTAGAAGAGAAATAACACTCAAGCAACCCCAAAACAACTGGCCATAGCACTATCCGTAGTGCGGTAAAATCGGTTGTTTCTTTCGATTCTCTTATTTCTGGCTCTTTTTATTGGTAGTAAGGCTTCAATCTATTGTTGTGTATCACCACGTTCCTTTTCCCTACTTCTATCAATGAATTCGCAAGACTTTCTATTCCCACTCCTTTATAGGGACCCCCTATATGCGACCTAACCTTCTTGTTTTTGCGCGTTCCGTATTAAAACTTTGTCGCCCACATGGAACGTGAAAGGGCGTGTAATGTGGTCGTAATACTCTTTGGACTTCCTTTTGGAAATCAATAGGTTACGCTTTGTTATCTCGTACGTATGCTGAAGTTTGTACTTCAATAGCTTATGATAAGTGTCATGGTTCTATACCGGTTCCGGAGGTTGTTTTATACTAGTTGGTACCTCCGGGGTAAAACCAAAGAGACAATCCATTGGCATAAGTTTAGTACCTTCGTGTACGTTGGTATTATACACGAATGTTGCCGTCCTCGGGTATTGATCCCATGACTGAAAATGTCCATCCACAATACTGCGAGGTAGCCTACGAGTGGACGATGGGCTCGTTTAAGAGCTCCATTCGATTGTGGATGGTAGGCTGACGTCTGAAGTTTCTTAATACGGGGCAGCTTGCACACATCTTTTAAACAATCTGCTTAGGAAGTTGCTCCCCTGATCGGTGACCAGTTGTTTCGGCACACGTATTGGACATCGATCAAGAGGAACTACTATATCCAAATATACTTTGTCAAAAGGCCTCTTTGCAATGTCGGTTATTAGCATGGGCATACGCAGGTTCGGTGAAGATTTCATGGTTTGACACGTTTTGCATACTTTAATGTACTGCTTTATGTCGCGCATCAAGTTCCTTCACAAAAAGTGCCTACATATTTATTTATACGTTTTAATCACACCTTGGTGTCCACCCAAAGGAGGATCATGGTACTCCCGAAGTAGGAACAGCATTTCGCGAGTTATCACATAGCACCTTTGGGGTGTGGGAGTTTACCTTGGGGGATACGGCTCAAGGCATATGCTTTGGTGTTATATTTACCAGGTTTGTATTCGATTTGGTAATCGAACTCCGATAACTTCTGATGGAACCTTACTAAACGTGACGTGGGATCTTTCACCTTAAATACTCTCTTTAGTAGTTTGTGGTCCGTATATACCGTGAACTGTCTGCCTTGTAAATAACAACAGGAATTCTTAGCCGCCCACACAATAGCTAATAACACTTTCTCAATGGTAGAGTAATTTTTTTCCACCTTATTCAAGGTTCGGCTGGCATATGCGACTAGTTAGTCTTTATCGATTTCGGTTTGTGACAATACGGGTCCCAGTGCTTCATTCCTCGCATCCGTGGTCAGGTTAAAGAGTTTGGTGAAATCTGGATAGGTTAATAGTGACGGCGACGACCAACAACACCTTTATTTTATCAAATGCCTACCGGCATTTGTCCGACCACGTGAATTCAACGTCCTTCCTTAACAACTTCGTTAGAGGGCACACTATCCTCGGGGAATTTGCAACAGATTTTCGGTAGTAGTTTGCCAGACCTGGGAAATATTGTACGTTCTTTACCGTCTTAGGAATGGGGAGATCCCTGTCTCACTAGCTGTCGTATCGGGATTTGGCATTGCCCCTTTTTCAGAACAAACGTGTCCTAGATATACTACTTCCTTTCGGCGGAACTTGCCTTTTTCCGGTTGCAGTTTGAGGTTGTGGTATCACATTTGTTCGAATACTTTCCGGAGTTAGTGATTATGGTGTTCTGGGTTTTCCCATATATGAAAACGTTCTCCAGATAAACAAAGTATTCGATACCTTGCAACCCGGTCCGGACATGGTTCATGAGTCTCTGGAACGTAGCCGGTGCCCCCTTTAGATCGAATGGAACATATTTGATTTTGTTATACTCCGTGCCGTGCTTTCCCATAAATTGGGAGAAGAGTGCGAAGTGTAGAGGGTAAAAGTAAAAGGCGAAGTATTTAGTTGAAATGACAACAGTTTACTTTATTTATGTTGGTGTGACGCGCAAAAAGTACAATAATTTGAAAGTGGTCAGGAATGATCGATGTGATCTTTATAAAGGTATAATTGACACTGACTAGATGATCGTATGCGATTTTTAATGAAAGGGAAAAAAAGAGCAAAAAAGATAAGAGTAAAAAGGTGACCTGAAAACATGTTCGTTCTCTCTCTTTCTACCTGGACTCCGAACCACATGAAAGTTGGTTTGGCCATTCGTGTTCGAGCATGATGTCACTGTTTGCTCGAATGGATTTTGTCGATTGTGTTGAATCTGCAGCCAAGGTTTTCGGCTTGTGGAATGAATTAGTGATTCGGAGAATAGGATGGGTTACTTTAGCAGCTGTGGTTGCTCGTTAATGATTCGGAAAATTGTTTAGATTTTGGATGTTATATCGAGCAGCTGCTATAGTTGCTCGATATGGAATTTGGAAACTTTTGATGAATTTAGTATTAATTATTGGATATGTATTTAGAGGGGGGAGGATATTAATGGTAGGGCTTTCTGGAGCACTACAAACTCATCATGCCCGTAATTTGTGCCTGCCGCTGTCTGATCTCGATCCTTCTGATTCACTAAGACTCGGTGGTAGCCGCTGGCTAAATCGAGCCTAAAAAAATAGTATGACTGACCGAGCTGGTCTAATATGTCCTCTATTCGAGGGAGAGGATACGCATCGCCAATGGCTTTTACGTTTAGTTTCTTGAAGTCGACCATAACTCTCCATCGGGGCCAGCTTTCTTGGGAACTACTAGGAGGGGTGAGTTCCACGGACTCTTGCTTGGTTGAATGATATAATTCTTCAGGATCCTCTCTTAAGTCCCGTAAACGATGACGGAAGTTGTCTTCTCTGGCTTCCCCCATCAGTACGGATTTCGCCAACATCTCAATTTGGATGGTGAATGAGGCCCTGGTTTCCTTCCCGTATGAGCGCGTTGCCCATTCTTTGCAGAGTGTCATCGCTTGTTTCACACGAGAAACTAAATCTGCGAAAACTTTAAGTCTGGTTTTTGTTGTTGCTTTATTTTGGGTATTGCACTTTACTATTTTCCAGGTAGTACACTGACCAAAACAATTGCCTCGAATTAAATATTGTCAAATGTCACTCAGTCACCTTCTCCCGTAAACGACCCCCTTCCCCACCACGTTCCTATGTCTTACTCAACCAACAGATATTACCTGTACAATCGATTCGTGACCTTGGCATCTTATGTGATAGGGAGTTTCACTTCATCCTACATTTTGATGACATTATTCTCAAGGCCAACTCTGTCCTTGGTTTTGTGGAACGTTGGTCGAAAGAATTGTCTAATGCCTACTTTACCCGATCTCTCTACGTAACCTCTGTCCATCCTCTACTTGAATATGTTAGTCAGTTCTGGTCCCCTTTTCGTTCGTCCCATATTCGGAGCATCGAAAGTGTTCAACGTCGTTTCTTGCGCTTTGCCTTCCGAAGATTGAATTAGGAAAATCTTCTGATTCTATCTCCATACACAAACCGTCTCCACGTAATTAACCTTAACACACTTGACGAGTGCAGGATTCATGCCGACAACCTCTTCATCCACCGCCCTTTTAAGGTTCATTCAATTGCCTAAGCCTGCTCTCCTCCATTACGTTTCACACTAACCTCTGTAACTTGCGTAACCCCCGTCTCTTCTCCGTCCATGGAACCTCTTACGGCTGTAATGACCGTTACAGAGGGCCAACTCTCACCACTCCTCTTTTGACTTCAACCTTACTTTTCCCGCTTTCACACCCCCAACATTCATTCAACCCCATGTTACCATGTCTTTCGTAAACCAACCTAGGATTCTTTATTATCCTTATCATGTACTTGATTGAACTCTGATCCCTGCATGTTACGCTGACGGTATAACTTATTTAATTTAACGTACACCTAACTTCGTATATAGAATAAAAACTATTTCAATTGCACACAGGGTGTTCCTCATACTTATTGTATAGCTACTTTACCTACACCAAACCCCTAGAAAATATTTAATTTAACTTGAATAAACTGGTATTGTTCGTTATCGGTGGCATTTTATTCGCTTGGGATCATTACTTAAATGGCGTCCTACATCGGTCGGTGCCACCGTTTTATTATGATTCCATTATGTACAATACACAAAGCCACGAGCGGCAAGTATGCGGCAAAGAATAAATTGATAACAGACGCGAACTATGATATCAACACATAGAAGTCTAAAGTACTGCACAACCGTTCCTATCTACAGATTTACGACGCCTCAAGACGCATCACAACAAAATGAAATAAATTTGCCACTTAATTGAATTTCGTAACATAAAAGAGAAATACTGATTCTTCCACAAGAAATCCACAGACTCTTTTGCACTGGCGCATACTTGCAATCTAATAGGAATAAGATCTTGGAGCAAAGTGATCTACTGAACTACTTTTGAGAAAAAATAGGATTCAACAAGAAGCTAATAGAATAACAAAGAAAAAAAAAGACTAATTAAATGAGTGAAATATAGAGCTTCCCACATCTTGAAGCGCCTTCTCAATCAACGTTTAACCTAATATTCACGCGTATTCCCAGGGAACCCCGAATACCCTAAAGAGCTAGAAGGGTTACGTAAAGTTACGTCAGCTATGAATAGCAGATAAGATTAAGCAGTCTTACGCAACCTCACCAATCCTGTAGCGTGGGGCTTTCGAAATTGGCATTTGTATTCTTCCTGAATGTCATTATAAATGAAGCCATCAAAAAGAAGTTTTATCGATTATTTTACCGACTGCAATAGAATTTGATATTGATTTGACATCAATGTACCATTCATTAGAATTTCTTTATAATATGCATACACACATTTTACGATACACTAACCCGTCAAGGAGTGTTACGAGAAGAAGAAAACGAACAGGATAGGGAAAGAAGTGATCGATTTGCATTGCAGTTGAGTACCTGAAGATCCATAGTTTGAAAAACGTTAACTTTTAAATTTTAACTGCATGACCGTCAGGTAAGGTAATTTTCGATTACTTTTCTGCACATTTTAGCTGGTGTCTCGGTCATGACTTGAAAATGCCAGTTTTCAACTGATCAAAAGTTTGAGAATTGTCCGCGTAAACGCAATCTTTCGGGCAGCTACACTAAAAACGGTTCAACGGCATCAAATAGCATAATCTCGGCGGTCTGTGGCGACTACAATAGATTGCGTGCACAAGGGTGTAGTGAAAAACACAGCACCAAAAAGAGAATTGCAAAAAATTATCATCAGCATCGTATACATTAAGAGCATTAACGTAGCAATCATAGCTTATGTACGAGGGCAGGTCAATAAGTCTTTAGAAAATGAGGACGATTTTCTTTTATTTCTCATTTAGCTCATCTAATAATGACGCGTAATACTGTCCAGTTATCGTCTGTCCGTTTTCCCAATAGTCAATGAAGATAATACCCACGTGCATCCCAAAACACAGTAGCCATAACCTTTCCAGCTGATTTCACCGTCTTTGTCTTCTTTGGAGCCCGTTCGCCCTTAACAATCCAGCGTTTTGAATCCAGTGTTTTGCCTTTAACAATCCAGTGTTTTGAATGTTCGTTCTTCTCTGGAGTGTAGTGGTGTATCCATGTTTCATCTACAGTCATCTAATCTAGACAGAAACTCATCTGGGTTGCGACGCATACGTTCCAAATGTTCTCAGCTGAGACCAAATGCGGCACCCATTTTGCAGATATTTTTTTCATACCCAATTTATCATGCAAAATTGAAACATGAAACAAATTGAAAATTGACAGGTACCAGGTGAGGAATGATGCTTACTAAAAACAGACAATTAGCGATTGTAGGCGTTTCTAAGGAGTTATTGTCTTATCCGTTTAGAGAGAGGAGTGCTTGATACTGGAGTCTATATCATTAATGGTTAGAATAAACAAGTGGGGAAAAAAGGATTAGAAAGGATGGATCTAAATTTGACTTGGCAGGCTCGATTATTAAGATAGGCAGAAATCCACTTAATCAGTAGGAGTTCCAAGCCGAGGGAAGATAGCTTAAAAAGATTCAAGTTGTGGGATATTTTGTCGAAGGCCTTGCTGAAATCGGATGTGATTACGTCGACTTCGCTGCCATTCACTAGGGCAGGGAGGGTGTGGGATGAGAATTCCAATAGATTTATGGTGGTAGACCTGCCGGTGAGGAAACCATGCTGGTTGGGAGAGCTGATGGATGTATAGCGAAAACCTAGCGCATCATATAGAACCTCGTGTTTTGGAATGTGTGAAAGTTTATCAATGGGACGACAGTTGGATATATCGTTTTTGGGTTTCATTTTATGCGTGGGGTGATATAAGAGGATTTCCAAATACCCGGGAATTCACCCTGTGAAAGACATAGATTAAAGATATTTGTGACCGGAAGAGAAAGAGAAGAGGAATATTTATTTAAAAGGACAGCAAGGCGCTCGTCTGGGCCAGGGCAGAACTCTTTCAGTGGGTTTAAATTTTCTTCAACGTGTTGTTGGATGTATTGGGCGATAAAAGGGCCGAGGGAGAATTCAGGCAGGCCTGTGTAGTAAGAAGGGTTAGATTCAAAAGAGTTGTCCGTGAAGGATTGTTTAAAGAAAGAAACGAAAAGATTGGCGATGGTTGATGTAGTCAAGTCGTAGAGAAGAGAATCGGGATAGGCATCAGCTTTGCGTTTGTAATTGATAAAGCGGAAAAACGTATTGCACTTTAATAAGATAGAGGGAGCTATAAAGTTCGGTGAATTGATAAAAGAAAACTGAGATAGTTGGAGTAGTCTAAGGGGATTATGCGTTCTTAGGAAAATGTTCCACAAATTATTCCTTTTGTTTCGAAGAGTACGGAGTTGACGGTAATACCATTATCATCATCATCGGTACTACAACCGGGGTCCGGTCTTGGCCTTATTTAACAAATCTCTCCACCGGTCCCGATTTCGAGCCAATGTCATCCAGCTTGGCATTCCCAGGCTCTGCGGATCCTGGTCTACGCCATCCCTCCATCGCAGACAAGGTCTGCCGCACTAGCACCTTCCATACATACTGCCACAAAGGACCTTCTGGGCAGGCTCCTCTTCCCTCATTCGAGCTAGGTGTCCCGCCCACCGGAGTCTACCGCGCTCGATTTTTCTTACAACGTTCACTTCAAGGTAGATCGCGTACAAGTCATGTTTGTAGTGTCTCCGGCATCGTCCCCCCTCACATATGGGGCCAACAATTCTCCGCAAGACCTTTATCTTGAACGCGGCTAAGAATTCGGAGCGTCTTTTATTAAGCATCCAGGTCTCGGAACCATACATGAGTACTGGTAAGACTATGATCTTGTACAGTAGCAACTTGGATGTTCTGGATAAATTTCGGGGTTTGAAGAGCCATAGTAGGCTTTGTTGGATTTGATCAGCCGTTCGCGTATTTCTTCTTCTATATTGTTATCGGCTGGTACTATTAACCCAAGGTAGTAAAAGAAATCATCATCATCATCATCGGCACTACAAGCGGGAACCGGTCTTGGCCTTATTTAGCAAGTCCTGAGGCTTGCTAAATTTTCCATAATGATTTGTTTTTTCCGGGCAAGGTCATTAGTCTAGCGCCTGAGGCTCCCCGACGGGGAATCGAACCCCGGTCTCCCGCATGACAGGCGGGTATACTAACCACTATACTATCGAGGAGCCAGTTAAAGAAATGCACTACTTCAAATTCATGCTCCGCTACACTGATACTTTGACCAACGTTAGGTCTTCTCTTCGCAGAAGTTTCCACCATGTTCGTAGTTTTTCCCTCATTAATGTGCCGCCTTTTCGATCTGGATGAAGGAGTCTTGTACAGCCGAACCGGATCTACCGATGATGCCGATGTCATCTGCGTAGGCAAGTATCTGGCTGGACTTGGTGACAATAGTCCCTCTAGTTGTAATTCTAGAGTCGCTGAGATAAGGCCAGATGGTCCCCTGGGGAACACCTGCATTAATTTGATGGGAGACGGATTTGACGCCATCAAGAATCACTTGAATTGAACGGCCAGAAAGATAGTCTCTTATCCATCGGATCAGCGAATTCTCCCCTCCATAGGAATGCAATTTTGACAATAGGGCTGGATGCAAAACTCTGTCGAAGGCTCTTGAAATATCCAATGCGACTGCCTTTCTTTCACCGAGGTAGTGGATGGAATGGCTCCACTTTTGGGTAAGGTACGCCCTCAAATCTCCCGTGGACCGGTTGCTACGAAAGCCATATTGGTGGTCTTTGAGGAGGTCATTTGATTCCAGATATTTCAAAAGTTGACGGTTGATAAGTGATTCCATTACCTTGGAGAAAATAGAAGTTAGTGCTGTGGGTCGTTAAGAAGAAAGTGATGATTTGTCACTCTTTTTGGGAATTGGCTGAATGTTCGCTTACTTCCATCTATTAGGGAAACGGCCAGTAGAGTAAGACATATGGAAGAGTTTCCGCAGTGGTTTAGTGAGTGAAGAGAAACATCTCTTCAAGAGGTTTTGAGGAATGCCATTCGGACCAGCGGATTTGTGTGCGTTTAGCTCTTTGGGTGCGCGGGCAACAGTACGCGTTCGGAAGCGAATCTGACACATGGTTTGCTGCTTATGCTCAAGTTGAGGTGGAACTGATGTGGTATCAGGCAGCGTTGAGTTGGCTGCAAAATGTGCAGCAAGTAGATTAGCCTTCTCTATTGCAGTGGTCACTGGTTTGTCATCGACTATAAGCGATGGAATGGATGCAGAGACTGTATTTTGAATGATTTTCACGAATGCCGAGAAGTTTGTGGGGTATGTGGTCATTGTGCCGGCGCACGACACGGGGTTCTATCTCGTCTCCCCCAGTTCTAAAGTGTCTGCCGTAGACCGAAAGAACAACGCAAACGAAATTCCACAATGCAACGTCCACAACAGGAAAAGGAAACACACTGCTTTAGTTTATTCCCTTTTATTCTCTTTGTTCTCAGCCATTATTAAATATGTTAGTGTTTTTATACTTCACTTAAACTTATTAATAATATTAAATTGATTTTTATAAATTTTAAACCAGATGAAACACTTCTTTCTCGACACGACCTACGCTTCTCCGCCGCGCGACGGAGAGCGGGTAGGAGCACGGCCGTGGTGGTCGGCAGATGTAATTGGACTCTGCGGCAAACGGCTCGTGCAGAGCCGACTCGCTAATTGGGGTGAGTTTGTGGTGTGGTGGTAGATATCCTCTCCACTAAGGATACGTTTTTACTTACCACCAGAGAAACGTAAAGTCTCTTCTGGTCATGGTAGTATGTGTGTGATCGTTCCGATCTGTCTTGTTTACTAATGCGCGAAGGTTATGGAAAAACAAAGCAGGCAGGCGGTAAGGACAAAGGAATCGGGGCGATCATGGTTTATGGTGAGCATCGCGGCTAAATAAATTGACGACGATGCATCGAAGAGATGTGCTAAAAGCAAATATGGGACGAGGGCATCATAAAAGTCTTAGATGAGTGATGCCCTTGTGTAAATAGGCGAATTGCCATTGGTAAAAGGTGCTAATGGGTTGGTGGATGAAACGAATCCCTTGCTTGCATTTGTATATGCAGGGAAATTCGTTTGTGGGAAACGGATTCTATATTTGCATTGTTTATGCTTTGAATTCAATCCGGCGGCTATGCGCGAAGTCGATGATTGTTTGGAGATTCAAACAAAGGAGGATTTCTGGGTAAAGTGCTTGCAGCTGTATGGATAGTTGCAAGTCATTGCAATGCAGATTATATGGTTATAGAATGACGGTTTGTATATACCCTCTGTGTCAATTGTACATGGCATCTATGGCGACGCCAGGATATAACTCTATTGTGAATATTTACAATAATTGGAAATTCGATTCTGAGTCGCTAATGCAGAGATGCATTGATACATGTATGAATGCCCTTAAAGGAAAAATTTTATGCAGGCATTTCTAAGTAATGCATTGAAAGCATTAATTATCCTTGGGAAGGAAAATGTTTTTGCTGCGGGGAGATTGCGGTGCAGGTGTGGGAAGGTTAGAATTTGCCTGACAACCGTAGGTACCGAATAGGTTTTGGTTTATGCACCTGTATAATGGAAAGAATTCTTGTAGGGAATTTGTATGCGAAGAAATGCATTAAAGGTAAGAATTCTTTTACAGGGACTTTTAGGTTATACCTTAGATAACCTAGATGCGTAAAGCATTTAAGGTGCTAATGCGATTGCATTAGCGAAACTTATAAGATTGGGTCGTAGAGATGGGGGTTCTTTAGGTAAGTAACCAGTGGGGTTTGGCGGAACCGCCATAAGTTTCTACTACCGGTGGGAGAATGTAGTATTTTTTGTCTCACTCTCTGGTCATGTAGGAACTTACGCGTTGAATATACATCATCATCATCGGCACTACAACCTGGAACCGGTCTTGGCCTTATTTAGCAAGTCCTGAAGCTTGTTAAATTTTCCATAATGATCTGTTTTTTCCGGGCAAGGTCATTAGTCTTGCGCCAGAGGCGCCGACGGGGAATCGAACCCCGGTTTCCCGCGTGACAGGCGAGTATACTAACCAGTATACTAGTCAGGAGCTTTGAATATACGCATTGCAGTAATTTCTAGCTCTCTTAAATCTTTTCCGGTTTTCCTCAGTATTGTTTGATTTATACAACCGGAAGCTCAATTTTTTAGCCTTAATGGCTTCTCTGTACCCGGAATCGAACCACATACTTCTCTTGGGTTTGATACTCTTTACTTTGTGTGGAATAAAGGGCCGCATGCCAAGTAGAATCGTGTCTGTCAATCTGTCCGCTATAGAGTCAACATCGTTATTGAGAAAAAATAACGACCAATTTAACCTCCAAAAAAAAGCGTTCAGACCTTCCCATTTGGCTTTCTCGTAGAACCATATTGTTCTTTTGAGAGCTTTCGCATTAACCCGATTTTAATCCCGTCTGGTTTATTTCGAGACATATAACGTCGTTGAACTGCTATTTTGGGTTTTTTTGAAAATTACAATATATGCTAATAAGTCTATGACCATATATGTCTGGAAGGAACAAATTGAGCGCTGTATCAACGAAATTCACCCACGTTTACACGAAAGGGTGATGTAAAATTTTGACAAAAAGTGCATACATGCGTCAGTAAAGTCGTGGACGATGTTTACTCTTACTATAGTATTCTATTCCATTCATAATCCTAAACTGTATATTTTTTAGGAATCAAGAAGATATTTACAATTAAAAAGTGGCTTTACTACTTCTTTTGTGGACTTTGAGACACCAAATACATCCCAAACTCTATAACATACCTCTGATAATATTTATCTGATCATTGTTTATATTATTTTTCCATTATTGTAACATTTACTTTACTCTGAACACACAACATATAATATCAATAATTTCCTGTTCTTCTTAGATAACCCAACTCGGTAAGAAGCGTGTCCTCGCGTCAGCCAGTATAAACATGAGGAAGTATGCCAGTATCGAGTCAACACAACAGAGCTTTACCCTGACTCTAAAGCCGGTCTCACGTAAAATCACCTCTGCGGAAATTGAACTGACAATAAGTTGTGTGTTTCTGCGCGAGGGCAAGGCTACGTAAGGATCTACTGGGTTAAGTGTAACTTGGTCATAATACTAAACGGGTATAACTTCCAGGGATGAGGACATGCAAAGTGTAGTTTCTCTGATGTCGGTTAACAACAACTGTGATGTTGCTCCTCTAGATGACTTAGAAGATATTCCTGATGTGGAGAGCTGCGGTGACATATCTGAACATTTGTATGACTTTACACAGCAATTAGAGCAACTTACCTCAAGTTTGAATGGTTGCATTGACTTAGCGACGCCAATGAGTGGTAATTTGCCTAGTTAACTACTTTCTTTTCAATCTTATTTATCGTTTATCGTTAAAGTGCCATCTTTATCGGAAGATCCTACTCCATTGGCTGAAGGAGCGCGACTTAGTTTTGAAGAAGCAGACAAATTGGATGATGATACTCAGCAAACTCCAAGTGGTGCACCAAACCTTAAGGAAGAACTAATTACAGAAGTTCCTATATCAAAACCAACGCCGTCTTTGCCACCTCCAACAACAATAACAACGAACACAACAACAACAATGGTTGCCACTCAAGAATCCCGATCTGCTGCAAAAACCCAACCATTGAAACATGAACAAAAACCAGATCAACCAAAGAGTAAATCAATATTTGTGAATTCGTCAGCGTTATCCAAAAAATCAATATCATCTGGCGATGATGTAGACCGTAAACTACCAGCACTTAAGGGTGAGAAACTTAGAAAAGCTGAACTGGACTGCATACCGCCATCAGAAGATAAAAACATAACTTTCACTCATGAAGCCGGTCTGAAGAATGACATCAAGGAACAAAATGACGAGGTCAAGAGCAAGTTAACAATCATAGGAAAGGACAAAGAAAAGGACAAAGTAAAGGACAAAGTAAAAGAGAAAGACAAGGAGAATGACACTCAAGATAAAGTAAGAAAGTCAGGGCAGATGCAAACCTTTGAAACATCACACCCTAAGAATCGAACTGATATCAAACGACCTGAATTACAACCACTGAACCTAAAGAAAAACTATGAGAATGGCCCCTCGACAACCACTAACAAAGTCGTCGAGAAGATTATACTCAAGGAAAACACTCCAGGACAGGATCTGCTCGAATGGTGCAAAGAGGTTACTAAGGACTATTCAAATGTTAAGGTAACAAACCTAACAACTAGTTGGCGTAATGGAATTGCTTTCTGTGCCATCATCCATCACTTCGAGCCAAGTTTAGTGTAAGTTATTTGTTCAACAAATACATCTCCTTTCTTCTCATTAGTTTAGATCCATTTGCAGTGACATGACGAAGCTCTCTTCACACGACGTAGTTGGTAATTGTCGTACAGCATTTGACGCTGCCGAGTCCTTAGGTATCCCACGAGTAATTGAACCGCGCGATATGAGTATGCTGGCCGTACCTGATAAATTGGCGGTTATGACGTATCTACATCAATTGAGAGCACACTTTACGGGCAAGCAATTGCATATTGAACAAATTGGTTGGTGGAAGCTCCTTCAATTAATTTGTGTCCATATACACGTATTCATTTCCTCATTTGCAGGTCCCACTTGCGATGAATCTAGTTATGTTATTGGCAATTACAAGTCTGACAACTTATCGCAAAATCTACTCAACCTAAATAATTATAAAGCCAACTTGAGGCATCACAACTCTATAGATGACGACAGCGAGAAACCACCTCAGTCGCCAACATCTAAAAAGGATGTGAAAAATCTAATATACTCTGGTTCTAAGAATTTGCTAGGGAAAGTTCTTTCACCGGTTAAGGATAAGAACACAATAAATGCTTTGCAGCAACCCAACAATAATCCCATAGTCGGTATAGGAAACAACAACACAAATACGCCAATTAGTGTCAAGGATAAGCCGGCTTTAATGACACGCCGTGAGTTAACAGATCCTTTTGGCAGTGATGAAGAAGAGAACAGCAGTGATAAGAAGGACCACGTAAATCAGGATGGAAAGCAAAACAGTAATGACAACCAGAATGTTAATACCAATTCGGGGACCACGAAAACGGCTGCCGTTGTTGCACCTCCTCTGGATCCAAACAAAACTAATGTAAGTGAGATAATTCCATTAAGATGAAGATTGTTTTGCGAAGTTTTAGCATTTCCAAAAGAGAAACTTGGCTTACGGTTTTCTACTGAGTAAAGTTTTTTTTTTAGATTTGCGATTTTGTTGGATTTTCTTTTCATGCTTTTTAAAACAATGTCCAGTCTACTGATATTGCTGCTCTTCACAGCTTCGCTATTCATGGTATTAAAGCCTAAGTGGAATTAGTGTATTTTAGTTGACGCAAACAACACATCATTTGTTATTCCTCCATCGTAGCAAGACATTGCTTTTATTTCTAGGGGTGGCAATGCTATATACCTACTTGAGAGTTTCCCTTTATTGTCCTGGACAACGGTGTGTTCAACTTTTTGGAAGTAATAAAGCTTGTAAACAGCAAATTTACTCCCAAAAAGAGACCTATGTCTTATTTCCCACCTAATTAATTTTACAATGTTAAATACCTCAATCCAGCTCGTAAATACCTCAATCCAGCCCGACACATATACCAGATATACATAGGTAGTCACTCACACTGTTCCCATCGTGATAAATATATTGTACAATCAAATTTTTTTCGTCCTTGGGCGCCAGGCTTCGGTGTCAGCTAAAATTTTCGTTGTCACTGGATCTATTCCTCACCACCCTCCTTAATAAATACTCAACAGAAGTTTCCACGCACAAGCAGTTTGCCTGTCAAATTTCCATTAACCAAGGCAATGTTTACAAACACGCTTCCAAAAGAAGGGCACGGCCGCAGGAGAAAGCCAACCGAAACGGTCTAAGTGATATTTTTGGAGATTTGGATTTGTCGTTGTATTTCCTCAATGATGTTGTCGCCTCAACTATAGCTAGTGGTAAAGGATATGCATTTTCTAAAGGTATCAGAGGTTCAAATGTCGTTTTCTTGGTTTGCTATCTGAACATGGTAATCTTGCAAAGATATAGGTGATCCACTTGTACGTCCGATGTCCTCCAACGTTCCTGTACTTCCAAAGGGTCCATCTTTCAACATTTCTTCCGGGGGCAGGGTCGAAGTATTTCGTCGCTATTGTATTTGTAGTTCCCATAATCTGCGCGATCCGTCGATCAAGTTCGAATCAACATGGCTGCCCTACGCAATGAGAATACTAGTAACAGCATTGGTCACGCGCTAGGACACTACCTCGAAGAGCTCGATGGAGGGAGAGTAAATCCTGGGGCCAGAATGCCGGACGTAGAAGAGAAATGGACACGCATTAAGAATACTGTCATTAGTGCAGCCAAGTCGTAGAGATCGGAGCGATTGGTTTAATGATGAGTGCAAAGTATCGACTGAACGTAAGAATGCTGCATACCGGACAATACAGCAGTCTCATAGGATGCGGGTACGCGAGGAGAAATACAAAGAGCTCAGAAGATCTGAAAAAAAGACTCCACAGACAAAAGAAAAGTGCCTGGGAAAAGAACCTTGTCTGTGAAATAGAGAAAAGTAGAGAGCGAGGTCCGCACCAGGCGCGGAAGTTCTACCAAATAATCCGAAGTATGACGCGGTACACACCACGCTGCACCTACTGCAAGGATAAAGAGGGTACTCTGATCGGCAATCCTGAAGGCATTCTGGAGCGATGGGAAGTGCACTTCAATGAATTGCTAAATGGTCAGCTCACAGAAGAATTGGAGGCTCCACCAATGCAAGATAAAGGCCAAATGCTGCCACCACCAAGCATTGAGGAAACATTAAAAGCCATTAGACAGCTCAAATCAAATAAAGCCCCTGGAGCTGATGGTGTACCAGCTGAGCTGATCAAACAAGGAGGGACAGCGTTACATCACGCAGTTCATGAGATCGTGGTGCACGCATGGGAGCAAGAGGAGATGCCGGAAGATTGGCGTCGTGGTATAATTTGCCCCACACATAAGAAGGGAGATATCACACCGTGCAGCAACTATAGGGGTATAACATTGCTGAGTACCGCCTATAAAATACTCTCTACTATCCTACAAGATCGGATAGCCCCATACGCTAAAGCCATCATTGGTCAAAATCAGTGTGGCTTCATCCCAGACAAATCAGCAATTGATCAGATATTCACCCTTAGGCAGGCGATGGAAATATGTCTGGAATTTAAGATTCCATTATATCATCTATTTATAGACTTTAAGGCCCTGAGAAAGTTCGGCATTCCAAACAAAATGACACGACTTTGTAGGTTGACCATTACCAACATAACTAGTCAAGTAAAAATAGCGGGATTGCTGTCCAAACCAATAAACATCTTAAATGGACTCCGACAAGGGGACGATCTGGCCTGCCTCTTCTTCAACGGGAAGGAGACGCGTTGGAGAAAGCAATCCGTGACTCTGGCGTTACAACTAGAGGGACTATTGTCACCAAGTCCAGCCAGATACTTGCCTACGCAAATGACATCGACATCATTGGTAGATCCGATTCGGCTGTACAGACAAATAAAAACTGGGACTGCACATTAATGAGGAGAAAACTAAGTACATGGTGGCAACTTCTGCGAAGAGAAGACAACGTTGGTCAAACTATCAGGGTAGTGTAGCACGAATTTGAAGTATTGCAATCCTTTAACTACCTTGGGTCAATAGTATCAGCCGATAACAGTATTATTATTATTATTATTATTATTTATTGGCCTGTAGGAACCCGGAAGTTCATGACCTCGCCGACTCGATCCCGCCATCGTTCCCTGTCCTGTGCACTCTCCCTCTACGCTTGTCGGTCTCTTTCCCGTTGGTCTACCGTCAAGAATTCTACGCACGGTCCTATCGATGCCCATTCGCGCGACATGTTCGGCCCATCTTAATCTTCGCGACTTGATTACTCTCACTATAGTAGGTTTGCGGTATAGCTCTTCCCATGCGTCGTCATATTTACCTCCAAAGATACCCCTTAAAACTTTATTCACGAATACGCGGAATTTGTTTTCTTCCCGCTTTGTGAGAGCCTATGTTTGGCATCCGTATGGAACAATCGGCAAGATTATCGTTCTATAGACACGGAGCTTTATGTAACGTGATAGCAGTTTGGATTTCAGCAGTTTACTGACTGCGTGCCAATCAGCGTTGTCGGATTTTTGTTAATTTCCTTCGACATTTCGTTACTGGGCGTCAGTATCGTTCCCAGATATTTAAATTCTTTAATTTTTTCAAAGATCTTGCTTCTGATGTTTATATGTGTTCCCTGAGGTCCACCTGCTCTCGGCGTAATCATGTACTTCGGTTTGTCTTCATTTATTTCTCGGCCCACCTCTTCCACCGCTTGCATGATGATTTCACAGTTTTTACTTACAGTTTCTAGATTATCCTAGGACGGCTATGTCATCCGCACATGCGAGCACTTGTGTGACCGTGTTCAGGGATGATCCGGCCATCTTGTCGTCTTGTACTTTTCTGATAACATACTCGACCACAAGGTTAAAGAGACATGGTGAGAGGTCATCCCCCTGTTTTAGTCCGTCCCGGATTTCAAATTGTTCTGAGAGGTGGTTTTCTATTCTAACTTGCCCTTTGTTTTCGTTCATGCAAATTTGAATAAGGGCGGCATATTTTTTCGGGATTCCCAGCTTAACTATAATATGGTAGAGTCTTTGCCTTGCGACTGAGTCTTAGGCTTTTTTGAACTCAACGAACAGTTGGTGAACCGTCTCTCCGTATTCCCACGTCTTTTCCAGCAGTTGCCTTATTGTGAACATTTGGTCGCTTGTTGAACGGTTCCTATGGAATCCGCATTGGTAGTCTCCCAGTATTTCTTCTGCGTACGGTGTGATTCTCGCAAGTATGACATTTGTTAATATTTTGTATGTGGTTGGTTGGGAGCAATGATATTTCTCTGTAGTTCTCGATGTCAGATCTGTGATCTTTTTTGAAAATGGGACGACTATTGAGGTTTTTCATTCTTTCGGAGTGACTTCCTTATCCCATATTGTTTGGATGAGCTGGTGGATCTTTCGAGCGGTTGTCTCTCCTCCATGCTTCATAAGTTCTGCCGGTATGCAGTCGACTCCGGGAGCCTTGTTGTTTTTCAATTGATTTATTGCGTCTACAACTTCGTTGAAAGAGGGCTCTGTGGTCTGAGGCTCGGCTGTATGTACGTCTGGTGCGTTTATTTGTGGTTGATGGCTGCGCACATCGAGCAGGTTTTCAAAGTACTGCTTCCATCTTGTCACGATATTGTTTGTATCTGTGAACAGACAACCGTTGAAGTCTCAAATTATTTTAGCTCTCCCTCGGTAGCTATTTCTAATTGAATTTATCGGCGTACAACCTTTGATGTTCTTTGCCCATTCGTTTGTTTTGTGTTTGAAGAGTCTCATATTCTGTTTCCGTATCGTCGCGTATCTCTCTGCGTTGACTTCATCATATCTTTGCCGAAAACAGTATGGAAGAGGAAATACGCGAACGGCCGATCAAAAATCCAACAAAGCTTACTGTGGTCTATCATCATCATCAGCACATATGGAAAAGGCAGACCACTGGTCAGGGAGTGGCCTCGAACGGTATAAAGATGTAGAGAAATCGAGGGCAGAGCCCAGGTTCGCTGGGGGTATCACAATACGAGACTACGAGTTCGATGTCATTTTGGTGAAGGAAGGCACTAAGGGCTAACCGATCGAGCAGCAAATATCAAACGGGAAAAGTAAATTAATATCGTAACTCGTAGACGTGAGTACCGCCAGATGTATATTACACTCAAAGCATCTAACTGAAACTGCAGCACAAACAGGACGCGAGTAGGGACACAAAACCGGGACTACCTCGTGAGCCGTTGTAATATCTGGTTAAATTCCAATAGGATCTACAAATCAGGTTTTTGCTAGCTCTGTATTCCCCGGCAATAATTCACATTTTGCATTTCACACCTCACAGATAAGTGGTTATCCTGAACGTCATGTGTAGTCGATTTATTGATTCACACATCGAATCGTACGTCCCTGTTCGGTTCACTCAACTCCCTTCGATTCTAATCTCGTGTTGCATCCACTGAAGCACACATTGAATACGCACAATTGTAGTGACCCGAATGCACTTTCGCAGAAAACAGGACCTTCAGGATTTTTAGCGGTACGGAGGTATAGCGTTTGCAATGATAATGAAGAACGTGTGATTCGAACTGACGCTATGACAGTTAGAATCACCAAAAATTGAACCAATGCTTAACACATCAGGCTACTGGCCGCGTGTACGAATTCTATTCCTAAACTCAAGTATACTCAACTGATGTCGAATTGTTATGTTATCTGCTCTGATGCATTTTCTTATTCGATTTTCGTTCGGTGTTCTTCACTATTTGCTTGTGTGTATTGTGTTATAAGCGGCCACAGAGGAATAAAGACGATACTGCATCTACCGAGTCGATGAATACAAACACCTTATTACGAACGCGACTAGGTTACAACTTAACCGATGCGAAAACACTTATTGAATAAGAATCAGCACTGAATACCAGAATTTAACAATCCGAACTATACTAATTTACAAGCAACAGATGGATCCCCAGTTACCTGATATCTCAGAATCAATAATTCAACTGAACTCACTGATCAGCTCGAGGGAGAGAACGAGTCCCAAAGGAGAACACGACATCACACACGAACACGGATCCCCGCCGCAAACATCCCCCGACATGCGGATCATTGCCGCTCGACCCCAGGGAGCGCTGCACAACTTATGCCGACGACCGGCCTGCAGATCGCCATGGGAACAACGAAGACACCTGCGATGAGGGGTATTGGGTCGCGATCCCTGAATCTGAGAAAACAGGAAACCTACGATGTACTAAACAACAACTTTATTTCAGTTGAACGCAATATGAGGGTTTCTTTCTGGGGGAGAACAAATAAACCAATGAAACTAAAATGAACATGCAGATGGCAAGAAAGGCAACTAAATAAACAACGAAAGTATTTAACCACACTGATGCTACTAAAGGATAATCATAGGGCGCACAATCAATCTGGATAAAACCGGTGGCTTCATCCGGCGTCGACGAGTTTCCCTGTGGCCGTACATTAAACAACTCCCATATTTGGTCAGGCACATCCAAACCTGCACTACACGTGCTCGATAGGATGCAAAAACGAGTAGTGAAACTTATTGGGGATCGAACTGTGAGTCGATCAATTCCATCGTTAGAACATTGTGCAAAGTATCATGCCTATTTATCTTTTGTAGGTATTACCAAGATCGTTGCTCAACTGAACTTGCTCAATGTGTTCCGCCTCCTCAGACATTTTCCCGCGATACCCGTCAATCTGAGAATGGGCATCAATTTACGTTGAAAGTCAACTTCAGGCGCACAAGTAAATGTAGAGTCATTCTTTAGCCGAATCGCATGCATGTGGAATACTCTACCTGATCACGTGTTTCCTCGTGATTGTAATGTCCAGGCATTTAAGACCAATGTACATCGATATCTTCTTTCCTTATCCACTTCCTCCCTCTTCGCTCGCACTGTGCTCCGACATTTAAAGATACTCCAAAACCCCCTTTTGTGCGCGCGTTTGTGGAACTCTGGAACGTAGCCGTTGCTCCGTTTAGACCAAATGGCATACGTTCGCACTCAAAAAAAAATTCGCTACCAGATACGGTAATCAGTGGCGAGGATCAGATCTGAGAGGCGTCGTTACGTGACGCCCTGTTATTTTGAGACTATTGCTGCTGCTGATGACGAGGTTGTAAATGCTGATGATGATATAGAAAACATATGTCGATCGGAATATTGCACTGTATGATAAGACGTCGAATTCGGCGAAGTGCCATCTCCGACAAAGCGATTGGGTGGTGTATAGTTTGTTTGCCATGACCATGGCTGGACTGTGGTATATGACAGACTTGTAGAATTATTGCTTTGCGGATAGGGTAATGAATTGTCCATAATCGATGTGAAACACCCGTCAAGCTCTATACCGTCAGTGCATTCCTTCAAACATGAGCTCTTGTCAATGGTGTCAATGGAGGATGTTAATGTGTCATTTGAATCGCTAGATGATTCCAGTGGAGTGCTGCCCTCTACACCGACTTCACCGTTCCAATTGTTCTTCTGTGAAAAGATTCGAGCTGCACAGATATGTTTTCTTCTCGGCCTCGGGCTTTTCGATATTCTTAGATCGTTTCTTTCCGTTGATGGCGAGATTAGAGCGGTTGATGGCCACTAATTTCGTGTTATTGTCTTTCTCCAAATAGACGTCTAGCATAAGAGACTGGCTTTTCGTTTGTTGCTTCACATCTAAGTAACCGATGGTGTTCTCTCCCACTTCCGTGGTATTGTTGTTAGTTGTTGACATGGTCGTCGCTCATATTACTGATCTTTGGTTGGTGATCATCATTGTCTTAGACACTCTCGTCTTCATTATTTTGGTTGTAGTTGTCGTAACTAATTGCTGTTGTTCGCTGATCATGTCAGTCGGCAGTTGGCTCAATGTTTGCGCAGTTGACGCCAACATTTTGATTAACACTTCACTCGATAACCCACCTACCAGAGGCAAGGCAATATCACAATTTCACGACTTCAAACGCACTATTTAAAATCACTGACCAAAACACGACAAAGTAATACACTTTCTTATGGCTGTTTACGTCAAGAACACGTGCAATTGCAGGTCTCACCTAACTCAGTAGATTCCAATAATTTGCTATGGTATAACATTTGTTATTACTTGCGGGTGGCTTCCGGTTCGTTAAGCCCGTAGGTGGCTTCCCTGTTTGTAGTGAACGTTCTTCTTACGAGCCCAGCTTTTCCATTTATTTTCCTGTTGTTCCACCAAAGATTCAACAGGACTTTTGATGTTTGGAGCATATCCAAAATAAAATACGAACGAGTTTTCTTTGAGAGCGGCTACGATTATTTTATTTATTTAGTTTTTATTTGGTTTGTGTATTTTTAATTGATTACTAAATTTAACTTTGTCGGGAAGTTTCTTGAACACTTTCAATGAACCAAAACCAGTGCGACTATTACTTGAATTCTGAATTCTAAGCTTTGATACAAACCCTTTTATAGTGTCAAAACCAAATTCAATTCCATTTTCTCTCCCACGGCTGCACCACCTCCGCTCGTCGCGTCGCAACTGCTGCATCACGGACCATGCCTGTTTTAAGCTAAGCATGTATTCTACTACTCCATGTCCTTATATTAGCTGAGTCAAGTTTTAGGCGCAATCCATGCCAGGGCGATCGGAACTGCAACTTCGCAATATTGTCGTCATTCTCGCTGAGACGTTAACATCACGCCTATTCTGGCTGTAACTCACCCCAAGGCGATGGGAAACGCAAAATTTCGGGCAACAGATCCAGGTGTCAGGCGCAAACCGATTCAAGGTGATGTGAACTTTAGAATTGTGGGAAACAGCTATTGGTGTCAGGCGCAAGCTGTTCTAGAATTGCGTACAGCAATAGCATGTAACCCTAGACCATAGGTATGTAAATAATTTTCTTTGGTTCATAACTGGGGATCCACCGTGCTGTGATCAAAAATGTTTGCATTAGGCGTGCGGACCAAAGATCACAGCCTCTGCAGGTTGTTCGAACTGACGCGATCATGCGACCGGTTGACGAGAGTCGTCTTTGGTTGTCACTATCGCGTAATCAAGTTAAGAATCGGACCGTGTATTGTTGATCAATTGCGTTTAACATGACCACTTGTTGTGAATGTGGTTCGTCTTATTGAAAAAGGCCGATGGGGACGAGGATGATGAGGAACAACCCTAACGGGTGGGGATACCGTGTTAATTTTTTATCTCTGTAAAACAAAAAACAATTCATGTGTTTGTATAAAACTTCAAAAACTTGGTCAAACTCTTAGTGAGGGTTTCAAAAAAATTTCATTATGCTTCATTTTAATATTTTAATTGTTTTGTATATTTAAGTTTTGCTTATTAATAATTTATTTTTGTTTGTTTTCATTTTTGTTTTTTATCGGTTTTTATGTTTGCTTTGGCTTATTTTTCCTCCCTGGAATCAATTGCATTTTATGTAGAGGCTTTTGTCTCGGCATAAAGAAATGAGCGAGAAAGCGAAAGCGATGAGAGAAAAATTAAAAATCACAACCAATGAAAATGGCAGGCTGAGCAATGAGGTAAGTAGTAAATATGTATTTTAATTAGCTTGTAAGTTGTTTACTACTATAATGGCAAAACAATTAAGTGATTTCAAAATATACTTGTAAATAGGGTTGTAGTCACTCTGCGGTTTGGTATAAGGGAATAAAGCGTCGAAAACCTAATTTTAAAACTTTTCTCTGAACGGAATGACAAATATGTTTATAGGTTTTATAGTTTTTGCGTCGACAGTGAAGAACCTGTGATTCGAACCGACGCTATGACGGTTAGAACAGTATAAGAATCATTAAAAGGTAGAACCAACCATCTCATCAGACCAGTGCCGTGTTTTTCGTATTCGATCGTTATTCTTAAGTAACATATACTCAACTGATGTAGAATTGTTATGGTATACGGCTCTAATGTTTTTTTTTTTTTTGGTTTCAGTAGGAAGGTGGAAATCTTCAATAGATACTTCTGGACCTATCCAGAGGCATGTCGCGTTTTACCGACTATAACCACCTCCCGTCAGGCTTATATTCCCGTTGGTCCCCGCGAAACTTTCTTTCAGATATTCCATCGCGGGGCGGGACGGAGTTTACCTGTTGCTCCGCTCGTCGCGTCGCAACTGCTGCATCACGGACCATGCCTGTTTTAAGCTAAGCATGTATTCTACTACTCCTCCCAGAGTAATTGTCCGTCTCATATGTCTCTCCAAAATCGTTCGTGCGGTCTCGAATCTCACGCACTCTGTGAATACGTGTTCCGCATTTTGTATTTTGCCTTCGCAGTAAAAGCAGTATGGGTGATTCACACTCTTATACTTGTGGAAGTATTGCCGAAAGCATCCATGTCCTTATATTAGCTGAGTCAAGTGGTAATTCAGCTCGCCATGTTTTCTTTTCACCCATGTTTCTACATCAGGAATAATGGTGTGGGTCCATCTTCCTTTGGTGGAAGAATCCCACCATCGTTGCCATTCTCTTAGGCTTGAGAGCTCTAATTGTGAGCACAATCTCTGACGACGACATGGGAGACCTATGCAATGCAGCGTTGTCTTTAGCTGCAATGTCAAGTGGCGTTCTTCCAGCCAAAACATTTATAGCATCTTCGGATACCGTTCGGAATGCACAGCATACCAGCCTATGTGCTGAGTTCACTCCCCTCATGTACGACTTATACTGTGTGGCTCCTACCTATATGTGAGCTGCATACATTATAATGGAAGTGTTGACGATGGTTATCAAATTCCTTATGTAGGGCCGTGGTTCTCCAACATTAGGTAGCAATTTCGCCAAAACTTTGCATACTTTTGCCGTTTTTTCACTCGTTTTCCTTACGTGTTCCTCGAATGTTAATGTGTTGTCGACTATAATACGAAGATATGTAGTATAGGGATTGGATCTGATTGTTTGTCCTACTATTTCCAGTTCAATGTGTTTAACTTTCTTGCGATTGCCTATTAAAACTGCCCCCTTCTTATGTCCAGCTAGTTTTAATTCGGCCATATCTAGTCAACATTTAATGCTCTGGATTGTATGGGAACAAATATTCTCCAGGTCATCTAGATGTTTAGCTATGCCCACTATCACCAAATCATCGTACCATCGTACATGATATTCCATAACAGCGGATACTACAGACCTTTAGGGTACACCCGATTTTATTTTATATTCATGTGGCCCCTCATCAGTGCCAGAGAACAGTTTTCTATCCCTGAGAAGATAGCTTCTTTTTTAAATTATTATACTTCTCTCGGGAGAGGCGAACCGATAGCACCCCGAGATGCCACAAAATAACTGTTGCAGTTCTTTTTGAACAGTTTCAGGTTGTAATGCTTCGGGAACACTTGTCCGGGGAGGGAATTCCACAGCTTCCCCAATCTGAACCGGAACGAGTTCTGATGCAGGGATGTTCGCGCCGTCGGGAGATGAATCGCAAATTGGTGCGATGCGTCGGATTGTCTTGTAGAGCTCATATAAATCGAATTGCGCGGGACAACACCACGAATCTCCGAAGAACCGTACCCATGATAATATCTGTAAAACAGACAGAGGTCGGCTATGCGTCTTCGATGTAATAGCGACTGTAGTCCCGATGTTGGCGACGAGTTTCTGATTAGAGTTCCAAACATGACAGCAAAATTCGAGTGCGGGTCTAATTTCGGATTTATACAGGAGAAGATGTTGAGCCAGAGTAAAATATTTCTTGGCTCTAAAAAGAGAATTCAGTTTTCCAGAGGCGGATCTTGCGATGACCACGATACATTCCCACAGACCGTGACGCCGAGCAATTTCAAGCTTTCCCCAGATTCGAGAGCCCGTCCATACATCATCAGCTGTGGAACCGATAATCCACTTTTCTTTGTGAATGATGTATATTGTGATTTCGTTGCATTGAAGTCGACGAGATTGGTCTTTCGCCACTGCAGGATCTTATGCAGATCCCGATTCAGCACTTCGCTTTTACAATAACAGTTATAAGAATTGTGGCGGTTACCACCCTACTTACCTGCTCATTTCCCACCAGGTAAACATTTCCACGCGCGTACTATTCTATAAAAAGCACGTACTTACCTGTCTTAGTCAAACCAATAACCACAGAAAAACCTGTGAAACATAATGTCTGCTGATATGAAAAATACATCAGCAACAACGGACATTCGCCACAAGGGCATAGTCGTGCGAAACGCACCATCTTCCTAAAAGGAATATACGGCTGCAAAAACAGCAATCAACATTGCCCAAACCGTGCCAAAGAAATACCTCCTAATGTGTCTACCACATACCACAGAAGATATTTCTTTCTTTTGTGTACTTTTCTTAAGGCCCGCGTCGGTCGGTCACGCGAACGACACGTACATAGTGGCATACGACAATTATCACCCCAGGAAGTCGAGCTTCTCGAAACGGAAATTTACCAGCAGGAGTTCGTTTGCTGGCCCCCAGTAATACATGATCAGCAAAAAATGCAGTACGCTGCCGCTGATCATGTAAACATTAAGGATGATGTGACGAGGTGTGCGAATAAGCCGCAACGATGCCAACAACACACACGCGATCGGCAACAATGTTCATATGGCCGCTGATCGTGTGAGCTCATTTAACCCTTCACAGGTCGACTTGTCCCAGCTGCAAATGTGTTTATTTGTGTTTGACTTCGAGTCTATAGTTCGCATACTGGGCGACACACGCGATGAGTATGCAAAAAGGATCACTGTGTGTCTGTTGCAACCCTTCTTTGGTGGTGCAAATTCATAGGGATATCTTACCATATATGGTCATCGAGGCGATGATTGAATGTGTGGTATTCTATCGCTTCGATGAACTTGGTAATCGCGAATTGGATTCCGTGAGGCTAGGTTGTGTCCTCACATTAAAATACACATCTCTCGTGGGGCGGCTCAAGAGATTCGAGTTTGAAATTGCGGTTGACATAGTCTGGTCTAGGAGCCAATAGCGCCTGTAAAATTTGTGCACCTAAAGCGATTAGTAGTTACCAGTGCGAACATTTAATTTATCATTATCAAATTTGTGCACCGAAAGCGATTAGTAGTTACTAGTGCGAGCATTTAATTTATTATCATCAGAATTTGTGTACAATAAATGAATTAGTATTCCCAAGTCGGAACGTTTGATTTTAATATTAACAACATTGTGTACAAAAGACAAATTATTATTTACGAGTCGGAACGTTTGATTTAAATATTAACAACATTGTGTGCAAAAGACGTTGGATAAGCGTGGTGAACCTGTACCCCTGTGGCACCCGGTATTTCTGCCGTACCACGTAAAACCCACAGAACAATCACAGGATTTTATTCATGATCGATCGTACAATCCTGTTGTAATAGTATACACGACTTCCTCTTCAGTCTCTCTGCTTATTATCGCGTTCGTTCACCACACCGAGTTGCAATGACAAACGAAGCACCAAATCTCACCCGCACAGGTTTTATCACAACGATTCACAAAACCATGAAACGAAAACAACGACAATAAAACGAATTCCCACTACAAACGATCGTCCTAGCCGGCAGGCTGTTAATGTCTGCAAACTATCGAGTTCACGGGATCACGGGCTACATGTGTAGTTCACGGTCTAATCTTAAACTCTGATGCGGCCAAGAACATGACCATCCTCTACGGATGTCCGCACACAATTAATACCAACCCGTGTCGGAAGCACACGATGGATTCGAAAAACCATTTGAATGTCTCGATCATACATATGTTCTTGCGATCCCAAATGTTTATATTAACAATCGTATCGTATAGTCTTAAGCTTGTTTATATGGTATGGATTTGAGTTACTGCTACACCACGGTTGCCCGGTAGGGAGGGCAAGTGCATCAACTTATGGTCGGATATTCCATTCACTTCATGGTTTGTCCAATTCCTCGTACATGGCGTAAAGTGGACGATTATGTGTTGGTTGATGCGGTAAATGCGTTAACCTTTTCAGCTGGTCAGGTGGAAGGTGGTGCCGCCGTCAAGCCATACGTGGTATTTTAACAAAAGCTTAAACTAATCTAAGTAAATCTTTTGATTGTGATGTGAAAATTCTGTTGTGCCGGCGTTGTTATTATTAAGGTTTAGGCAATATGATAGAAATCGGGCTCCTCGATAGTATAGTGGTTAGTATACCCGCCTGTCCCGCGGGAGACCGGGGTTCGATTCCCCGTCGGGGAGCCTCTGGCGCAAGACTAATGACCTTGCCCGAAAAAAAAAAACAAATCACTATGGAAAATTTAACAACCCTCAGGACCTGCTAAATAAGGCCAAGACCAGCTCCCGGTTGTAGTGCCGATGATGATGATTTCGTCGTTCAGTTTGTCTAAAAACGCCGCATATTACTGTCCTGTGGCTGTTCTTACCTTCTGCAGGTAATCCGATTTTAATGTGCACAATTCCGGCTGGATGGTTTAACAGAACGAATGAGGCTGGGAGGCTGGCGGAGATGTTTGCTGTTAGCCGCAACTTGACTCAATTCGTGGGGGAACCAACGCGAGTGCCGGATGTCCGAGGCGAATATGCGAACACCCTGGATCTGTTTTTGACATCCGAACCGAGTATTTATACCGTAGAGGTTTCTGCGGCACTGGGAAACTCAGATCACTGCTTGGTATCTGTCGCGCAAGGACTTGCATATCAAGCGAATAACCGGCCTAGGAAGCTTCGCCATGTATGGAAGTATGGGGCTGCTAACTGGGCGATATGCGAGATTTCTTCGCATCCTTTACATGGTCGGAGGTGTGGTTCGGAGACTCCGATGCTAACGCTTGCGCGGTGTCAGTCACAGAGGTTATCCTTTTCTGGATGGAGATCTACATTCCACATTCCATCAAACGAAGCTCATCTCATAAACCGTGGTTTGACAAAAAGTGCGAGCAGATTACAGCGGCAAAAATAGAGCTTTTAAGTTATGGCGCTCCAATCCCACCGATGTTAACAGAACGAATTGTGTTAGAATCAGAAACGCATGCAACCAGGCCATTCATACCGCGAAGAAGTCTCACAACGACAGGGTGATCAATAAACTCCTTCGGTGCCCAACTGGTTCGCGCTCCTTCTGGTCAATGGCAAAAGCTGTCAGCGGTAACTTCGCATCCTCCTCTTTCCCTCCGTTGGTGACAGGTAGCGGGACGTTAGTCACGAATTCAAAGATAAAGCTAATGTGTTCGCGAATTTATTTTCCGCGAATTCAAACCACGATCCCGGTCTTTTGGAGCCACCTGTGATCGCGCCGGTACGGTCTTCCATGCGGGATGCGAGATTTCGTCCGCGCACTATACAACGCATTCTACGTGAACTGGATTGTAATAAGGCAACCGGCCCGGACGGAATACCAGCAATAGTCCGTAAGAACTGTGCTCCAGAACTATCGCCGGTTCTTGGCAGACTCTTCCGCTTATCTTATGCACGCGGAGGACCTTTCCTGCGTGCTGGAAAATCGCTCGGGTTCAGCCAATCCCAAAGACGAAAAAAAAAAATGTCTCCCACTGTCTATGTTATCTAAGGTGACGGAAAAAGTCATCAATACTGAGTTAATTAAGTATTTGGAGTGCAACGGGTTTCTGAATGATCGTCAATATGGATTCCGTGGCAGGCGATCCACGGGAGACCTTTTGACACTTATAACCGATATATGGACATCTGCGATTGAGCGGCATGGTGAGTCAAGGGCGGTCGCATGGGATATCTCCAAGACATTGCTGAGCAAACTCCGTTCATATGGACTTTCCCAACAGCTTTGCGACTGGGCGAAGAGCTTCCTTGAAAATCGTTCGATCCGGGTTGTTGTGGACGCCGAGTGTTCGGATCTGTATACTGTTAATTCGGGGGTACCCCAGGGTTCTATTTTGGCTCCAACCTTGTTCTTGCTTCACATAAATGATTTGTTGGAGACAACGGATAACAAAGTGTTCAGTTTTGCGGATGATAGTACACATGTTTCCTCCTTTTCGAGTGTTCGGCCGATTGGCGCATCTGCGTCGCATTAGCTGAGATGTAGACAGATTGACTCTCTGAATCAGGATCTAGATAGCGTCCTGCAGTGGGGAAGGGCTAATCTCGTCGACTTCAATGCAGCGAAGACACAATACACAACATTCACAAAGAAAAGTGGATCATCGGTTCCACAGCTGATGATGAATGGCCAGGCCCTCGAGACTGGGGAAAGTTTGAGATTGCTCGGCGTCACGGTCTGTGGGAATGTATCGTGGCATAAACACGTGTCAAGCATCGCCAGGTCAGGAAAGTTGAGTTCTCTTTTTAGAGCCAAGAAATATTTTACTCCGGCCCAACTTCTTCCCCTATATAAATCCCAAATGAGACCTGCGCTCGAATATTGCTCTCATGTTTGGACCTCGGCTTCTAAACATACCCTCGATCTACTTGAGACCGTACAGACACGAGTCATCCGCCTGATCGGGGACTCGGCGCTGACGCCGGGACTACAGGCGCTATCACATCGAAGACGCGTAGCCGACCTCCGTCTGTTTTACAGATATTATCACGGGTATTGTTCTTCGGAGATTCGTGATATTGTTCCACGCAATTCGGCTTATATGCGCTCCACAAGACAAACCGACGAATCGCACCAGTTTGCGGTTCATCTCCCGACGGCGCGAACATCCCTGTATCAGAACTCGTTCCGTTACAGAGCGTGGAAGCTGTGGAACTCCCTTCCCAGGCGAGTGTTCCCGAAGCATTACAACCTGCAACTGTTCAAAAAGAATTGCAACAGTTATTTTGTGGCAACTCGCGGCACCCACTCGACGCTATAGGTTCGCCTCTCCCGAAAGAAGTGTAAAAAAAAAAAAAACGACGAAGAGAATGTCATGTGCATCGCAAAAAACAAGGCCATCTCGGCCGAGCGTTGGTCTTTTGGCCGCTGTGGTCGGCTTTCGTAGCTTTCCGACCACTCTGCAGATTGCCTATTGGACCCAGGTGTATGCTAATGGACCCACGTTTCACCCATCGTCACAAAACGTCGAAAAATATCTGCTTCATAACGCTGCAACAACCCCAAACTGTCCGTTGAATCATCAACGCCCTGCTGTTTTTGGTCAACGGTCAGCAAACGCGGCAACCATCGCGCAGATCGTTTTTTCATCTCCAAAAGATCGTGCAAAATGTATCCCACCCGTTCTTTTGACATGTCCAAGGCCTCAGCTATGGCGCAAGGCTAATGACCTTACCCGGAAAAACAAATCATTATGGACTAAATTGTTGTGCAACAAGTCTCAGATATGGACCGGATACCGGTGGAGAGACTTTCTAAATAAGGCCAAGACCGGATTCCGGTTGTAGTGCCAATGATGATGATGATGATGGCCTCAGCTAACTCGCGCAACTTCACTTTACGATCACTCAAAGCGATTCGATGCACATGCTTCACGATTTCCGCATTCGTTGTGCCTCTTTTGGCCTTCTAGAGTGAGGTGCGTTTTCGGTACTTGTACCACACATTTTAAATTCACTAAACCATCGATAAACTGTTGTTCTCGAAGGAGCAGATATGGAAAAATATGTTTGCAACCATTGCAATGATTGTTCAGAATTTTCTTATCAACACACAATGTTTGATCAAGATCCGATATTCCTGTTTTTAGATTTGTTTTATGAAGTCGAAAGTAGCGTCGCTCCTCGATGGTATAGTGGTTAGTATCCCCGCATGTCACGTGAAAGACCGTCGGGGAGCCACTGGCGCAAGACTAATGACCTTGCCCAGAAAGACAAATTATCATGGAAAATTTAACAAGCCTCAGGACTTGCTAAATAAGGCCAAGACCGGTTCCCGGTTGTAGTGCCGATGATGATGATGATGATGAAAGTAGCGTCACTCGAACGATTGTAAACGAATGGATGAAATCTTACGAAACTTCATACATAAACTAGTGACAGATGACTCTCCCGAAATGAGTTACGTTCATTTTCTAGTGGCGCCATCTATTGAAATATTTCGGGACTTTTCAGCCCAAGCAGTAGTGGCAAGTTGTCAATCCTGTAATTAGTATGTGGAGGTGCTAGTATTTCGTAGTAGAGCTATACTTCTTTCATGTAATCAGTTAAAGTAACTTTTTCACCTGTTTTGCTACCTTACCGTGTAAAATATTAACGTTCGTATTGGTAAATATTTATAAAGGAAAATGACTGTAGTGTGTCTCGAGGATTTCAACGTTTACGCCTTTTCTAAGAACTGTTGTATTCCTTTACATTTTAGCTTGTATTCTCATTCCAGGATGGAAGAAAGCAACGTTTGCTGGAGCAGGCGCGGCGTCTTATCAATGAAACCCGTTCAAAAACAGGAAGTGGAGATAGTCCTACATCGCCTACAAAAAGGTTTCCCTCAAGTTCACCGGCCTCGTCACCATTACGAACAAAAGATGAATTTGTGTTTTTACAAAATGGCGGCAGTGGCACCGGATCTCCAAAAGCTCCGTTGTCACCAACTAAAAAAATTACGCCCCCAAGAGATATTATTAAACCCTCCGAAGATGGAAAAACCTACAATTTAAGTCCTAGTCATAGATTAAGCGAACGAAATGGCAACAGTCCCCTTCAGTCCTTCAACGCGGTTGTGGAAAGGATCTCACCCAAAACGGAGAAGAGGGTAATTGTATTTATTACTTATTTCCATTAAGTTATTATGCTTTAATACCTGTTATAATGAATAAATATATGTTGTAGGGTGACAAACTGTCGTACATCGAATCTGAACTGGAAGCTCTGGAACGTGAACAAGAGGCGATTGATAAAAACGCAAGCGCCCTGGAAAAGAAATTGCGGGCTGTGATGGGCGGTAATCCAAGTAATGAAAATGCATTTCTTAGATTTTTACGTCGACCTAGTGGTGGTGGTAGTATTAGAATAAGAATATACGACTATGATGTTAGTGACGACGATTTTTCTGACGAATTTCAAAGTGACGAGGACGGTGATGATGAAGAAAAAGAGAACAAACGTGAGCATAGTTTACATTTAAAACAAACTCCATCACGCCGTTATACATGTAGTTGTGACAATCTTAAAGTTGATGATCTAGGGTTTAATGTAAAAAAACGCAGACGGTCACGAAGTCGTAGCACATGCGGTCAGTAAGAAGTTGATTACAAACAAATATTTCCTATTAATTGTTTTGTAACTTACTAAGCTTGAGGATGCCCCGAGTTAATCTCTGCTAATTATATTTATGAAAACACTTACTGCTATGTATTCTAGTGCTATCACTAGTGCTAGCACAATCCAACAATAGTTGATTTGAAAACTTTAAAAGAAACAACCAACTTGCTTTTAATCAACTAAATTCTATTAATTTTTGAATGGCGAGCAAATTTAGAACTAATCAAGGACCGCTTGAGTCACTCTTCCCTGGAGAAAAATGTATAGTGCATTGCAGTAGTATTTATAATAATGAAAAGAAAAACTAATAGTACGATTGGGACTAATACCATTAAGCCGGTTACTTTTACACAAATAAGCATGATTTATTTTTAACAATAATTAATTTGTATAGTTGCATCCTTTTCATGAAATGAGACAATTGCGGTACACTTTATGCAATTAAAACGTTGAAAACACACATGATATACATCATTCCCCATTTCTTTGATTCGAAATCCATAACACTCCTCGTCACTAAATATACCATACAACTTTTGGATTCGTTTCCAAAATATATTACAATTATTAGCCTAATAGCTTACTTGAGTTATTAGGTTATCCGACCTGTACTGAAAACTGGAAACACCCGAACTCCCTCGGGAACGAAAATCAACAGTTTCAAGAACAATTACATCATTTACATCACAGTGAAACATCTCAACTGCAATAACTCACCACCATACAAATACTTTTGTTAAGAATGTACTTGATCTCTTTTTTTCACTTGTCACAGATCTTCTGTGTAATTAGTATCCACAAAGGGCGGGATGACCTTTAAATATGCTTCCTGTTCCGTAGGAAGATGAGGGAGAGGATAACGATTGCAAGTACAGATATTTAATGGTCTTGAATTACATGGTCAGGTAGATCATTCCACGTTTGTGTAGTTCGACTAAAGAAGAGTTTAATATGTCTATCATCATCATCATCATCGGCACTACAATCGGGAACCGGTCTTGGCCTTATTCAGCAAGTCCTGAGGCTTGTTAAATTTTCCATAATGATTTGTTTTTCCGGGCAAGGTCATTAGTCTTGCGCCAAGGCTTCCCGGCGGGGTATCGAACCCCGGTCTTCCGCGTGACAGGCGGGTATACTAACCACTATACTATCGAGGAGCCCCTAATATTAATATGTCAATACATCTGCCTAAAATAGGCTGGTGATAGTCGGTGTGTACTCTTTGATTGATGACTTTCACTGTCAAATACTTGAGGAGGAGAAACACAATCTTGGAGTTCTTAAAAAAAAAAAAAGAACTCTGCGGTACTAATGTCTGTCCCCCGCTTGGTAGAAATCTTGACGTGGTGCGGGGGCTTCAACTACAATGAATCACTCCGGCTATGGTGACGGATGCATACCCTTCCGGTAGGGCCGCCCATGTCAGACAGGCTAGCGAGGAGTAACACACAGAGATCTACCACCCCTAACCCAGGGTGTTACGTATCACCGTGCCCATTGGATGGTCTGCAGCCAGGGGTATACCGGCTGTATTATAAGTAGAATCAGAGCAGTAAGCATACCTTACCATATCAAAGAGGGGCTGTAATATGGTGGACTATTCGAAACCGTGGGAACTAAAATGAATAATCCATAATCAGAAAAATCCGGACAATACATTCATTCTGATTTGTGTTTCAACGACAAAAGAACATATTTAACATTGATAGACAAATTCTCGAAATACATAATAATTAGAGAATAACGCACCAACAGACCTTACCATATCAAAGAGGGGCTGTTTTAACATAATATTTGTTAGTTGGGTCATAATACGTTGTTATAAATGTATCCAGTTGTAACTTCACATTCCTGTGGATCATGGGAAGTAGGACTCATGCAGCCGATGTTTTATATATATATAGTATTGCTTTACCTAGCTAATTAAGGTCGGCCTGTAGGCTGGGTCGCCTGATAAACTTTTGCGAAGGTTGAGTTAAGATTTACAGAGTATCAAGTTTTGTATACGTACCTTACTCTCCCACACTTTTAGTCGCAAGAAAAGAAAAACAACTTCTCGTTATAACTTTTATTTCTTCCTTGGTACAGCTTCCATCCAGGGTCAGCCAATTTACTACAGTTACAATGTCCAGGACGTGGGTTCCTCCTTTCCTCCCCCCTTCCAATCTCCTCTCGTCGTTTAGTCTTTATTCTTAGAGGAAGAAACGGACATGCTTCTTCCTAACCATTAAACGAACAAAAACACACGCCGCAACTTATACGATACTAACTTACGTTCACCGACCATTTTCTCAGATGACGGATTTAAAATCACAACACAAGAATTGGAAGAACTCTTAACAAATTTTTACTTTTTATCGACAACGAAAAAGAAGGCGAACCAAGAGCTCTTTTTCTTTTTGTTTCTTTTTTCTTTTGATAACCGCACACACAATTCAAAATTTTACCGTCTCCTAACGTCAACGACGGTCTACTCTCAACCACCGTTCGCTCCCCTTTTTCTCTCAGCCCTCTCTCAGCATCTTCGCTTTTCGAAAAAATTCATATTCGACGATGGCCGACTTCGAAACTAGCCAAAGCCACCGCCAACGGAACTGGGTTTACACGCCCGCCGCATCCAATCCAAAACACGTCTCAGCCGCATCCAATTGGCTCTCAAAACAAGCTTGGTATTGTGTGTTTGTTAACCACACTTCAATTAATTAATATTTTTTATTCGTTAATGCAGCCGAGTGTGTGTTCTGCCAAAACAAGGGCGACGGACGAGCTACCCACGTAACACTGTGATATGGGGTACTATTTGAAACCCCAAGACTCGTGGGAACTAAAATGAATAATCAATATACAAAAAACAATCCCACAAAAAACCCGGTAGGCGTAGGTGTGATGAGCCGACAGTACCATATGGGAACGAATCATCAAGAAAACACCGACTTGGCAAAACAAGACGTAGGGAAAAACGAAAAAAAGCGGGATATACGCGTCGGGACGTAGTATGTTCGAACGTTATATAAACCAGGCGCGATACAGACGGTCGTAGAAAACGCGAAACAATATAAAATGGACATCGTCGCGCTTCAGGAAGGCCGACTCTCACATCAAGTAATCGAAACCAACGGGCTTACACTGGTGTGTGGAGGTACCGATGCACATAACCTCGCAACCGGCTTCATCATAAGCAAGAAGATTGCGCCCGATATAAACGATGTGAAATTTATTAATGACCGAATGTGGGTGCCCATGGTATAATTATGTATTTATAAACATGCCCCAACAGAATCTATCTAATTATGTATTTATAAACATGCCCCAACAGAATCTACCGACGAAGAAACGAAGGACACGTTCTACGAGACGCTAGAAGGAAGTATTTGATGTGATCTCATCATTCGTTGTTAAAATCTTCCTCGGGGACCTCAACGCAAAAATTGCAAAGGAAGATATCTTCCAACCAACAATAGTTAAAGAAAGCCTACACGACGTTTCAAATGATAATGGAATTCGAATTATCACGTTCGCAGCGTCAAAAGGTAGTGAAAAGCACGATGTTCAAGCACAAGCAAATCCATAAAGCCACATGGATATCACTCGACGGCGTAACGCATAACCAAATAGACCACTTCCTTATAGACAAAAGACACCACTCGAATATCCTTGACGTAAGATCATATAGAGGAGCAAATTGCGACTCCGATCACCTTCTAGTGATGGAGAAAATTAGAAGTCGGCTTGCAGCAAACCCACATGGTCAGTCACGGGAGACGAGCAAAAAGTTCGACACACACCTGCGCAAAGGGGCTGAATATCAAGACGAACTAACGAATAGATTTAGCATCCTAGAGAATGCGAGCAGTGAGGCAAAGGAAATCAATAATAATAAGAACGCAAACGCCTCAGAGTGATCCACGTGAAAAGATATGATGAAGTCAAGGCAGAAAGATACACGACAATTCGGAAAGAGACAATGCAATTTTCAAACGCAAAAAAACGCGAATGGGAGAAGACTCGGATCGAAAAAACCCTAGCAAATGCCAGAGCAAAGAACATCAGAGGTATGTATGCCGCTATAAACGCAATTAGAAATGGTTACCGAGGGAGCCCCAAAATAATTCGAGACACAAACGGCTGTCTGGTCGCAGAAACAAACCATATCGGGACAAGATGGAAGCAGTACTTTGAAAACCTGCTCAATGTGCGCAGCCATCAACCACAAACAAACGCACCAGAAGTACATACAGCCGAGCCTCAGATCCCAGAGTCCTCTTTCAACGAAGTTGTAGACGCAATAAATCGATTGAAAAACAGCAAGGCTCCCGGAGTCGACTGCATGCCGACAAAGCTTATGAAGCATGGAGGAGAGGCAACGCTCACAAGATCCACCAGCTCATCCAAACAATATGGGATAAGGAAGTCACTCCAGAAGAATGGAAAACCGCAATAGTCGTCCCCATTTTCAAAAAAGATCACAGATCTGACACGAGAACTACAGAGAAATATCATTGCTCCCAACCAACCACATTCAAAATATTAACAAATGTCATATTGGCGAGAAACACACCCTACGCAGAAGAAATACTGGAAGACTACCAGTGCGGATTTCGTAGGAACCGGTCAACATGCGACAAAATAAGACAATTGCTGGAAAAGAAATGGGAATACGGAGAGACGGTTCACCAACTGTTCGTTTATTCATTGACTTCAAAAAAGCCTACGACTCAATCACAAGGCAAAGACTCTATCATATTGTAGTTGAGCTGGGAATCCCGAAAAAATATCCCGCCTTCATTCAAATTTGCATGAACGAAAACAAAGGACGATTTAGAATAGAAAACCACTTCTCAGAACCATTTGAAATCAGCGACAGATTAAAACAGGGGGATGGCCTTTCACCATGTCTTTTTAACCTTGTGCTCGAGTATGTCATCAGAAAGGTGCAAGACGACAACATGGCCGGATCATCTCTGAACGGGGTCACAGATGTGCTCGCATATGCGGATAACATCGACGTTTTGGGCGAGAACCTAGAAACTGTAAGTAAAAACAGTGAAATCATCATCCAAGCGACAGAAGAGGTGGGCCGAGAAATAAATGAAGACAAAACAAAATACTTGATTGCGGTGAGAGCAGGCGGACCCCAGGCAACACGCATAAGCGTCAGAGGAAAGATATTTGAAAAAGTTAAAGAATTTAAATATCTGGGAATAATACTGACGGCCAGTAACGAAATGTGGAAGGAAATTAACAAAAGACCTCAATTCCGACAACGCTAGTTGGCACGCAGTCAGTAAACTGCTGAAATCCAAACTGCTATCACGTAATATAAAGTTCCGTTTTTATAAAACCATAATCATGCCGATTGTTCTATACGGGTGCGAAACATGGGCTCTCACAAAACGGGAAGAAAACAAACTCCGCGTATTCAAGAATACAGTTTTAAGGGGTATCTTTGACGGTAAATATGTCAAGGAGGCAGGACAATGGAGGAAACTCCACGACCAGGAATTGGAAGAGCTATACCGCAAACCTACAATAGTGAGAGTAATCAAGTCGCGAAGGTTAAGATGGGCCGGACACGCGCCGCGAATGGGCAACGATAGGACTATAGTGTTTGAAATAATAGTGAAGAAGATCGTGTGATTCGAACTGACGCTATGACAGCTCGAATCACGAAAAAAATTTTACCTAAGCGTTACTCATCAGGCTACTGACCGTGTTTAGAATTTGATTTCCAAACTCGACTATACTCCACTGATGTGAATTATTTTTGTTATCGCTTGGTATACAGTTCTGATGTATTTCTCGTATTCGATTTTTCGTTCGGTGCTTCTTCACTATTTTGCTTGTGAATTGTGTGTATCTGTTAGAGTCGCTACAGGACCGTGCGTAGAATTCTTGACGGCAGACCAACGGGAAAGAGACCGGCAGGACGGTCGCGACGGAGATGGGAGGACAATGTTAAGTTTGACCTTGAGGAGATCGGATCAGATGGTCAAGCGTGGAAGAAGAGTGCAGAGGAGTCGACTTCATACCGGCAGAGCTTATGAAGCATGGAGGAGAGGCAACCGCTCGAAAGATCTATAGCGTTTAGAATGATAGTGAAGAACGTGTGATTTGAACTGACGCTATGACAGTTAAAATCACCAAAAATTGAACCGAAGCGTAACACATCAAGGCTACTGACCGATTTTAGAATTCGATTTTTAACCCCAAGTATATTCCACTGATATGAATTGTTTTGTTATTGCTATGGTATACGGCTCTGATGTACTTTCTTATTCGATTTTCGTTCGGTGTTCTTCACTATTTGCTTTGTGTATTGTGTGTGTATCTGTTAGAGACGCCACAGATCCACCAACTGTTTAAAACAGTATGAGATAAGGAAGTCACTCCGGAAGAATGGAAAACCTCACAATTGTCCCAATCTTCAAAAAAGGCGACAGATCTGACTGCGAAAACTACAGAGGAATATCATTGCTCCCAACCACATACGAAATACTAACAAATATTATACTGGCGAGAATCACACCGTACGCAGAAGAAATACTGGGAGACTACCAGTGCGGATTCCGTAGGAACCGGCCAATGAGCGACAAAATGTTCACAATAAGGCAATTGTTGGAAAAGAAGTGGGAATACGGAGAGACGGTTCACCATCTGTTCCTCGACTTCAAAAAACTCTACGACTCAGTCGCAAGGCAAAGACTCTACCATATTGTAGTTGAGCTGGGAATCCCAATTAAATATGCCGTCCTCATTCAAATCTTCATGAAAGAAAATAGAGGGCGAGTTAGAATAGAAAACCACCTCACAGAACAATTTGAAATCCGGGACGGACTAAAACAGGGCGATGGCCTCTCACCATGTCTTTTTAATCTTGTCCTCGAGTATGTTATCAGAAAGGTACAAGACGACAACATGGCCGGATCATCCCTGAACGAGGGAACACAAGTGCTCGCATATGCGGATGACATCTCCGTTCTGGGCGATAAACTAGAAACTGTAAGTAAAAACAGTGAAGTCATCATGCCAGCGGCAGAAGAGGTGGGCCTAGAAATAAATGAAGACAAAACAAAATACATGATTACGGTGGGAGCAGGTGGATCTCAGGGAACACACCTAAACGTCAGAGGCAAGACATTTGAAAACGTTAAAGGGTTTAAATATCTGGGAACAATACTGACACCCAGTAATGACATTTTTATTATTTACTACTATTTATTGGCCTGTAGGAACCCGGAAGTTCATGGCGTCACTGACTCGACTCCGCCATCGTTCGCTGTCCTCTGCACTCTTCTTCCACGCTTGACCATCTGATCCGATCTCCTCAAGGTCAAACTTAACATTGTCCTCCCATCTCCGTCGCGACCGTCTTGCCGGTCTCTTTCCCGTTGGTCTGCTGTCAAGAATTCTACGCACGGTCCTGTAGCGACTCTAACAGATACACACAATTCACAAGCAAAATAGTGAAGAAGCACCGAACGAAAAATCGAATACGAGAAATACATCAGAACTGTATACCAAGCGATAACAAAAATAATTCACATCAGTGGAGTATAGTCGAGTTTGGAAATCAAATTCTAAACACGGTCAGTAGCCTGATGAGTAACGCTTAGGTAAAATTTTTTTCGTGATTCGAGCTGTCATAGCGTCAGTTCGAATCACACGATCTTCTTCACTATTATTTCAAACGCTGTAATTGGAGACCCCGACGTGATCTGTACACGACGCAGCACACACTCCCCGTAGTAAAGCAGAACTTCACACACGGTCACGACTTCCGCATAGAGCCCAGCCTCCGACGTTTTCTCATTCTCTCGTTCGTCCGTCGTTCCCATACGAATCTGATCGTAACGAAGTTACTGCGAAGGGAGTGATGTAGCGACTCTAACAGATACACACAATTCACAAGCAAAATAGTGAAGAACACGAACGAAAAATCGAATAAGAAAAATACATCAGAACCGTATACCAAGCGATAACAAAAATAATTCACATCAGTGGAGTATAGTCGAGTTTGGAAATGAAATTCAAAACACGGTCAGTAGCCTGATGAGTAACGCTTAGGTAAAAATTTTTTCGTGATTCAAGCTGTCAGCGTCAGTTCGAATCACACGATCTTCTTCACTATTATTTCAAACGCTATAATTGGTGACCCCGGCGTGATCTGTTCACACAGCATACACTTTCCCATAGTAAGCAGAACTTCACACACGGTCACGACTTCCGCATAGAGCACAGCCTCCGACGTTTTCTCGTTCTCTCCTCTCGTTCGTTCGTCGTTCGCATACGAATCCGATCGTAACGAAGTTACTGCGGAGGGAGTGGTGTAGCGACTCTAACAGATACACACACAATTCACAAGCAAAATAGTGAAGAAGCACCGAACGAAAAATCGAATAAGAAAAATACGTCAGAACCGTATACCAAGCGATAACAAAAATAATTCACATCAGTGGAGTATAGTCGAGTTTGGAAATCAAATTCTAAACACGGTCAGTAGCCTGATGAGTAACGCTTGGGTAAAATTTTTTTCGTGATTCGAGCTGTCATAGCGTCAGTTCGAATCACACGATCTTCTTCACTATTATTTCAAACACTATAGTCCTATCGTTGCCCATTCGCGGCGCGTGTCCGGCCCATCTTAACCTTCGCGACTTGATTACTCTCACGATTGTAGGTTTGCGGTATAGCTCTTCCAATTCCTGGTCGTGGAGTTTCCTCCATTGTCCTGCCTCCTTGACATATTTACCGTCAAAGATACCCCTTAAAACTGTATTCTTGAATACGCGGAGTTTGTTTTCTTCCCGTTTTGTGAGAGCCCATGTTTCGCACCCGTATAGAACAATCGGCATGATTATGGTTTTATAAAAACGGAACTTTATATTACGTGATAGCAGTTTGGATTTCAGCAGTTTACTGACTGCGTGCCAACTAGCGTTGTCGGAATTGAGGTCTTTTGTTAATTTCCTTCCACATTTCGTTACTGGCCGTCAGTATTATTCCCAGATATTTAAATTCTTTAACTTTTTCAAATATCTTTCCTCTGACGCTTATGCGTGTTGCCTGGGGTCCGCCTGCTCTCACCGTAATCAAGTATTTTGTTTTGTCTTCATTTATTTCTCGGCCCACCTCTTCTGTCGCTTGGATGATGATTTCACTGTTTTTACTTACAGTTTCTAGGTTCTCGCCCAAAACGTCGATGTTATCCGCATATGCGAGCACATCTGTGACCCCGTTCAGAGATGATCCGGCCATGTTGTCGTCTTGCACCTTTCTGATGACATACTCGAGCACAAGGTTAAAAAGACATGGTGAAAGGCCATCCCCCTGTTTTAGTCTGTCGCTGATTTCAAATGGTTCTGAGAAGTGGTTTTCTATTCTAAATCGTCCTTTGTTTTCGTTCATGCAAATTTGAATGAAGGCGGGATATTTTTTCGGGATTCCCAGCTCAACTACAATATGATAGAGTCTTTGCCTTGTGATTGAGTCGTAGGCTTTTTTGAAGTCAATGAATAAACGAACAGTTGGTGAACCGTCTCTCCGTATTCCCATTTCTTTTCCAGCAATTGTCTTACTGTGAACATTTTGTCGCATGTTGACCGGTTCCTACGAAATCCGCACTGGTAGTCTTCCAGTATTTCTTCTGCGTAGGGTGTGTTTCTCGCCAATATGACATTTGTTAATATTTTGAATGTGGTTGGTTGGGAGCAATGATATTTCTCTGTAGTTCCCGATGTCAGATCTGTGATCTTTTTTGAAAATGGGGACGACTATTGCGGTTTTCCATTCTTCCGGAGTGACTTCCTTATCCCATATTGTTTGGATGAGCTGGTGGATCTTGCGAGCGTTGCCTCTCCTCCATGCTTCATAAGCTTTGTCGGCATGCAGTCGACTCCGGGAGCCTTGTTGTTTTTCAATCGATTTATTGCGTCAACAATTTCGTCGAAAGAGGGCTCTGGGATCTGAGGCTCGGCTGTATGTACTTCTGGTGCGTTTATTTGTGGTTGATGGCTGCGCACATTGAACAGGTTTTCAAAGTACTGCTTCCATCTTGTCACGATATTGTTTGTTTCTGCGACCAGACAGCCGTTTGAGTCTTGGATTATTTGGGCTCCCCCTCGGTAGCCATTTCTAATTGAGTTTATGGCAGCATACATACCTCTGATGTTCTTTGCTCTGGCATTTTCTGGGATTTTTTCGTCCGACTCTTCTCCCATTCGCGTTTTTTGCGTTTGAAAAGCTTCGTTGTCTCTTTTCGAATTGTCGTGTATCTTTCTGCCTTGACTTCATAATATTTTTCTAAGTGATCACTCTGAGCCGTTTACGTTCTTCGATCTTCGCCCTGCACTCATCGTCAAACGAAGATTTGGACTTAATTGTTTTCTTAAATCCTAATAACTTTTGGGGGTGTTTGTTTGATTTCGTCTCTGATCGATGTCCATTTAATGTCTACACTATTGGCTTCCTCTTCCTCACTACGCCCATTCTCTAGAATGCTAAATCTATTCGTTAGTTCGTCTTGATATTCGGCCCTTTTGCGCAGGTCTTTTAGCCAGTAACGAAATGTCGAAGGAAATTACCAAAAGACTACATTCCGGCAACGCTAGTTGGTACGCAGTCAGTAAACTGTTGAATTCCAAACTGCTATCACATAATATACAGCTCCGGGTCTATAGAACCATAATCATGCTGATTGTTCTATACGGATGCGAAACATGGACTCTCACAAAACGGGAAGAAAACAAATTCCGCGTATTCGAGAATAAAGTTTTAAGGGGTGTCTTTGGCGGCAAATATGTCGAGGAGGCAAAACAATGGAGGAATCTCCACAACCATACATTGGAAGAGCTATACCGCAAACCTACAATCGTGAGAGTAATTAAGTCGCGAAGATTGTGATCGGCCGGATATGTGGCGCAAATGGGCAACGATAGGACCGTGCGTAGAATTTCGACGGAGATGGGAGGACAATGTTAAGTTTGACCTTGAGGAGATCGGATCGGATGTTCAAGCTTGGAAGGAGAGTGCCCTGGACAGGGAACGATGGCGGAGTCGAGTCATGAACTTTCCAATAAATAGTAATAGTAATAGGTAATAATTTCTGTAGAATAGGACGAGGCAGGCTAGGGCGGAATTTCAATTAGAATTTAATATGTTGTACCTCTCTCCTATGAGCTTGTTGGATTTTCACAATCGCGTGCTATTTTTTACTACTTAAATCTTCTTTCCTTCACCTCGATTGGGGTATTAATGGTGGCTTTTAACACCATCTACAGGAGGGGCTAGAGGATTTTTCTGTTCTGAGTTGATGCCAACATCGCTTTTGTCCTGCGAAGGATGGCAACATTTTTTCCTTACTTAGATTTCTTAAAGCGTAATTTGGTGGCTTCCTGCTTTATTTTTGGTAAGGATCGACTTTTAATTATAGCCTTGCTACCATTTTCGATACAGTACATTCGATCGTTTTTTAAACATCACCAAGGTTTATAAAATCATTATTTAGATGAGTTCAGTGAAAGGGTGTTTAATTTTAAAATGTCCAAACTATGTAACATATCGTTTGAAAAATCTGGAGAATCCCAGTGGATGAGCAGATTCGAGTGCTCGGTGAATAGAATTTTCATTTCGAGGGGCGTAGTACAATACATAGTACAACAGGACGAAGGCGGAGCACGCGGTCCCTCTTGATTCGTACTTTTTCAAATGTTGTTCAATCATTGCCTCGCAACGTGCATAGTCGTCTGGTTTATGGCCCTTTTTTTTTACTTCAAAACACTTATTTATCACGATCGTTCTATGACCCTGAATCAATGATCAAGGACAACCGGGCTGTCGTTTTACCACTATATTGGAAAGAGTTGAACGAATTCCCCGATTAACATGGTGCATTGATAGTAATGGTATAGTATACCCGCCTGTCACGCGGGAGACCGGGGTTCGATTCCTCGTAGGTGAGCCTCTGGCGCAAGCCTAATGACCTTGCCCAAATATCAGGGGAAATATAATGCAAATATTTTGATAAATAACCGAACTTTAAGAAATGCATTCTTGCGTAATCGGGCTCATTCTGGAAGCTCTGTCGACGTTCGACTGATGACGGCATTTCGTAACATCAGGGGTATCGGTTTCACCAATACGCGTGTAAACGCCGCCCACAATATTTGCAAACAGCAAAACCTGATATCCTTGCCCTAACTGAAACCCAGGTTGACTTGTCAACTGATTTGACATATCTTCGTTGCTCAGGTGCGGCTCCTGTCCATATGTGTGCTGCATACATTATAATGGAGGTGTTGACACTGGTTATCAGTTTCCTTATGTGGGGCCGGGTCCTTCAACATTGGGTAGTAGTCTCGCCAAAACATTCCATACTCTTACCGTTTTTTCACCCACTTTTCTCAGGTGTTCCTTGAGGGTCAACGTTGTCGAGTATAATAGCAAGATATTTAATATAGGGACTGGATGGTTTGTCCTTCTATTGCCAAATCAAGGTGTTAAACTTTCTTGTGGCTGCTTATTAAAACTACCTCCGTATGATGTCCGGCATTTAATACACTGGATTGCTTGGGACCAAATATTCTGCAGGTCATCTAAATGTTTAGCTACGACCACTATCGCCAAATCACCTGCGTACCCAATGATTCTAACTCCTTCAGGTACATTCACCCTGAGCACACCATCATACATGATATTTCATAACAGTGGCCTAATACAGACCCCTCGGGTACACCCGCTGATCTTTTATATCACTGTAGTCCCACATCTGTTTCATAGAGCAGTCTTCTATCGAAGAGATAGTTTGCTATTATACGCATCAAGTAGGGTGAAACCCCCTTTAAAGTTTTACTTCTCATAAAACTATAGAATTTGTTAATGTACCTTTAATCGGCAATGCCTGCATCATACAATTAATCTTCCAAATTGATATCAAGTACGTTTACAAACACCTCCTGTCTCTTAATCTCCAATACCGGATTACAGTTCTTTAAGTCACCGTGCGCATCTTAAATAAAGACAAGATACCCGATTGTTTTTAGCGGTTTGTGCGACTAGTTTTCTATTGAATTCTTCTATCCGAGAGTTTTCTAGTATACGTATAGCGTTTGGGATGATAGTGAAGAACAGTTAGAATCACAAAAAATTGAACCAATGCGTAACACATCAGGCTACTGGCCGTGCTTAGAATTTCATTTTTAAACTGAAGTATATTCCACTGATGTGAATTGTTATGTTATCGCTATGGTATACGGCTCTGATGCATTATCTTATTCGATTTTCGTTCGGTGTTCTTCACTACTTGCTTGTGTATTGTGTGTGTATCTGTTAGAGACGCTACATACGCACCAAGTAGTTTGAGACTTGAAGATCGCGCAACGCTTCAAGAATCTGATTCCAATTCACCAAGTTAAATGCATTTTTAACGTCTAGTGTCACTACTGCGCAATATTTTTTCGTACCTTCTAGCCATCGTGCTCCAGCTATCGCATTGCAAGCGATGTCACATATCACTGATAGTGCCTTGCCGGCTGATCTACCTTTCCTGAACCCGTACTGGCACTCAGAGATGTCCCCTTAGTGAATTGTTCCAGGTAAGTGGCAATTACTCGCTCAAGCAGCTTCCCTGTTGTGTCCAGCATGCACAACGGGCTATAGGACGACGGCGCTTCTGGATTCTTGACCCCTTTTGATATAAGCACAAGTCGCTGTTTTTCCCATCGTTGAGGAAAGTATCCTGTTTGGAGGCAGGTCGTGAAGAGACTGCTGAAGACTTCCGGCTTCTTTGTTAAAGCAGTCTTCACTGCATCGTTAGGAATACCACCCAGTCCCGGGGTCTAGTTTTTTTTAGCTACCACGGTCACGGGAGGTATTTCTCTTTCAGTGATGTTCCATTCCTCTTGCGGTCTCAACACCTTATCGCACTGCGGGAAGAGAACAGCAACGATTCTGGCCATGTCACTTTTCCCTTTTTGCATTTGTCTACTGTTGTTGTGTAGTCTTTTCATGGCTATGCTGTAGGCGCTGCCTCATGGGTTGTTATTTAATTCATCCCTTTGGGAGCAGAACGCGTCATATTTACTCTTGTAAATCACATTCCTCAACTCCTTCCGTTTGTTGACGAATTCCGCATGTAACTGTGGGTAGGTGTTCGGTTTCTTCCTATTTGCTGCAAGCGTCGTAACGTGTTGCGCTCCGATTGCACATGGGCGATTTCTGGGTTCCACCAATACACTGGTTTGATTGGCCCTACTGGTTGTCTTTGTCGCGGCATAGAAGCATCGCATGCGGTAGTTAACCACTTCATAACTTTTCCAGCCTGCCTGTTCGCATCGGCCTCTGCGTCCAACTGTTCCATTTGGTCTTCCAGTATATAATCAAGCAGTTCCGCATCGAGGTGCTTCTCCTTCCACCTATTTTCTGGGCTTTCTTCGCCAATTTGCCAGTGATTAATAACCTGTGTGGTAATATTTCGTACATCACGGCTTGGTGCTCTTTATGGGTGTAGGTGTCCAAAACTCGCCACTCCATACTTCTTGCCAACATGGAGCTGGGCAATGTGATGCCGATTTTGGACCGGCCTCTCTCGTTTATGAAGGGGTCATCAACACCATCATTAAGCAACACCCCACCTAGGACTGCGAAAGCTTCGAGTAGTGTCCGGCTTCTACTGTAGGTCCTGGTGCTTCCCCATTCTACCGCCCAAGCGCTGAAATCTCCAGCAACTGTAAGATGGCTCTAAGGTCTATTTTCTTGTATTACTCTTGCATTTGAATTCTTCTGTTCCCCACCTTGGCAGAGCGTAACAACAGTAGAGATGAATTTCTCTGATCTTAGTATAGGCGAATCCTTCCTGCCGCTAGACACATATGTGTTCTAAGGGGGAATTTCCAGTTGTCCAGATGACTGCTGTTACACTGCTGTCTTCTTCCTATGTAATTGTGCTAGGCATCCTGCACTGCTCATTGATGCTAATTGATACTGCTCATTGATGAGTACCACGTCGGCACCATATTCCTTAACCGTTTGGGAAAGGAGATCTTGTCCGGCTCCATAATGGTTTAAGTTAATTTAAATGCACTTAAATCTGCCCATTTTTATTCAGGAGATTGGACATCGCCTTTTGAAATGCTCGGCATTTGTATCTTCTTGTTGAGTGGTTACCATCTTCGCACACTGATTTGCAGAATATGCATTTGGGTTGTGCATTACAGCTCATCGCTTTACCTTTTCCACCGCATATCAAACAGTTTTCTGAACGATCTTCGGATTTGCAGTATTTCGCCACATGTCCATATTGCCAACATCTGACACATCGTGTGGGTGTGATGTGTTCTCGTAGTCTGCATTACACCCATCCGATCCGTAGGAAACCTGTAGCCAGCAACATGCTAGCCTTTTCTTTTGGTAAGCGGATCATGGCATCTTGCATGCCATCTGGTTTCCTTCTTAAACTCCTTAGTGCTTGCTTTGGGATCGCGTTCAGTGCAGGGAACTCTATAGCGATCGCTGTCAGGATTCCCTATACAGTGGTAACCTCATCTAAATCACGACACTTGACCGTGATTTCCGTGACACTATTTTCACACTGGCATCTTTCTTTAAAACTTGTACTTTTGCTTTCAGTGTCTCAGTGGTGGCCTTTGGTCGGCGTTTCAGTTCTAGCAGCAATTCCCCTTTTTCTGTGTTTCGAACTTTATTCACACTTTTTCCGAGTTCACTTAGTTCGGGCTTGGCCTTCATAAACTTCAATATATCCGCATACATTTTTTGGATATTATCATTGCGTCCGGGCGTGGCTTCCTTTTTTTAATGTTGGCTTTTTCGGTATCATTTTTTGGAGCCTCTTCACCCTCTAATCTCACATCCCTCTTCTTGCCTTTCTGGGCAATTGTAAACCACGACTCGTCACCGATCTGTCGCGGAACCTTGCTTGTGTCTATGGGTGACGCTAAGACGCATGTGTGGAGGACCATTTGTTTGCGTGTGAATGCATAGATATTGTAGATAACTTTGCAATTCACTTGGACGCGTGTGCGGAGTTCCGTTTGTTTTGTTAGGATCCCAAAGTAAGATTTGTCGCGCGATCCAATAGTGCAATTGGGTATCTTGTGCTTATTTAAGATTCCCAAAACGGATTGCACAACTGATCCGATGGTACGGATCATGAGCCAGAAGCGCACGTGCTGTCTCGTCGGCGGTCAAAACTCGACTGGTGTGTTTACTATTTCACTTGAATGTTAAATTCCGGGATAATTAGGTGTCACATCATCGTTAGTCTTCCATTCTTTGCTTTAGTTTCAAAGAATTTCTGTTTGGAAAGCTACCACTATAAAAATATATGCCATACTGTGATAATATAATAACAGGGTCGATAAACTAATTTTAACGAACGATCCAACTGCAATAATTAGAGAGCGTGCGTTTGTAAGCCTGTGAATTTCCTCGTATTATTGATTACACTTACTAATATTAATAGATTGCTCTTTGTAACGCTTTTCGGCTGCCATTTTAAAGATTTAATTAATAAGTTAATTTTATATTTTATTGTTACAATTCTAAGCAACATTGTTTTATTCCATAGAAACAGACGAAACAGAGGAGGAATTGCTATCCCAATGGTTCACGTTAGTTAATAAGAAAAACGCTTTGTTACGCCGACAGATGCAGCTTAACATTCTGTAAGTATAAGATCAGAGATTTTTTGTTCAATCGTCCTTATAAATATATCCCATAACTTTGGCTTAAATTTCTGTGGGATAAATTGGGGAACTTTTTAATAGATTTATTTCGAATTCACATAGAATTGTTGATCTTGTGGATCTAGTTGTTGTTAGGGTTCAATGGACGTACCCATAATAGGTTGAATCGAGCCATTAAAAAAAACTGTCAAGGAGCCGCTTTTCCACTGAGTCCCAGAGTAGTAGAATCTTCGAAGAGAGATTCTTAAAAGAACAAGTCTCTTTACGGATTCTTTCCATCTTCCGTTGCGGTCAAACACCATGCTTCCATAGGGAAGAGGGAAGAGTGGTGACCGTTCTTGATAATTAGAAAGACGGGTTGGTTTTGTTAATATTGGTTTCTTTTACTTTATTAAAATGAGTAAATAAATAGGATTATTTTAAAGAATACCTTTAGACTAATTGGTTAATGTAATTTGAATGATTGGCGTCGCCAATCTATAGACTGACCGTCGAAAAACAAAAAAAAAAATCGAGTTAAACGAGACAAGGTTAAATGTGTCCTTCATCGTGTCGCTGGGTTCTGGTTAACTTGGGACAACTAGAATCACCCACATCCATGAAAATGTTAGTCTCGGTCTCGGGATATTTGAGAAAGAAAAGGGAAGGTGTCTACGAATAGTTTCTACAGAGTTAGAACATGGGTTTGTGGCGTTCCTAGCGGATAAACACACGACTGATTGTGAAGAACAACACCACCGAAAAGACAAGTCGAAAAATCAAAGCACATACGTTAAAGCCGTATATCATAGCAATAATATAGCAATTCCACATCAGTTGAGTGTACTTGAGAATAACGATCGAATTCGTACACGCGGCAGTGGAGTAATGTTTTGAGATTTGGTTCAATCTTTTAGTGATTCTAATCGTCATAGCGTCGGTTTGAATCACACGTTCTTCACTATCGTCGCAAACGCTATAAATTCTCTAACTACTTGGAAAGAGGGATGTTAGGAATGAAATCATACAAGACCGGTCGGTCTTGAGTGCGGTAGTAAACACAGATCACGCGTTCGGCGTCTGATAATCTGCGCTTTGGTCGGTGTGTGTGTGCAATTGAGTTGTCTTGTACAGTCCGTGTGTGTGTGTTGTGAGTCAGCAGGAGACCCTATGGGATGAGTCCGGGAATCCTCTGTTATAGAGGGGAATGTTGTTGGGAAGGGTGCTTTCTTCAATTTTGTAATGACGGAGCTATTGCGGCGGTTGGATTTGAAGTGAACGAAAAAGAGAAGGGTCAAGAACGCAAGACTGCCGTACAAGTAGGTTATCGTTGTTCTGAAGGCTCTCAAGATACTTGTGTGCTAACTGTAATAAGCACTCATCGCTAGGGCTAAAGGCAGCACCTTCGTAAAGGTGAGAGTCAGGGTGGTAATGGTGACCGTTAGTCCTCCTAGAATAATGGATGCCTCTTCTGAGGAGTTTTCTGTCAAAAACACGTAGTCTTTCTATCTGGGCCAAAGATATGCAAAACCATAATGCAAAAGTGTACGATATTCCAGGCCTGATTATCTACTTATAACAGAGAAGTCTCAACTTTATTACTCCACTTCAAGATGTAATACAGTTCCTTAGATCAACCGGTGGCCCTTTAAAGGATGTGGGTCACATGTTTGATGAAATTCATTTTGGGGTATAAATGATCCCAAGGATCTTCATCCTGTCCTGCGGTTTAATCATAATACCCTCGTTTTTTTATTGCACAAACGTGCGCACAAAGGGGGAATTTGGAATACCCTTAAATGTCAAAGCACAGTGCGAGAGGAAGAAGAGGAAGTGGACAGAGAAAGGAGGTATTGATATCATCATCATCATCGGCACTACAACCGGGAACCGGTCTTGGCCTTATTTCGCGAGTCCTGAGGCTTGTTAAATTTTCCATAATGATTTGTTTTTTCCGGGCAAGGTCATTAGTCTTGCGCCAGAGTCTCCCCGACGAGGAATCGAACCCCGGTGTCCCGCGTGACAGGCGGGTATACTAACCAGTATACTATCGAGGAGCTAAGGTATTGATATACATTGGTCTTAAATGCCTGGACATTACAACGACGAAGAAACACATGATCAGGTAGAGTATTCCATATTCGCGTGGTTCGGCTAAAGAATGACTCTCTATGTCTGCTTGTGCGCCTGAAGATGACTTTCAACGTGAACTGATGCGCATTCTCAGATTGACAGGTATCGTGGGAAAATGTCTGAGGAGGCGAAACACATCCAGTAAGTTCAGTTGAGCAGCGACCATGATAATACCTACAGAAGAGAGATGACACGATATGTTGTCCCTATGTTCTAACGACGGAATTGATCGACTCACAGCTGGGTCCCCATTAAGTTTCACTGCTCGTTTTTGCATCCTATCGAGCACGTGTAGTGCAGTCTTGGGTGCGCCTGACCAAATATGGGAATTGAACTCCATTTTGGGACGAATATCATCATCATCAGCACTACAACCGGGATCCGGCCATGGCATTATTTAATAAATCTCTCCACTGGTCCTGATTTTGAGCCGATGCCATCCATTTTGGCACTCCCAGGCTCTGGGCGTCCTGGTCTTCGCCATTCCTCCATCGCAGACAAGGTCTGCCGCGCTGTCTCCGTCCATACATCCTACCACAAAGGACTTTCCGGGCGGGCTCCTCTTCGCTCATTCGAGCTAGGTGTCCCGCTCACCGGAGTCCACCGAGCTTGATTTTTCTTACAACATTAGCTTCAAGGTAGATCGCGTACAATTCATGGTTGTAGCGTCTCCGGAATCGTCCTCCCCCACATACGGGGCCAACTATTCGGTTTAAGACCTTCCTCTCGAACGCGGCTAAGAGTTCAGAGCGCCTTTTATTGAGCACCCAGGTCTCGGATCCATACATGAGTACTGGTAAGACCATGGTCTTGTACAGTAGTAGCTTGGATGTTCTGGATAAATTTCGGGATTTAACGAGCCTTGATATACCATAATAGGCTTTGTTGGATTTGATCAGCCGTTCGAGTATTTCTTCTTCCATATTGTTATCGGCTGATACTATTGACCCAAGGTAGCTAAAAGAATTGCACTACTTCAAATTCGTGCTCCACGACACTGATAGTTTGACCAACGTTAGGTCTTCTCTTCGCAGAAGTTTCCACCATGTACTTAGTTTTCCCCACATTAATGTGCAGTCCCAGTTTTTGTGTCGCCTGCTCGATCTGGGTGAAGGAGTCCTGTACAGCTGATTCGGTTCTACCAATGATGTCGATGTCATCTGAGTAGGCAAAGTATCTGGCAGGACTTTGTGATAATAGTCCCTCTAGTTGTGACGCCAGAGTCACGGATTGCTTTCTCCAACACCATCGTGGTGCTTTCTCCGTCGCTTTGTCCGAGTCCATTAAAGGTGTTTATTTGTTTGGACAGCAATCCCACTATTTTTATTTGACTAGTAATGGCCTACTGTCGTAGGCGGCCTTAAAGTCTATAAATAGATGATATAATGGAATCTTAAATTCCTGACATTTTTTCATCGCCTGCCTAAGTGTGAATATCTGATCGATCGCTGATTTGCCTGGGATGAAGCCACACTGATATTGACCAATGATGGCTTTAGCGTATGGGGCTATCCGATCTTGTAGGATAGTGGAGATTATCTTATAGGCGGTACTCAGCAATGTTATACCCCCATAGTTGCTGCACAGTGTGATATCTCCCTTCTTATGTATGCGGCAAATTATACCACGACGTCAATCTTCCGTCATCTCCTCTTGCTCCCATACGTGCACCACGATCTCATGAATTGCGTGATGTAACGCTGTCCTTTCTTGTTTGATCAGCTCAGCTTGTATGCCATCAGTTCCGGGGCTTTATTTTTTTTTATTTGAGCTGTCTTATGGCTTTCAATGTTTCCTCAATACTTGGTGGCGGCAACATTTGATCTTGATCTTGCATTGGTGGAGCCTCCAATTCTTCTGTGAGCTGACCATTTAGTAATTCATTGAAATGCACTTCCCATCGCTTCAGGATCGGTGATCAGATTACCCTCTTTATCCTTACAGTAAGTGCAGCGTGGTGTGTACCGCGTCATACTGCGGATTATTTGGTAGAACTTCCGCCCCTGGTGCGGACCTTGCTCTCTACTTTTCTCTATTTCACAGACAAGGTTTTTTCCCAGGCACTTTTCTTTTGTCTGTGAAGCCTTTTTGCCGATCTTCTGAGCTCTTTGTATTTTAGCTGATACAACACAGTGGTCTAAAGTGGCCAAGGGTGACGAAACTTCAATTGTATATTTGTCCGGGTGGGTGAGAAACAGTTCCAGTGTGTTGGTGGAATGACCATCTATATCTGGTACCCGTGTTGGCTCATTGACGAGTTGAGTTAAATTATTAGACTCAGCTAAGAGCTGAACTTTCTGACCCTCAGGTGTAGTGTGTCCGGAGTGGCGAAGCCACTGAGAGTTATGCATATTAAAGTCACCCGCAATAACGATTTCGGTGTGGGGATTTTTTGGCGATTTCTGGTTTAGATTTATATGGATATGGGGCATACTGGGTAGGGGAGTAGTAGGGTTTTGCAAAGCACTACAGAAGTCTCCTTTTTTTGTCAAGAGATATATATTATTCCCAAATTAACACTTTGTAAATCAATCAATTAATCGTTATAATGAGTTCGTTACACGTGTAACATGCATTTTACATTATTGATTATAATAAATTTAATTTTTTTTTTGTCTTTCAGAGAACAAGAGAGTGATTTAGAACTGAAATATGCTTTACTGAACCAGGAGCTGCGCGCGGCTCAATCAGTCGAAGACTGGCGCAAACCCGAAGCACAGCGGGAAAAGGAAAAACTTTTGCTAGAAGAATTAGTTGCAATTGTTAACCAACGTGACCAGCTGGTGCAACGAATGCATAACGAGGAAATTGCGTAAGTTTTGAATCGATAATTAACGCCTTAAAATGTTTAGTGTGGAAATTTGTCGAGCCCGTGAGTTGTGGTTCAGCATACCTATAAAAATGCACATTGCATTTTATTTTCAGAGGAGTATGAAAGATGATAACTTGATAGGCTAATACAAGGTGGGCCAAAATTAACCATACAATTTTGTTTTTGAATTACTTTTTTACTAAAAAAAAAAAAATGGTTTTGAGTGAAGAAAGAAGTGGAAAAGATGATATCCGTCAGTTGGCTACCGCCAGTGTTGAAACACATTTGTACCCGTATTATCGCATTTTCCATGACTTTCCGCAAGATTTCCGGTGATAACTGTTCGCATTCCTGTCAAATATTCTCTTTAAGGGCTGCGATGGTCTGAGGCGTGTTGGCATAAACCGGCGACTTCAAGTAGCTCCAAAGAAAGAAGTCTGGGATGGTTAAATCGGGCGATTTTGCTGGCCATACCAAATCGCCAAAACGGGAGATTACGCGACCAGGAAACGCTTCCTTCACAAGATCCATTGTGGCTCATGCTATATGTGCGGTTGCATCGTCTTGTTGAAACCACATAACCTGTAGCGTTCGCCAGTAACCGTGACCGTATTTCCGATGGCGTCCTCAAAAAAATACGGCCCAATCACCCCTCCCGCGTTAACGCCGCCCTAGACAGTGGCTTTGAGTGGATGTAATCGCTCTTCGTGCATCAGACGCGGATTTTCAGTGCACCAGAACGAAGATTTAATTCGCACGCCCTCCATTGCTTGTCTGTTTGTATTCTGGCGATACCTTATTTTACCTTAAGTTTGTTAATGTTGGTTAGCTTCCTCTCAACCAACAAATCTTGCTGCGGGTTTGATGCTAGCCACTTCATACTCTTGCTTTCGCTCTCGGTTCCAGTACTGGTGGCGACTGAAGCATTGAGAGTATTTTTTGATTCAAATTTTCAAAAGTGGATCGTTGTGTGTTGGGATCTATAAAATTAGGTATAGAATTCATTTTAAGAAATAGGAATCCACTAATGATCTTTTATGTTTATGTTCCTGATGGGAATTCAGGAATTGAACTCCGAAGGAAGGAAATTATTTAGTATTAATGGGGACTTCTTAATTGGAGGTAATCTAACTGTCAGACACAGGGATTGTGGTTGCATTCGAGATAAGTCCTCGGGGAATGTCTTGTCTAGTTTTCTTGCTGTGATGTCTATATGTGATTTGTTTCCAAACAGTCTCGCTTTTATCCGATTGGTTCTTCTGATAAATCTGTTCTTAATTTATTCGTCAACAACTTAGCTGGTCGTATTACCCATCCGATCCATACAACTTGTCCTCGGACCATAATCCAGATAATAGAGGCCCGTGTTATTGTCAACCCTTAAGAACCCCCCATTCTAAGTTGCCACCCACTACACTTACACACCAAATCTCGCCTACCAAGGTTATTATCCCACAGTCCCACGACTCCCATGCAATATCAGCATATAGGTCGGAACACTGTTTTATAACTTTAGATTTAAGAACCTGATATTGAACTTGCAAAGGTGATTAATTGTAGACTCAGTGTCTACTGAATTTTTGATCCTTTGTTCCAAAGCGTGAGAATCACTTTTCCAAGTCAATATGAAGGTGAAATTTAGAAGTAGATTCATGGGTTGAAATGAGTTGGTTTTTAGAAACAAGCAAGATAAGACGTCAAACTAAATCTTGTGTAAAGAAAAATTAAATCAAAATTTCTAATCAAAAAGAAAAAAATTGTACGTGGTTTTTTTGAAGATTGGAGAATTTACAACCTTAACTCCCGCAATAGATGCAACGCTCGCGCATGGAGGAGTTTGTCAGCTCATCGAGTTCTGACCGGCGACGAGACAGCACGTGCGCTTCTGCCTCGTGATCCCTATTATCGGATCAGTTGTGCAATCCGTTGTGGGAATCTTAAATAAACACAAGATATCCAATTGCACTATCGGTTCGCGGGACAAGTCTTATTATGGGATCGAGTGAATTGCAAAGTTATCTACAATATCTATGCATTCACAAGCAAACAAATGGTTCTCCACACATGCGTCTTTGTGCCACCCATAGACGCAAGCAAGGTTCCGCGGCAGATCGGTGACGAGTCGTGGTTGTGTTGACATATGTCTGTGTGGACAATCTTGAGCAATTTGCTGCTTATCTCTGTACGCGGCGTAAACGGTTTCGCCGTCAGTTTTTCACGGCTACTATGTTGCACGATGCTCTGCCCCCTGGCAATGGCTTTTTCCCCTTTGCTCGACCTCTTGACAAATCAACTACAGCGTCCACGTGCAAGTGTCCAAGCCTTGCGTGTCATACGCTCACCTCCGACGTATGCGGCTCTTCCCTTGTCGCATTTGCTTGCTCGCCGGCTTCCCTCAGGCTATACAACTCTCCGACGCGATCCGCTATCAGCTTTACGTTCCCCTGAAGATACCTGACGATCGCCTCGTCCTTCCTAATCAAAATCTGCCCGTTGTGTTGGGTCATTTTGGATACAGAGATATAATGTCATCATCATCATCGGCACTACAACCTGGAACCGGTCTTGGCCTTATTTAGCAAGTCCTGAGGCTTGTTAAATTTTCCATAATGATTTGGTTCTTCCGGGCAAAGTCATTAGTCTTGCGCCAGAGATATAATGTATTATGTAAATTTAATTCTACGTTACCGTCGTTTGTAATCGCTGTCACATGCGCGATGCGTCTTGTTCTCATCATTGTTGACGCGGAGTTAGCCTTGTTTAACGCCGCTTCAAATTCCTTGATCTCCACCATTTCCTCATTTGCACAGATGTGTGTGGTGCATCCTCTGTCAAGACACCACTTTGCCGTCGACGATATATTTATCGCCTCTTCGGGTTTGGCGATTTCAATATATAATTTCTCATGCGCGAAATTAACATATTTCGCGGAGTTTTTGCCGTGTTTCGGACATTTTGTTGGCCAATAGTCGGTGCTGCCACACATGTAAGACGGTCGCTTCGCATCATGTTTTGTTTAGCCTTGGAACGGCCTCTACCACACCGCTTGCCTGCGTAGAGCGCGTTGTTATCACCCGTTGGCGCGCTAGCTCGTTGACTCTTATTCTTGTCCCACATTTTTTCGATGAGTGTCTCTGTATTTGGAGAGTTATCCTTGGATCTGATGGCACACCTGAAGTTTTTAGTATCCCACTACCTAAGCCCCATTTCACCCATTATTCACAGCGGGACTTTAGTCACGAATTCAAAGGACAAAGCTAATGTGTTCGCGAATTTATTTTCCGCGAATTCAAACCTCGACCCCGGCCTTTTGGAGCCACCTGTGATCTCGCCGGTACGGTCTTCGATGCGGGATGTGAGATTTCGTCCGCGCACTATTCAACGCATTCTACGTGAACTGGATTGTAGGAAGACAATCGGCCCGGACGGAATACCAGCAATAGTCCTTAAGAACTGTGCTCCAGAACTATCGCCGGTTCTTGGCAGACTCTTCCGCTTATCTTATGCACGCGGAGGACCTTTCCTGCCTGCTGGAAAATCGCTCGAGTTCAGCCAATCCCAAAGACGGCAAAAAGTGTCTCCCACAAAATTACCGTCCGATAGCATTACTGTCTATTTTATTTAAGGTAATGGAAAAAGTCATCAATACAGAGTTAGTTAAGTATTTGGAGTGCAACGGACTTCTGAATGATCGTCAATATGGATTCCGTGGCAGGCGGTCCACGGGAGACCTTTGGACACTTATAACCGATATATGGACATCTGCGATTGAACGGCTTGGTAAATCAAGCGCGGTCGCATTGGAAATCTCCAAGGCTTTTGACCGCGTCTGGCACGGGGCATTGCTGAGCAAACTTTGTTCATATGGACTTTCCCAACAGCTTTGCGACTGGACGAGGAGCTTCCTCGAGAATCGATCGATCCGGGTTGTTGTGGACGTCGAGTGTTCGGATCTGTATCCTGCTAATTCAGGGGTGCCCCAGGCTTCTATTTCGGCTCCAACCTTGTTCTTGCTTCACATAACTGATTTGTTGGAGGCAACGGATAACAAAGAGTTTAGTTTTGCGGATGATAGTACGCTTGTTTCCTCCTTTTCGAGTGTTCGGCCGATTGGTGCATCTGCGTCGCATTAGCTGAGATGTAGACAGATTGACTCTCTGATTCAGGATCTAGATAGCGTCCTGCAGTGGGGAAGGGCTAATCTCGTCGACTTCAATGCAGCGAAGACACAATACACAACATTCACAAAGAAAGGTTCCACAGCTGATGATGAATGGCCGGGCCCTCGAGGCTGGGGAAAGTTTGAAATTGCTCGGCGTCACGGTCTATGGGAATGTATCATGGCATACACACGAGTCGAGTATCGCCAGGTCAGCCTCAGGAAAACTGAGCTATCTTTTCAGAGCCAAGAAATATTTTACTCCGGCCCAACTTCTTCTCCTATATAAATCCCAAATTAGACCCGCGCTCGAATATTGCTCTCATGTTTGGAGCTCGGCTCCTAAGCATACCCTCGACCTACTTGAGAGCATACAGAGACGAGCGTTTGTTTACAGATATTATCACGGATATTGTTCTTCGGAGATTCGTGATATTGTTCCACGCAATTCGGCTTATATCCGCTCCACAAGACAATCCGACGGATCGCACCCGTTTGTGGTTCATCTCCCGACTGTGGGAACATCCCTGCATCAGAACTCGTTCCGTTGCAGAGCGTGGAAGCTGTGGAACTCCCTTCCCACGCGAGTGTTCCCGAAGCGTTACAACCTGCAACTGTTCAAAAAGAACTGCAACAGTTATTTGATGGCATCTCGGGGCGCCCACTCGACGCTATAGGTTCGTTCGACTCTCCCGAAAGAAGTGTAAAAAAAAAAAAAAACGATGAAGAGAATGTCATGTGCATCGCAAAAAACAAGGCCATCTCGGCCGAGCGTTGGTCTTTTGGCCGCTGTGCTCGGCTTTCCGGCCACTCTGCAGATTGCGCATTGGACCCAGGTGTATGCTAATGGACCACGTTTCACCCATCGTCACAATACGTCGAAAAATATCTGCTTCATTACGCTGGAACAACGCCAAACGGGTTCCTTTACAGAGCCGGGAAGCTGTGGAACCCCCTTCCCACTCAAGTGTTCCCGGAGCGTTACAACCTGCAACTGCTCAAAAAGACTTGCAACAGTTATTTGACGGCATCTCGGGGCGCCCACTCGGCGGTTCACTTCACCTCTTCCGAGAGAACTCAATTAAAAAAAAAACCAATTAACATAATACTCATAATATTCATATCGCACACGTAATTGTCCACTAGTGACGCACTGTCATTACCCAAGCTACACGCTATCTAATTACGAATACATTTTTTCCATCGTATCTGACATGGGACACTGCCAGCGTCTACAAAAATTCAACGTTATGACGTTTGCTGTACGGCAGGTGTCATGATGTCGTTTAATGGAATTCCCGTCAAAATGCTTACGCACACGAAAGGCAGGCACATGCATAACAACGAAACGCCACTGGCAATATCAACTAAGCGAATTGTTTAAACCAAGATCACTGCACTTTAAGTGGCGATAGCAATTAAGCCGAAGCAAATGACTCGTGCCAGGCAATTGGAGTCAATGTGGGTCATGCGTTCGGGGACATGCCAGGTGAAGAAGAATTAGTTGCATCATTTGCGATTCTGCCCCCCATAATTGGGCGTTCACTATTGATGGCTGTCAAACAAGTAATAGACAACGGAGCGTCTTCAAACGTGAAACTTAATCTTTCTAACTTATATATGAATAAAATATGAATACGTTCACTTCTACTGGCTGTCAAACAAGTAATGAACAACGTAGCATCTTCAAACTTGAAACTTAATCTTTCTAAGGTTGGTACTATTTACCACAGTCATTATATTTTAATAACTACCACCATATATGTGTCAGGTCGATTAATTCTGGGACTACCCGCGTATATTAAAATATATTTCAATTAAAAGATATATCATATCTCTGAATTGTAAATTGTGTGGGGGTTTAATTTTAATTGTTAACCAATAAAAAAATTTTTGATGTTCTAATTAGATAGCGAATGATTCAGCCTATGTGCCATTGCCAGCGGTTGTTATCCATTTGGGTAGGGATGTTCCGAATAGCAGATCTCCTTGAGGTATTTTTTATGGCAGTTGTTTAGACGCTGCCGCTTTGAGGGGTTAGCAAATTTATGTGGGATAAAAATATTCACTTTATTAAACTTTTCATGACTGACCCTCATTTATGCTTTTGCTCACCCTATCAAGAGTGCCCTGCTCTGATTGAGTGTGATTTATAGGACTAAACAAAATTCAGCTTGTCTCCATTGTCACGATGTGACTGTGAATTATTAGTTTATCTCAAATTCACCTTCGTCATTTCCATTCCACACTCGGCCGTCCTGACTGGACATTCGACCCGAATGCTCATCGTCTCTGTCCTCTTCGTCACTCCTACATATATCCTCACTGTCGTCGCTTGCCCAGGGTTTTATAGCGTTTGGGATTGATAGTGAAGAACGAGTGATTCGAGCTGACGCTATGACAGAGTTAGAATCACCAAAAATTGAACCAAAGCGTAACACATCAGGCTACTGGCCGTGCTTAGAATTCGATTTTTAAACGCAAGTATATTCCACTGATGGGAATTGTTATGTTGCCGCTATGGTATGCGGCTCTGATGCATTTTCTTATTCGATTTTCCTTCGGTGTTCTTCACTATTTGTTTGTGTGTTGTGTGTGTATCTGTTAGAGACGCTACAGTTTCATATAGTCGGCGGCGAATGATGTCTGTTTGTGCCCCTGACTCTCCTCTATCCGACGCACAATGTAGCGATCGTTGCGCGGGGTCTTGATAACCTCATACAGTCCAAGGAACTTGTGTGCGAGCTTATAGACAGACCCTTGCCGTACTTTGGGAATAGCGACAATATCGCGTTTCATCCGCTAGCCTCATACGTTTCCTTCATTAACTTGATCCCACACATGGAAATTATCAGCCGTACCGTCCAACTCACTTACTAATTCAGCAATCATCTGAATGCCAATGTTTGATTGCGGGGAAAATAAAGCGGTTGTTTCGCTTGGCCTTTCGCGATTCTCGTGCTCGAGACTCGTTTGCGGTTAAGTTCTCGTCCTGTCGCAGCATTGCAACTTCACGTTGAGCGAGTTCGAGATTACGCTGCATTAGTTTCACTTCGCGCATATGTAGGTTTCTTTCGCGGTTTGTTAGCGCTGCCCTGGATTGACATTCTTGGCACCGATCCTTGTCTTCGGCATTTCCTGCACAATTGCCCAGTCCTCTGTCACTGGCTATATCCTGGTTCACTTCCTTGTCGGTGTGTCCATTCCTATTGCCCGTTGGATCATGTTCAACCAGTCGGCCGATTATCTCGGCTTTCGTACCGCCGATGGTTAATCCACACATCTTAGCCTTTTATCACAATTCGCTAACTGTGAAATCGCTCTTTTCAGGTTAATTTATCCTTGCGAGGTTGGAAGCTGTGTTGTCGTCTTTATTCGTCGTTCTTACCCTCTCGTCGTCGTCTTTAGTTTTCCTGTGCCGTCTTTATTCCTTCGTTATTGTACTAAGTTAGTTGAGAAAACTCTAAGTAAGCTGGTTTGGAGTCACGAATGGTCAATAGGTGCCTAAGTTATGAAGCACTTAAATTGTTCGTTTCCTTTTATGATTAATAAGGGGTAATATTTTACGGCTCCTCGATAGTATAGTGGTTAGTATACCCGCCTATCACGCGGGTGACCGGGGTTCGATTCCCCGTCGGGGAGCCTCTGGCGCAAGACTAATGACCTTGCCCGGAAAAAACAAATCATTACGGAAAATTTAACAAGCCTCAGGATTTGCTAAATCAAATCAAATCCCCGGTTGTAGTGCCGATGATGATAAATATTTTACACTTAACATTTTATATCAGGTGTGCCGTTATGAAGTGAGCGTTTTTTTTAAAGGTAAAAAGGTTTTTTTTTTTTGGGAAAGTAAAAAACATTTTATTCGAAGTATTGGCCATTGCTCTCTACACATTTCCAACACCTTTCTTACCACGCCAATAAAACCGGTCGTCTTTTGAGGCAAACCATTCGGAGATCCAATTTTCGACTTCTTCGAAGGGATTGAAATGGGTGTTCCATCGATGAAAACAAATGGTAGTGGGAAGGAGCCAAGTCTGGTGAATACGGCGGGTGGGGTAACACCTCACGGCCGAGAGGTTTTATTGTTTCTTTAACGGGTTTTGCTGTATGACTCGGAGCATTATCATACAACAATATTACCTTTCCGTGTCTTGTGGCCCATTATGGTCGTTTTTCGACCAAGACATGGTTCAAATTGATCATTTGTTGTCGGTAGCGGTGCGCAGTTTCGCCAGGTTTTAGAAGTTCATGATACACCACCCCCTTCTGGTCTCACCAAACACAGCATTGTGTTTTTCCGAATCGACCAGACTTTGCAGCCGATGTCGACGCTTCTCCTGGATGTACCCATGATTTTTTGCATTTAGGATTTTTAAAATAAATCCATTTTTCATCACCAGTCACAATTCGCTGCAATACTGACTTCCTTTCGTGTCGCAGAAGCAACGATTCACGTGTGGTGTTTCGCTTTTCCATCTGCCTGTCATTCAATTCATGCGGCACCCAGTTTCCACACTTTTGGATCTTTCCCATAGCTTTTAAACGGTCAGAAAGTGTTTGTTGCGCAACATTTAACATTTGTGCCATTTGTTTTTGACTTAAAGTGTCATCTTGATTCAAGATTGCTTGCAATTCGGCGTCTTCAAACTTTTTGGTGGTCTTCCACGTTCTTCATTTCGCACATCAAAACCATTATCTCTGAACCGCTTAAACCATCTTTTCCATGTTGCTTCCGATAGAGCATGATCACCATAAGCCTTGACAAGCATGCGATGCGACTCTGCAGCACTTTTCTTCAAATGAAAACAAAAAATTAATGCTTTCCGCAAATCATCATTTTCTGGTACAAAATTCGACATTTTTAACAGGATTAAAAAAAATGATGTTGTTTGTACAATGACTTGATGCATACTAAATATGTTTGACAGATGTCATAGCAACCAAATAAAAAAAATATATGGGCTCGTTCACAACAAACGTTCCCTATTGATACATTTGTATCTTGACACTCACTTCAGACCGGTACACCTGATGTAAAAACTGATTTGACACAAATTAATTTTTTATATAATAATATGATAATTCAAAGAAGAAAGGATGAATATTAAAAATGAAGTTAACACTGCTCTAATATTTTAGTGCTGACGTCTGTTCTCTTTTTATCCTCATATGTCCGTGAGAGACGGCGCCTTCCGAGGATTTTGACAATTGTTGATTACATTTGGGGTGAGTTCACATTCGGCTACGTGTGGTCGGTGGTTTAATTATGTGGGTTTAATTCTTTATTTTATTTTGTATATTTTTCTTTTTATTAAATTATGTTGGGAACCAACAGTTGTCGTCTTTATTCCTTCGTCGTCGTCTTCATTCCTTCTATAAATTCCCGGATGAGCCCCCAAATGGGAAATAAAAATATTCATTTTATTAAACTTTTCATGACTGACCCCTTTTATTCTTTTGCTCACCCTATCAAGAGTGCCCTGCTCTGATTGACTGTGAATTATAGCATTAAACAAAATTCAGCTTGTCTCCATTGTAACGATGTGACTGTGAACTATAAGTTTATCTCAAATTCACCTCCGTAATCTCCATTCCACAGTTAATGATTATCTTTTTGCTAGTTTGAATATTTTTTCATTATTAGGTTGCGGAATCAGCTTTTCTAGGTTTTTGCCTCGTCCAAAAGATCAAATTATGGGGTTGGTAAACTTGTGTTCTCACATATTTTTATATTTATTTTAGAACTTTGTTTTCCACCTGACAAACTGCTTTTGATTATCTTTGATTGTTTTATCACCATTGATTTATTTCTATTTGTTTACTTTAATGTACATTGTGATAAACTAAATGACCCTCCGACTTTATTAACCAATTTCATTCTAGGATCGAGGATGACCACGAAATCGCTCGTGAGCTTGAGCAAGTTGACATCAGTGGAGTTAAGGAGAAGTGCGTGATTCAATAAACAAAATAAGGAGCTCGTGTTTTAAATAAAATAAGAAGGACACAACATCTTCGTTTCTATTTCTCTTCATCGACTTCTCACTGGCGTAAAATTGTTTCGTAGATGAAAACGATTTTTTACCATTTGACTATTTTCAGCTTTAAACGACAACACCAAAAGAATTGACTAAAGCACAATGATTATTATTTTATTCTATTCATAGTAGAGGACCTTCGGATACTTTTTATTCTTAAATACTAGTTATGAAAAAAAAACGAAGTTAAACAATCTTTTTCACACCTTAGCAGAATCAAGTGAATGGAAAACAGTGAGCGTTGGCTCTTTATTCGATTTTATATTTATTCGTGAAGTTTTTTTCCAAAATTAAACCCAACAATTTGCAAATTAAGAATTTAAATCGAATAACGTCCGTTAGTTATTTAAGAAATTTTAAATCACTTTTAGAATATCAACAATAACCGAAATAGGAATGGATTGTTTTGTTTTTTTTAATTTTTTGAATATTGTTTACTTCTTTTGTTAGTTGTTTGGTTATAGTAAGGGTCTATGTCCGATGGATGTTGTCAAAGGTTTCAAGGGATGGTGGTTAGTTGGTACGAAAAGGCAGTGATGTGGTGACCGCATGAACTCAACGTGTTTTTTGTTAATTCTTTAAATATAATTGAGGCTGAGCTTATGAAAGGTTCGAGTTCATCCAGTAAAGTTTGTTTAACAATGAGTTTCGAATTTAGTGCTCATATCATCTGTTTGGAGGTTGCCGTTCGGAGTTTGTACATATTCCTGATATTCTAGTAGTGGGTGCTCGAGGAGTGCCAACATTCGCAATCCTCACACTGGTTCTCTCTGTATGTAATAGCCTTATTGCCGATAAGAATATCATAACTAATCTTTCGTGTTCCATCCGATAACCGCGTATACCATGTGCAAGTAGAACACTAACTATCCTTTATTTAGAGATCTATCAAGAGATGAGTTTACATTCTATAATAAAATTTTATGAGAGTCAATCAAAAAGTAATCGTGTTTTTGAAATTGAGAATTTTTACAATTTTCATTTTTTATTCATCAATATATATATCGGGTTTTCCAATAAGGACTTGACAACTTTGAATTTAAACTGTCACTGTCAATTTATTCAGTAAATTCAACATTTTCATGGTTAAGTACACGAACGAACAACGTCTGCAAATTATAAAAATTTACTACCGAAAAAAAGTTGTCAAGTCCCTATTGGAAAATCCGATTACTTCCATTAGGTAGAAACACTTCTCAACGCTTTTATCATATTTTGAAACTTTCCCAAAAATATGATTATTCCAATTCTGAAAATAGGACCCTATCTTGGCAGCAACGTCTCCATTTGAGCTAATTTGTTCCTTTGAGCCACATTTCTGTATTCGGAAAGAACAACAAAGTAGGCGCACGGAGGTAGATTAAGCGAGTAGGGTGGATGCAGCAGCAATGCAAATCGCAATCCTTATCCCTAACAATTTTGATTGAATGGGTGTGATATCGTGGCAGAACAGAACTTTTTTTTTTTTTGACGAAATGGGGTGTTGTGTCCTTCAGTTCGTAATTGAATCGATTCAACAAATCACTATAGTACTGCCCCATGATCGCTTTTAAAACAGAACTTTTTCTTGACGAAATGGGGCGATGTGTCCTTCAGTTCGTAATTGAATGGATTTAACAAATCACTACAGTACTGCCCCATGATCGCTTTTAAAACAGAACTTTTTCTTGACGAAATGGGGCGATGTGGCCTTCAGTTCGTAATTGAATCGATTCAACAATTCACTATATTACTGCCCCGTGATCGCTTTTTTTTTCTGTGAAAAGTCTATGAAGGGTTCTGGCGGATAAGCTCATAACACTTTCGGGGGATGTAGCTGACTTTTCTTTTATCACAGCAGACTTGTGGGGGTTCGAAGTATGTTGTGCCAAAACACGGGCACTTGGTTCACTTGAATCTCCGACACTTGTTACTCCGAAGTAGTATGAAAAATAAAAATGCACTGTGGTAGTTTTACGGTTAATGTTTTCTTTATTTAACTAATTCGTAACTACGTTTTTTTTTTTGGTTTTATTTTACTTCACTTAGAACTTATCTATTTTTATTAATCACAGAGTCAAGCTTTGTATAATGACAGCAGTTGTAATGCAAATTCTAAGCACACTCTTCATGTCACCACCAAACGTTTAAGCAACAAGGTAACTTGTTTTATAAAATCACCAATCGTATTTTAATCACAATGGAATAATCTTTGGATATGTATAAAGACGGCAGTTGTAATGCGACTTATTAAGCAGCGGCGTGACCGACCGCGATGATTATTGAATAGCGACTGACTCCAATTAGGGATGAAATTTTGATTTTGGAATATGCACGGCTATTAGCCAATCATCATTGCGCTCTTCTCATGAATCTTCTCATTTGCATGTCTCAGTGAGGTGAATAATACTCGCGCATCATTCGACCGACTCTGTGCATGTGAAGGATTAAAAGAACAAAACAGAGAACGCAATAACTTCGGGGTTGGCTTAAGTTGTGTGCTGGTATCAATGTAGTCTCTCAGAATGACCTACTGCCCTAGTGCGATGACTGTGGTGATCTCAGAGTACATTGAACCCGGGGAAGATAGAAACGCAAAAGGAGAGGCAAATGTTTTGTGGCTATTCACCTGTAAGAAGAGATCATTGATCCCAAGCGAATAGATGGTCTGGGAAAAGTGAATAGGACGCCGACTTGGCTAGGGAAATCTGATCATGGGAACTAAATTAAATACTTTAATAATTTCCCCAGTGATTGCACGATTATGCAACCGCGTTATTTGATCAGACTATGTCGTTGCTAACCGACATGATGCGATTTCCGGTGGAAATCTCATGGTTTAGCGAAATGGAGTTGCCGTATGGCGAAAAGATAGCTAAACTCAATTATGCATTATCTGCATAGGATAGTGAGTTTAGCTATGTGCCCTTTTGGGAAACATGTTTTGCAGGTGAATAGCTTGTAAGGGGGATAAGGGTAGAAATGACGCGCTGAAAGCGGTCGAAATAAGGTATGAAATTGTGGGTTGGTTCTCCATGTGGTATAGAGAACCCCCACAGACTCACCCGAAAAAATCAATTTTTTGCCTTCCATTTGGTCCTTGGCGTATAATAATGGATCCTGATTTCATTAACAGTGACAACTCAATGCCGAAAATTCTCTGAAATTCACTTGAAGTTGTCCAAACTGTGTATTGATGTTGTCAACCGTATCCGCTTGTTTTTCACTACCGTAACTTAATCACACATTTCACACCATGACACAGATTCCCTTTAGAATTCCTACTATTACCCGAGCATTCAGAAAGCTGAACGTTGTCGCTTAAATGCCAAAGTTGATAAGGAGTTTGGTGCATATAAATATCTCTATTAATCTCTCCTTGTAGAAAAATAGGTGTTGTGTCCATTTGATTTGTTTCTACTCCATCTATTTCTAGCCGGCACCCCAATGGTTGAGTAGCTGGAAAGGTTTGTGCCATGTATTTTATTGTGTATATGTGGGTTCAATTAGCTTTTATTGCTGTTGTGGCAATTGGGCACAATTACTGGGTGTTAGATGGGTTTCTAATTTCCAATCGCTGGGTGTAGAACCACGATATTAAACTACATTCTTCGTGAAATAGTTGGGGGAAATTCTTGTCCGTCTTTTGAAGTTTTACTGATGAACCCAGCCGAGAGAAGATATCATGTCAGGCTGCCATTTTTCCATTTTACGTACATTTTTATTTTGTTTCTTTTTCTTATATTTATCTTACTTGCCAGACAAAAAATGCTTAAATATGCTAGCTTATTTAAATTATATTCTTACTGTCCCCTGCGGACCCTTTAAGCTAAACTTGGGGTGACCATTATTATGTAGTATTGCCTTTCGGCTTTGTTTCTTTTATATTTATTGCAATCTCCATTAATCATTTACCAAACAAAGAAAATTTAAAACAAAAAAAAAAAAAAAACCTATTTTTTTTTTACACATAATTAACTGACTCACTACCTAAACCTTTTTTTAAATATTATTTTTAAAACTTGCCTAGCATCACCCGAACCTAAGGAAAGCTAAATCTATATAAGCTTGCCATTGATTTGAGATGTCATATACTATGCTCTTTTCGGCTGACAGGTCTTTATCTGCCATTCAAGCACCAGAACTGCTGGCGTTGTTTCATAATTTCTCTTTAATCTCTGTGAGATATCGCCCTACTGTACTGCAGACACTGTTCATCTGTGTATGCGACTTCGCGCCCATAGTCTATCCTCTTGTCTACGGTCGATCGACGGACGTAGAAATCCAACGGTATTCTGGATTCGTCCTGAATGAGGCCAATCATATTGTAGCGAGCTTAGGGTTCGCTGGATTAATTATGTTAAAATAAATAAGAGCCGTTAAATCGATACAACACTTTATTAGTCCGTAATACAACCGTTGTTTTTTACCGTACACATAATGATTTCTTTGTAAACACTTTCTACTTCTTACTCGAGACTTTCGCTTCCGCACGTATCGCTTACATCGGTTGATCCCTCTTGGTCGGAAACAGTTGATTTACAAAACGCATCTTTGTAAATCCATTCAGCTTCATCTTGTAGTTCATTGGGTCCCTCTGTAACAGGCGTAACCGTAACTTCGCGCAATTGCATTCGCTCAGGAATATCTGTTTTACGGATTTCATTGTCCAAATCAGTAAAGTGACCCCTTTCCAATTCATCATTGAAATGTTTTGCCGCCCCAGTTTCCCTGTGACTGCGTTCAGAGCGGCGTTCAACATCGTCTTCGTCGTCGAATAGCTGTTCGTCTATAGCCTCACGTGCTGAACCTTCATCGACGTGCTGTTCCTCTCCATCACTTTCTTCATCCGGTGTACGACGCAGAAGCTTGGAACGCTTTCTGCCTTCGACTTTCAAACCAAGATTCTCTTCAATAAGGTCACTGTCGTCGTCTTCCTCTCCATCACTTTCTTCGTCCTGTGTACGACGCAGACGCTTGGAACGCTTTCTGCCTTCGACTTTCAAACTAAGATTCTCTTCAATAAGGTCACAGTCGTCGTCTTCCAGTCGGTCGTCCAACTCGTCATCATCATTGTAAATCCGTTTCGGGGAACGGCCTGAAGCATCAGTGTCTTCATCATCACTGCCGTCCTCTTCAATCGGGTTATCATCGATGAAATCCTTCAGTTCTTCACGTAACACATCATCGTCATTTTCCGCTTTGCTCTTCCTGAGTTTCTTCCTTTTATGTGGCTCCAATTTCTCCTCATCCTCAGATTCTTCCGCTTCCGAGTCCCAGAATTCTTTCATACATTGCCTTTGGGCATCCAATTTTGCAGCTTGCGCATCTAATTTTGCATTAAACTCTGCAGCTCGCGCATCAAATTTTGCAGCTCGCGCGTCCAATTTTGTCATCATAATCCTGAACATCTCCGAAATGTCCAACGGTTGCCAACTCTTCTCCGAATGTCGGCCTGCCATCGTCACAATACACTTCCACAGACTTATTCACTTAAACAATAATTAATCCCACTTCTGACACCAATTGTAGCGAGCTTAGGGTTCGCTGGATTAATTATGTTAAAATAAATAAAAGCCGTTAAATCGATACAACACTTTATTAGTCCGTAATACAACCGTTGCTTTTTACCGTACACATAATGATTTCTTTGTAAACACTTTCTACTTCTTACTCGAGACTTTCGCTTCCGCACGTATCGCTTGCTTTACGTTCTACTTATGACTCCCTCCATCATGTGTGTGCGACGTATTTATACCGTTTCTTCATTCTTGATTAGTACTTTGTTTCGGACTTTCTCGAAGATTCCAGTACTGATTGTCATATGCGTCACAATATCAAGGTACAGATATGCCTCTGGAGGAACTAATCCATTGTGGCGAACTCTTTCATAAAACGTCATATTTGGGTAATAGGCCCCAAAAATTAAATAGTTGGATGAACTTGTGGGGTTATTTGTTGTGGGTCGCCTTCGCGGGTACTGGTTCAACAAAATTCCACCGAGTGAAGATTAGTATGCCGTTGTCCACGACGTCACAACCGCATTGAAAACAACACTCCACTTCTTTTCCTTATATTTTATTAACAGTATAGTGGTTACAATTCCTTGCCCGGAAAAAACAAATCATTATGGAAAATTTAACAAGCCTCAGGACTTACTAAATAAGGCCAAGACCGGTTCCCGGTTGTAGTGCCGATGATGATGATGATAGTGGTTACACGTACAAGCGTATTCAACTTAAGCTCTAATTCCATATGTTTTTGATTTAGTCACAAGGCTTAAATAATATTGTATGGATCATGAAATAGTAAGTTCCGTTTCAAGCACACATTCACATATATTTTAACCTAGTTCGTTTGTTCATTAAATAATATTCTATGGATCATGAAATAATAAGTTCCGATTCGAGCACACATTCACAGATATTTTAACTTGGTAATTCGCTTTCGCCAGCAGATGAAACTCGACTCAGTTACGATCACGACCGACCCCGGTGTCGGTTGAATTTCGACTCCTTGAACTGACTCGTGCAGAGTCGTTCCTTGGTTAGGGGTGGGTTTTTGCCTGGTTTTTGCGACCAATGGGAAAGGATCTCTCCGCATTGATCTTGGCGGGATTATATCGCTTGTCCCTGTTGCCAGGTTATGGGTGAACGAAAACGAGAAAAAGGAAATGAGACAAAGGGCATCATAGTGGTGTGCATGCAGCTGCGCAAATAGTCTGCATGCCATTAGAGCAAGTTGTGCCTCAAGCAAATAAGATACTTGCACAACGATGATTGTGCACGGTATCGATGCCGGTGGAAAGGGTCAAATTCGTTGTGTGCCTGTTTACATGTTAGAGAATTCGATACTTGGCGGCTAGACGCGAGATGCGTGAACTGCTTTTGTCGGTTGGACAAAAGTTGGTTTTGTGGCGTTTGTAACAGATACACACAATACACAACCAAATAGTGAAGAACACCGAACGAAAATCGAATAAGAAAATACATCATAGCGATAACATAACAAACCCACATCAGCCGAAAGTACTTGAGTTTACATATCGAATTCGTACACACGGCGGTGGCCTGATGGGTTGTGCCTTGGTTCAATTTTTTGTGATTCTAACTGTCATAGCGTCAGTTCGAATCACACGTTCTTCACTATCATCCCAAATGCTATAGTGTGACTATAGACAAGTCACAAAAATGTGCTGCGCACGTGTGTGACAGGGTATGCTGGCTGATGGGGTCGCCGATCGGATTCCCAATGTATGTTGCATGTATGTTAAAGTTTCGTTTTCATGGATAGTGATGAATTAAATGCATGAAATGATGTGATGCCTGGCAAAGGGGGTTGGGGTTGGAATAGGTGTGAAATTATGGGTAAAATTGTGGTCGGAATTGTGGTTGGTTCTCAGCGCGATATTAGAGAACCCCCACAAACTCATTGCTCTCGCAACATGCCCTCTGATCAATTTGATTATAAAATTATCTATCCTATTTATGATTATAAAATTATCTATCCTGTTTACGCTCCATTATATAAAGCTTCATTAGGATAGTATTTTTTGTAGTAAGATTCTGGAGTCCGGTATAAACCAATGCAAGGTCTGAGGCATTGTCTTTCGAAAACCCAAATATTCTCCAATACATGTGGACCTACATTAAACCACACTGGGTATCCATAGGTGATCATTGGCCTCATGAGAGCCATGTAGCATTTGACTTTAACTCGATTGCCAAGTTGGCCGCTGTGAAATAGCCTTCTTGTCATAGCAAAAGTTCTCATTGTTTTGGCTAAGGCAGCCTCCATGTATTTGCTGAAGTATCATCATCATCATCGGCACTACAAATTTTCCATAATGATTTGTTTTTTGCTGAAGTATAGGTATTAATCTAGACAAATGCCTAGGTAATTGACTACAGTTTCTAGTCTCTATTGTCTGTTGGTAAGGTTCCATGATAACGAATTTTCGCCAATTTTTCCTTGTATCCGAAGTAGCCCGATGCAGCGGTGTTCTAAAGAGGAAAGTTTTACATATCTGGTCATTGATTTTGAGTTTCCAATCGTCGCAGTAGTGTCGAACATCGTTGAAGTCCCGCTGCAATTGACAGTTAATGATCTCGATTTTCAGGGCTAATCTGCAGATTATGAGATCGTCAGCATACGCAGTGGCTTGACGAAGAGTGCCTATTAAGCCGCTGGTGTATATGCTGAAAGGATTCTGAGATAGTACCGCTCTCTGTTGCAGGCCATTCTTTATTTTAAAAACAACGTTGGATGTAACGTTGCCACTGTTGACAATAAATTGTCTATCCTTTAACAGCATATATAGTAGGGATTAATGAATGCCTAGTCTGGGTAACTTGTAAAATAGTTTTTCGATCTACACTGTTCCGAAGGCCTTCTCCATGTCAATCAGACAGGCACCAATGCATTGATTCTTGCATTTATTCCAATGAACATCCGACACCCGTTTGGCTGTGGCATGGGAGGTTTCGTGCCCTACCCCAAAACCAAACTGATTATTTGTCCGCAACCCTTTTTAGCAGAGGTTTATTTACAACCTTCTCGAACATTTTACTAATACTTGGTAGTAAGCTAATCAATCGGAGGTTTAATGGGTTTCAGCTATCCTTTCCTTTTTTTTGGGATAAGTTGAAAGATAACTGTTTTCCAGTGCTTCGGATAGTGGGCATTATTCAAGGCGTTGTTAAACAGGATTTTGTATATGTCCATTGCCATTGGAGGGATGGCATAGACCAGGACGCCCAGAGCCTGGGAGTGCCAAACTGAATGACATCGGCTCGAAATCGGGACCGGCGGAGAGATTTGTTAAATAAGGCCAAGACCGGATTCCGGTTGTAGTGCCGATGATGATGATGATTGCCATTGGAGGAAGGTGTTTGAGTACAATGTTGGGAACACCATCGATTTCTACTGGTTTTCTCTTTCTCAGTGACTTGAAGATACCCTGGATTTCTTCCTTAGCTATTGATACGCTTTTAGACCTCTCGGTGTTGATTACAGCATTTGCCTTTATTTCTTCCCTGAATTCGATAAAACCGAAATTCTCTGATCACCACTGCGAGATGTCCTATTGTAGGAGTCGGTAATTTAGTAGTATTCTGTCCTCCAGGTTGCGGTCACGGTGGACGATATCATTCACCCTGTACACTTTCTGAAAGACAGCCTCCCTCGCATTCACCTTTTCCAGGGGATCTTCAATCAGAAAGAGCTCTTCGTTTAGGGTGGCGTGCTCCGGATCAATGCCTATTTTTCTTAGCATTTGTCTGTTGTCTTCACCATCATCATCGGCACTACAACCGGGATCCGGTCTTGGCCTTATTTAGCAAGTCTCGAGGCTTGTTAAATTTTCCATAATAATTTATTTTTACGGGCAAAATTATTAGCCTTGCGCCGTCTGTTGTCTTCAGTTCGTGGTATATGGAGACACTGAATCTCATTATGATTATTCCTCCGAAATATTTTATTTATTTGAGGGAACATGCAGGGGTTGTTGGATTTTATAGCCCCCATTCTATGGTCCCAGTACATACTGGTAGCTAATCTATAATTAGCCTTTATTAGTTATTGGAAGTTTTTCAATCTAGACTTCAGTGATAGTATAACCTGATCGTGTCTGTCCGTGAATCGTCTGTATAATAGTTTTAGTTTAGACAGCACTCTGGTTTTTTTCTTGTGAAGTGTTTTGACCATCTTAGGCTGCCGATTCATTGCTATATGTTCGTCATGTCTGAACGAAGTATATAAAAAGATAACCAAATCCGCTGGCATTCTTCGCCTCTACTTCTAAAGAGGTGTTCTTTGCTCGCTAAGCTGCCGTAAAGGTTCTTCCAGTCACCGAATACCCCATCAATTCTTAAAAAGTACAACCCATTTTTCTCTCTCTTCCTATCGACCCATATCCTTGACTTCCTTTCTATCCTGAAGACATCAATTCACCGCCGACATTTTAATAATATCTGGAAAGAAACGAATTCTTTATTGACGTCCAGCATGGACGTCCGTTGTTTTTCATCGTCACCAAGCCGTTTCCAACTTTTAAGTTATCATATGAAATATTAATTGCCGTTTCGTACACGACACGCACACTGTATTTCAATGATCAGCGAGAGATTTTTACAGATATTTTGAAAATATCTGGAAAAAAAAGTTTCCTTCTATCTTCGTTATAGCCTGTCGAGATGCGCGTGAAAAAAGCGATTGCTTTTGGATTAAAAGTTTCTTTATTGAACAACAAAAGAGCATGTGAGGTTTTATTGATAGTGGTTATGTGCCAGCACGGGAACGGGTTCACCAATATTCCCACGCTTGTTCCTCCTCGAGCCGCTCCCCAACGATAAATGAAAACCTCGCTTGTTTTTGAGTTACACTCAACATTCACGTTTATTAGTAAATACCCAAACATAGAATTATAACGGATTTCAACTTAAACACATAATGGTTATAACTTAAACACAAGATCGTTCTCAACTTATACACAAGATTGCTCTCAACTTAAACACAAGATTATTCTCAACTTAAACACGAGATTGTTCTCAACTTAAACACAAGATTGTTCTCGACTTAAACACAAGATTGTTCTCAACGTAAACGCAACTTCGGTTCAACAGCACTACTATATTGCACACGACTCAGTGAGGGAAATTATTGAAGGGATGTATTTACAGACGATCGATTGGAGGAATAACGACCCTACCATGGGGGCGACCGATCCCCGCCGTAGTTGCATTTTGACTCTTGGCGATGTGTACTCGTCGGTGGATGAAAAGCGACTCGATGTAAATGACTCGTGCAGAGTCGGTCGCCTGCCAAGGGTGGTTTCGATTCTCGAGAGAAACGTGCAGTTTCTCTCCGTGGTGACCAATCAGAGAGGATCTCTCTGCCGATCTTGGCGGGATTGCTTCGCTTGTTCGTGTTACCAGGTCACGGGCAAACGAAAACGAGAAAAAGAGAATGAGCAAAAGGGTATCGTTGGTGGCGCACATGCAGCTGCGTAAAACAGGCTGCTCGCCGTTAGTGAAACCTGTGCTACTAGGGAATGAGATACTTGCACAACGATGGTTGTGCACGGCATCCATGACCGTGGAAAGGGTCGCATTCCCTGTGTGCGTGTTTACACGCAGGAGAATTTGATTCTCGGCGGCTAGACGCGAGATGCGCAGACTGCTTTTCTCGGTTGGACAAAAGGCCGCCGCGAATGAGGATAAGCCAGGAAAATGTGCTGCACACGTGTGTGGCAGGAAACCCTGGCTGACAGGGGCGCCGATAAGTTTCCCTATGTATGTTGCATGTTAGGCGTTCTTTTCAGGGAAATTATAATGATCTGCATGAAAAGATGAATTCAGTGATGCATTATCTGCATGATATGACGCCCTTGGGAAAGGTAATGTTTACAGGTGGTGTAGGCCAACAAAAGGAGTTGGGGTTGGCGTTGTGTGTGGTTTGTGGGTGAAATTCTGGTTGGAATTGTGGTGGGTTCTCAGCGCGATATTAGAGAACCCCCACAAACACATGTAAACTTATCAGTAGGAAAAGGAAAAGGAAGCGAAGTAGATCAAGGAAGTGAAGAAAATCTGACAACTAATTGGCAGTGCCATCTGCTGTCGAGTGGATGGCAAAAGAAAGATTGGTGGAAATGAATCCGTTCAGAGACGATGAAGGAGTGTACACATTGCACACCCAACAAAACTGTTTAAATACAGCTTAGACGAATATCATATAACATCTTATTTCACTGACTTAGCAGTACCGGTTCACCATTCCTCGGAGTAGTATATAAAAAAAAAGGCTTGGCGAGAGACCCGGGCACTCTTTATCAAGAAGAGTTGTGTGAGTGCGTCTTAATTTCTTTAGCCAACACCTCATGTTTGTCGTAAATAGTACAGTGTCTCCGAAGACAGCGTTCAACTTTGCTTTTATTTCTTGCGAAATAAAATCGAATCTCACAAACAATTTGGCACTTAGTATGGGTTTAACCCTTCCGATCCTGTTGGATTAAATATGTCCCACCGATAAGGTTAACAGCGGCATTTCAAGTTAAAAGGGTTAATAAATTACACCACACGACGGTAATGTCGACTTTCATAAGCCATACTACCTGTCGTCAAATACAGGTACTTATTGATCGAACCTCGTATTAAGCAGCCGCTTACTTATAATATAATTTCTAATAATTATAGAGAATCCTTGCGCATACCTAACAATTTTTGGGACAAAAAATAGTGAAGAAACATGATATCCTTTATCGTTATTTCTATTTTCAAACTGTGTAGCGACCACCCTATCCATTAGAATGTTAGTCTCGAAGTTGTGATATATGAAAGTGGGAACGGTTGTCCACAGTAACAGTTTCTAAAGAGTTAGAGTTATCCACATTAACAGTTTTTAAAGAGTTAGTGTTATATTGGATCATTTTGTTAAAAACAAACAATTTCCTTGTGAGTCTTCCTACAAGGTCAGAGAACCACCAGACCTTTTCAGTCATATACTTTCAGTTGTCCCGAGCCTGCAAAAATATTTCGGCAGGATTCCGAAAGAAAACTCAGGCGACATGGCAATCAATCAAGGATCGCAATGTTTGCGTTCGCTTGACACGTTTCTTTGCCTGGGGTATACAGAGGTAGAGCCACCTGCCGACAATGCTTTTGATTAATTATGTTTACCCAGAATTGACCAGCGAGAGGAATATTACTGAATAGCAAGGAGGAAATCTGTTATATTCCTATTAACAAATGAATTTTATGAGGGGAAGTACTTGAGAAATGCCGAATCGGTGATTGGTTGGCGTTGATCGGTATCCTTGGTGCAAGAAGTTTTGAATTCTTGAACCCACTGTGTCTTCACATTTGTTTTTATATTTATTTGTTCGGCCCGACGAATAGTTTTTATAATTAATTGTTCGGTTATTCGGCCCGACGAATGGTTTTTTCAATTCACGTTCACGTTAGGTGAGCTTTATTCTTTTCGCGGCGAACTTTTTCAATAATTGAAAAACTTTTGTCAACGTTTTTCTCATTTTGTTTGTTTTTTTCGCCGCCAACTTTTTATTATAATTATTACCAAGTAGTTTTTTTATGTCGTCTACTTGTTGTTATGATTATTATTATTATTTATCAAGATAGAAAGAGAGAGAGAGAGTGTGTGCGGGTGTCGGGCCTAACAAATCGTACAAGATCGATCAACCTCGGATGTCTACAAGATACGTTCGAAAAGTAATCAGGCCACCATGATTTGTCAAGGGTGTCTCTTTCAATATATCTCACTTCCACAGTGTTTCCGATTTTCATACAATTTCAAGAAAGCCTCTGGAATATATTTTAGCTAACTGGTGACATAGGGAACTGTGGCATAATAGAGTTAGGGCGATTATGAACTTTCGGGTTCCAATAAATAGCGGTATTGTAGTAGTTGATGATGCCCTTCTGTCGATTATCCAAAGTATCAATGTGACAGCTTTACAAGTGGTTTTTGAGAAGGTGGAATAAGAAGAAGTCGCAGGGCTTCAGATTCGAAAAAGGGGGTTTGAGAAACTAGTAGCCAGTTTTTGTCGGAAATTCATTGATGGAGATTGCCAAAAAAATTTGTTCATCATCATCGGCACTACAACCGGGATCCGATCTTGGCCTTAAGTCTCGAGGCTTGTTAAATTTTCCGTAATAATTTATTTTTACGGGCAAGGTTATTATAGTGCTCTCAATACTCCCATAGTAACTGTAGCAAGTTCTAGTATTGGATCAAGAACACCATTGAACGAAGGACACATCGAAAGCGTTTCGGGTCCATGTACTGTGTTTCCAGCCTCATTAGTTTGTTATTAACCTATATTTGCTGTATAACAATTTTTGGAGTACAAAAACCGACGTCGGATTCAATTTTTTGGCTTCCTAGGGTGCGACTCAGCCTCTTCTGTGAAAAGTATATAAAAAATTCTTTGCCTGAAGTTTTTATTGTTATTTTTTATAAAGCGAAAACACTCTTATCGTGTTGGATCTATTTGTTGTCAGATTGCTACTTGATATGTATGATTTAGCGACGTTTGATCCTCAATTCAGCCAGCTAACTCCCCAACCATTATGCTTTACCATTTTATATTAAGGTGTTTAAGTTATGACAAGCAATCGATTTGCAAATCCTTATTGAAATTTTGAATTTTGTAAGATGTGCATGCACCCAACGAGGGCATACAATTTAGTTCCCTGCACCATTGACTGCCTTTCGGATGTAGAACCTTATATGATTTATTTTTTGATTGACTGATTATATTTTTACGTTTTTTTATTTTTATTTTCTCTATTGTTTGCCGATACGGGTGTGTATTTCCCCAATTGCCGACCGTGTCTTAACTGGTCAAACCTGTTTACTAATACATATACTGCTTCTGTTTTTATAGAAAGTGCCATTTTACATTAGCTGCAGAGATCCTCCTTTCATAATTAGAACTGCATTAAACTGTAAGCAGACTGTTTTATTGTCTAGTCTAGCAAATACTTCTGTCTAGGGTCTGAAGACGCACTATCTGTAAGGAAATACGATATGAAAGTTTGAAACATGAAGACGAACAATTTCAAGGGCTTTTCAAAAGGGACATAACACAATGTAACGTTTCTTGAATTTTCTCTTGGTAAACTAAACATAACATTGTTTGTGTATGTTCTTTTTTTAAGTATATGTATCTGCAATTAGTTTTAAAGATGAGAAAAATAATAAACATAATTCATTTTGTAAATGTTATAAATTACTTATATTCAGCTATAGTTTGAAGATAACGACGACTGTAATAATTTAAGGCGAGGAAATACCCGGCTTTGGTTGGTTATGTGCTTTTTGATTTGAATTCATTTATATCAAACGATTTGATTATTTGTTTATTTATTTAAACATAATTTGTATGTACTGTATTTATATGTATTTTTAAGTTATCTGTATATGATTAGGTTAAACAATTAATATGTTTTTAGTTATATATAAGCATGGAAATAATTATTGAGTAAGTTTTTGATGTAAGCACATAAAAAGAGGATAAATATGTAAAAGATTAAATCATTTTTATTTTATTTAAATCAATAAATAATAATCTTGGTTCCAGTGAATTGGCCGTGTTTTTGTTATAAAATGGGTTCCTGCAAAAGTGACTCATATACGAGGGTGGACTGGAAAGTGTCCGACTTCAACGTGAAGATAGCAGCACTCGTCAAGCTAGTGAATGCAGTTGTGCTTCTTTTAAGAGTTACTCGCCAAAATTACAGCCATTTTGGACGGGTAGTTTTTATTTGACAGTCGTTTGAGTGAGTGGATGTTTTATCCTTTTTTGAAACCGATTCTCCCGTGCAGTCCACTGTTTTGACTGTATTTTTGTTTCGGGCGTATAATGGTGTATCCAAGTTTCATCGGCAGTAATTAATCGGCGCCAAAACTCGGATTTATTGCGTCTCAACTGCGCCAACATAGCGCGTTGGAAATGTTCATTCGAAAATGTTTTTGGTCTAACGTGAGAAAACGCGGCACCCAACGTGCGGACATCTTTCTCATGCCCAAATCTTGATTTAATATGTAACAAACACGATCTTTGGACATTTTCATAGCCTCTGCTATCTCTCTCACTTTAATTCGGCTGTCGTCTAGCACCATTTGGTGAACTGTAGCGATGTTATCGTCAGTTGTTGCAGTTCTTGGACGTCCTTAACGTTCATCGTGTCCCAAGCTCTCACGGCCACGTTTAAATTCAGCCGGCCAAAATTTCACGGTGGTAAATTTTGGTGCAGAGTCCCCATACACAGAGTTCAACTCATCTTTGGTTTGCGTAGGCGTATTGCCTTTCAAAAACAAAAATTGAATGACAGCTCGATACTCAATTTTGTCCATTTTCACAAAAACACACATCGGCTCACTCAAACGACTGTCAAATAAAAACTACCCATCCAAAATGGCTGAAATTTTGGCGAGTAACTGTCAAAAGATGCACAACTACATTCACTAGCTTTTATTGACGCGTGCTGCTATCTTCACGTTTAGGTCGGAAACTTTTCAGGCCACCCATGTACATTACTTTTGTTTTGTCTGTTTTTATCACAGTGAAGCAGTAGCATTTTATTTATGTCACTTAAGAGAAATTACAACAGTTTGATAAAGTTTTGTTTTACACTAACTTTTATTGACGAGTGCTGCTATCTTCATGTTGGGGTCGGGAACTTTTCAGGCCGTCCATGTAAGATGTTTCTTGGTTATCAAAAAGTTGTTCAATCTCGTTATTGGAACGTAGACTCAACCAGGGATGTCATGGAGCTTCGTAATCGAAAGTATCGGATATCCGAAATAAAATTCCATCCACAACGGAATCTGATATAAAAGTTCCGAATAATTTCGGATGGGGGTGGAATCTAAATGACAGACGTTATGACAGGTTTTTGTTTTTGCCTGACATACTCCGACTCCAACCCGACATCCCATCCCATGATTATCCAGTCATCAAACGGCGTCCGTCTCAAACTCAGATGGCGTAAGGGCGACTACGTATGTGCTTGGCGCAGTTCCATAATATTATGGTGTGAAATGCTGGAGTAATGTAGAGTAAACACAAATACAGCCTAAGGATTTCAAAGTTTAGTGGGGCTACCACCCCATTTATTGGCTTAATTCAAGCAACATAATTACCTATAACTAAAGTATAGATAAGTTACAAATTAGGGAACTTAAGAACTATCTAGTTACTTTAGGTTAACTAGACTTAACCTAAAGTAACCAGGACAAATTAAGTAGGCAGGAGTAGGGGCGAGACGTGGGGGCAGGTTATAGTAAAGTATAGAAGCACCGCTTAAGACTGGTGGTGAGAATGGTTTAGGAGGCGGTGCTTGTGAGTATGGGTACAGAGGTCGAAGTCGAACAAGGCGGAATTGAAGTTGACATTTCTCAGCATCCGCGAAAGGGGTTCGCTGAGACCATATGTGGTCAGGTGAGGACGTGAGTGGGAATGTAGAGAAGGTGGGGATTACGCATATTTTGAGGGTTTGTGTTCAGATGAATTAAGTTAAGGAGTTAGGCGCAGTCGACCGAGCCGGAGTGGAGCCGATGAATTAACACTATGTCACCCACGACCCTGCGCTCCTCAATGGTTCTGATATTGATTAATTGGAGACGGTTAATGTGTAGCGATTCTAACAGATACACACAATTCACAAGCAAAAATAGTGAAGAACACCGAACGAAAAAAAAATCGAATAAGAAAAATACATCAGAACCGTATACCAAGCGATAAAATAAAAATAACTCATACCAGTGGAATATAGTCGAGTTTGGAAATAAAATTCTAAACACGGTCAGTAGCCTGGTGTGTAACGCTTAAGGTAAAAATTTTTTTCGTGATTCGAGCTGTCATAGCGTCAGTTCGAATCACACGATTTTCTTCACTATTATTTAAAACGCTATAATTGGTGACCCCGACGTGATCTGAACACGCAGCATCCACTTCCCATAGTAAAGCAGAACTTCACACACGGTCACGACTTCCGCATAGAGCCCAGCCTCCGACGTTTTCTCGCTTCTCTCTCGTTCGTCCGTCGTCCGCATACGAATCTGATCGTAACGAAGTTACTGCGGCGGGAGTGTGTAGCGATTCTAACAGATACACACAATTCACAAGCAAAAATAGTGAAGAACACCGCACGAAAAATCGAATAAGAAAAATACATCAGAACCACCGTATACCAAGCGATAAAATAAAAATAATTCATATCAGTGGAATATAGTCGAGTTTGGAAATCAAATTCTAAACACGGTCAGTAGCATGGTATGTAACGCTTAGGTCAAATTTTTTTCGTGATTCGAGCTGTCATAGCGTCAGTTCGAATCACACGATCTTCTTCACTATTATTTAAAACGCTATAAATGTACGAGGGAAGGATTAAGGGATTTTCCCATCCTAACCCTCGTAGAGCGATCCGAAGGGAGCGACGCTGAATACTTTCGATTCTACAGATATGGATCTTGTGATAAGGAGACCATACCTGGCTAGCATATGCAAGCAGTGATCGGACGAGGATAAGGTAAAGGGATCGAGTAACGTAAGCGTCGGACGATTTCTTAGACCATCGTTTCACGAATTCGAGGGTAGAATTGGCTTTCCGGATCGTCTCATCAATGTGAGAGAGGAAGTTAAGTTTAGTTTAGTGGGGCAACCATCCAATTTATTGGCTTAATTCAATACCTCAATTAAGCTCCCTGTCGCAAAGGATCCCAAGATCTCGAATACATTGAACAATGGCCAGGGGTTGGTTATGAAGGGTATAGGCACGTGAGGATGAGTGAATACGCTTACGGGAAAAGGTTATAGACTGGTTATAGACTAACATTTGGCGATGTTAAGTACAAAGCAATTTTTGTCACACCAAGTTGAGGAGCTGTCAAGGTCTGATTGCAGCAGTGCAGAATCAAGAGATGACTCGATGATCTTGTATAACTTGGTATCATCAGCGTATAGGGACAGGCCAGAATTCTTAATGACCTTATCGATGTCATTATTGGCTAGTATAAATAGGAGAGGACCCATGTGGTTACCTTGAGGGACCCCGGAGGTGGCAAGGAAGGGGTTGGATATCATGGAGGTGAACCGAATGGAATAAAGTCTATCCTTTAGATAGGAAGAAATTCATTTCAACAATCCAGGTCCGAAGCCGAGGGCGGATAATTTAAAGAGTATTAGATTGTGGGAGATTTTGTCGTATGTTTTACTGAGGTCCGTCGAGACCATATTGACCTCGTCACCGTGCTCTAGTGCTGAGGGTGTAAAGGAAGTGAACTCAACGAGTTTGCTTGTAGTTGATTGGGCATTGAGAAAACCGTGTTGCCTTGGTGAAATAAAAGATTTGCAACGAAAACTAAAAGATTCGTATAGAATGTTTTTGAGAATCTTGGGTAACTGGGACAATTTGGCGATGAGGCGGTAGTTCGCGACATCATTTTTGGGACCCTTCTTGTGGATGGGGGTGATAAAGGAGGTTGTCTAAATGTAGGGGAATACGCATTGGGAGAGTGAGAGATTGAAGATCAGTGAAAGGAGAGCAAAAAGAACGGATGAGCATTTTTTTACGAGGATTGCTGGGATACCATCAGGGCCCGGTGTAAACTCGCCTTTGAGTTGCAGTAGATTGGTTCAATTAAGGTCGGATCAAAGGAGTTGTGGAGAACGGGTCCGAGGGAAAAGTTAGGTAGATAGTTGATGAATGACGGGTCAGGAACAAAGGAGTCAATAGTGAATGACTGATTGAAGTAAGTGACGAAGAAATTAACAATATTAACAGGATCAGATGAGGTATGAGAGTTTAAGGTAAGCGATATGGTGTATCCATCAGATCTACGTTTATGATTGACGAACTGGAAGAAGGATTTGGGGTCATTTTTGAGATTGGTATGGGTTTTGCTAAGGTAGTTGCGATAAAGGATGTTGAGAAGTAGCGTACATTGGAGATAACACCCAAGAAAGTTGGAGGATTCATGTATAGTTCGATTCCGAGAGAAGATAACCCATAACTTATTCCTTTTGTTACGCAGGGAGTCAAGCTTGCGATTGTACCATGCAGGGGAAGAAGTTGATGTTCTTTGTCTAGAGTAGGGAACCAACAGGGAAATAGAGTAAAGAATTTCGGTATATAAGTGGATGATGGCATCTTCAACGGACAGGTGATCGTAGTTGAACGAAAGGCCGCCCAGGTAGTCGTTGATGAGGCAAAAATTAGCTTTATGGAAATCGTAGACGTAGTGATTGGGAGGGGGGCGAACGGTGGCGAGTGGATTCGTAAGAAGGTCACGAGAAGAGGGGGGTGGTGGTGGTTTAGAGATGTAAGGACGAAGGGGCTGGGTGAGAGGTTGTAAAGATGAGGTTAAGCTGTCTGCCCAAAAGGTTTCGAAAGTTGCTGATCTGACAGAGACACGAATCATCTAGTCGATCGATGAAGACATTCCTTGGCCAAGGCGGGGTGGAAGGTGAAGTGTGAATGGTCGTCAGATAAAGCCCAATTGAGTCGTGGAAGATTAAAATCTCCGAAGATAATGATGTCGTCATCCCAATTACTCAGCTCGATTATATATGCCGATAGCATTAAGAGCTAGCTCGTAAACTTCAATAGGCTGGGATGACAAGATATAGAAGCACATTACAAAGATTGATTTCCGAGGAAGAGTGATTTGACAGTCACAAAGCTTGAAGAATGTAGGGAAAGCGACAAGTGACGACTCGATGCTGTTATGGACAGCGATGAGCACTCCTCGGATGGTGGTAAAGTCAGTAGTATAATTGAGGAGGTCATCATCACCATCGGCAAAGCGGAAGATGGTGAACATGGGGGGAAACGGTTCCAGGTTATGAATACTGGGGATTAACTTCCTTTCACTTAATACGAAAATGTCGACAGGTAAGGCATGGGAGTTTTTCAGAATGGATTGGGTCTTTGAGCGATGACCTCTTACGTTCTAATAATAGAGGGTAAGGGGACTTATACTGTCGGTATTGGCAGTGTGCAGTAGCGGAATGTCATTAACTGTGTCTATAGAAAACCAAAGCCACTGATTATGTAAACTACTGAATACCACGAAATAAACCAAGTATGTTGTTGCGTGAGAACGAATTTGGACATCGACCAGGGACAGAACAGGGGCGGTTGCGAGAGTGAAGCGTTCAGCATACGGTTGCTTGTTTCTGTTTCTTTAATTATAAAAGAGTTGCTGATTATCACGTAGGGCATTGCGTTGGAAATATTGTTGAATCAGAGTTATAGATATAACTCGCGCGTACCTTGCATTGTTTATTATTTTTATTGCTTAGTATCATTAGAGGAATTCCTATGCGATTTATTAAATGGGGTGTTAGCCCCGTCAAAATTAAATTAAAATTACAACAGAGTCTTTTCAGCAGTCTGCAGAACAGTTAAGTCAGAAAACAAAATTTTTTGTTGTTCTCTATATCATTATATTTGGCGCAAGACTAATGACCTTGCCCGGAAAAACAAATTATTATGGAAAAATTTAACAAGCCCCAGGACTGGCTAATTAAGGCCAAGACCGGGTCCCGGTTGTAGTGCCGATGATGATGATGATATCATTATATTAAGTTTAAATAAATAAATAAAACACATTTCCTGGTATAATAAAATTGTTTATCATTTTATAAGACATAGCTACAACGGGTTCTTGTGTACAAATGTTTTACAATTACTTAATGTACAATAGTTTCAACATAGTTTATATGTTATAATATTTAAAAAATGTATAAAAATGGTTTTGTTTTTAATAATTGTAATTACACAATTATTGATTTATTTATTTCTTTTTCAAAAAGAGCACCTATTAACTTAACGTTTTATTATGAGTTGATCTTTATAAATATTCTGTGCCCCGTTTAAAATGGTATTATGATTAAATATACATATCTATTGCCGGAAGTTATTTGTTTAAGAATTCTTTATTTACAAAGAGGAAGCTTGGGGATTTTCTGTAATTATTAATATTATATTCTCTTGTATTTACTTAATATTGTTGTTATCTTATTCAATAAAGAAAATTATTATTGTTTTTTTGGAAACTCAAAATCTCAGTTATACAGATAATTACTTAACGTTCCATAGTTTGTCCTTGGCAAAGCAATTATAAACCTTGTGAAATGAGTCTACTATGATCGTTAATATTTAGAGAAAATTAGCTTGCGCTTGATAAGTTTATTGCACTTCTTGCTAGCACCATCATAATACGTTTTGATGAAATTGTTCAGATGTCAAAATATTTATTTATATATAACTTATTGTAAAAGTATGAATTTGGAGATACATTCGTACAGGCTAGAGGTGTTTGTAAAACACAAAATTCACCGCGACTAAATAACAGTCAAAAATAGCTTGACCATATTCTTTTGAACAAGTGGAATCATTTGCCATAACTATTATTATATTATTATTATTATTATTATATCTTATTTGAATTGCTAACCCTCCGTTTTTAAATCTTAAATTCATCGCTTCCATTTCATATAAATGGCAGCATTATTCCGTGTACTGTATTCATGACAGTTGACTGTTTTGGAGAACACATTTAAAATGTAATAACTTTCTTTTTGTTAAAAATATCTGTATACGATTTTAAACAACTTCACGTGCATTTTTGAAATAATTGAGTAAAAAGTATTCGGCGTTTTTCTCTTTATTTGATTTTACGGCGTCACAACTCTCAAATAGGAAGCTGCACCTGGCGATTCTCTTTGTTTTTGTTTGACAAATAGGAGATCAGCTAATTTTATTAAGGGGGTATTCTGGTCTAGAAATTTGAAAAAATCATTTTTTTTCTTCATATTTTCAAAGCTCAACCCTCTAAGAATATGTCTTTAAGAGGAAATTATAAAAAATCAAATTATTATAGGAGGTATGGCTGTTTTGCTGAGGCGCCGTCTAAGCCGGCTCGGCCGGAACGAATCGAACAAAAGACATTAGGGACTCTCTGTCAACCTGCGACCCTGTTTCCTCGTAAAACCTTTTGTGCCTTTATATATATATTGAAATACAATAACCGAAGGTAACGGATTTACGAGTGTTTATCGTCGGATGAGTTATTGACTCGATACTTAGGCTCAGAAACTTAAAATAATAATGAGTCTCTAAACTCTTTGATTTGGACTTTCGCGCCGAAACATATTCATTCCGGAACTCACGTCATTGAAATTGCTACGTTTATTTCTGTTTGCATATTCAATGAAGGCTACATTCCTCTTTTAAAAATAATGATGCTTATGGGAGTCAAAATTGGTCCAGAAGCTTATTCATTCGCTGGGAAACGAGACAATGCCCGGATTGACTGCTCTGAGATACGAGCGTCTAACGCATCAAAGGAGGCCAGAACTGCTTGGTTGGAAGAGAGAAGCACGAAAGATGCTTATTTCGACGTCGAGCATGGTCCAATGTATGCAGCAGGAATGGCAGATTGAATAAACGTAAGCCTAAAATATCATTTCATGACTTAGACCGCGAGAAACTTTACGTGAAACTTTAAACGCGTTTTTCTCGAAACTGTCTTTTTTAAAACAATACCCGCGATTTTTCAAGTTCTACTGAACCGATTCACCTCAAATTTAGTATATGTCTTCTTTATAGGCTTTTCTATTGCATGAACTATCCTCATCCCCAAACTTCAATGTTAACTATTTTTTAAAAATTCGAAAAACTAAAAAAAAGTGGTACAAAAATAAATTTTTTTTTCAAGCAGTCGCCGTTTTGTTTAAAAAAATTTTTTTTTTCAACTTTTTTTTAGTTCGAACGATAGAGGCGTTTCTGTAAATTAATAATCTTTTATTTTTTTTTCAGATTGCTAGGAGAGTTGAATCGTGGGTATGGTCGCGTGACAACTTTTTGAGATCCCCCACTTCATCAGCTGCTAACTTTTTGAATTTTGAATTTTTTATTTTCAATTTTTTTTACTGTATTCTTGAAATATTAATAAACATCCTATAAAAAAATGAATAGTAAAAATATTGATTGCTTTTTTTTACAGCACTTCAAAAATTGCGTTAAATTCGTGCGTCTAGACCAGAATACCCCCTTAAGAGCGATGCGTCACTTCAAAAATTATTGGAAAGAAAATGTGTGTGAAATTTCGGGAAAAAATCCGTCTATTAGCAAGCATCTCCATTACAACGAAGCGAAATCGTATTAAACGAATTGGTTTATGAAATACGAACGAAACCTATAAAATATGAGGGAATGTTGGCAGCAGCTGGATGACACACATACGCCGACCACAGTGCACATTTCTACCGACTCCAAAGACGTGATCTGCGTTTACTACCATGTAGTGCTTTGCAAATGCCCTACTATCATCCTACCCAAATATATAAAATATAACTCCGTACCCTTAACACACTTGAAGAGCGCAGAATTCATGCCGACATCCACTTCGTCTAGCGTCTTCTCTCAGGTTCAACCAAGCCTGCTCTCCTCCATCACATTTTACATTAACCCCCGAATCCTGCGAAACCATTTTCTCTACTATTTGCCCGCCCATCACACTTCTTATGACTCTAATGAACCCATTTCGCGAACGCTGCGGCGAGAAAACTCTTACCCCACCTTCTTTGACTTCAATATTACCTCTCCCGCTCTCAAACGTATTCTCCCCTCTTACCCCTCCCCGCTCATCGGCTACACTCGCACATCCCGCACTCATACTCACACCTCTGGCCTATCCTCGTGCTTCCCTGCCCTACCACTTATACTATTGTCTATCCACCTTTGTTTAGTTCCCTTTACTAGCTCCTCATACCCCCCCACCGCCCCCAAAACCCTCACGCCTTACTTTTAAATTAGTTCGTAAGTCTATTTATATATTTATACCACTTGGACTAAGTGAAATAAAATGAGGGTCCTGCCCTCACTTCATTCATTCATCCATCTCATGGAACGTCCGCACTCCACGTCCGTAACAACCTCTACACAGTCCTCGGCCATCTGCAGGAGTTGCATCACCATCCCAATCAGGCACACCCTCTTTGGGCAACTCCTTTCTCTATGCACGACCTAGTGATAGATGTGTTATCAAAACCGGAACTACTGCCCTTATCAGATCCACAGGTCCGGGGTCCTCCCCTACTGTAGATAGAGAGCCAATAGTTGGCGAATGCGGGCAGGATGTCGTGGATTCGCAACTGAAGAATTCTAATACATTCGCATTCGCCAGCAGACAACGTATCGGCGACAGAGAGAGAGGAAGAGAGTTTTGGGCTTCACACGGTTTTTGAATTCACAACGTTTTTCCGATTCGACAGTTCAGCAGCAGTTCTACGTCTCGGTTTTTCGTAACTTATTTTGAACGATGGACGCAGGTTTTTAATCTAGTGTTGCAAAACGCAACATGACACGCCCTTGACCAACCCTCGAATTGCCGCCGGAAAAATACATTTTAATGTCGAATGAGGCGGAGGTCAAAAGAACGTGTAAAGCAACACGAAGAAAATCACGATCCACATGCGCACATGGTTTCCGCTGAGCAAGCACGAGGGAGATCTCGTGATCCACATGCTCACATGCCTTCCAGAGAGGAGCAATTTGAAAATTTGCTAGAATTCGAGGTCAAGGACACGGATGTGTGATTGAGCGGTAATCTTAAAAGAATTGAAGGTCAATGGCCGAGAAGAAATCAAGGCCATCGTGCAAGTGATTTTTTGATAAACCACAATGTAACCGAAACAAAATTTTGGCAGTTCAGTTCGTCAACAAAAAACATTCGTCGATATCTACTTCGAAGTAAAAAAAAAACAAAGCGAATCATATACAGTGTTGAAAAATTACAAATAAATTATTAAAATATATAAAATAAGTTAGCAAAATCGATGTGGGTGTTTTCGTTTCCTGTGCGGTTTGATCCGGTAAAGTAATGTACGATTTTCTTTTTGCTGGTTTCCAAGGCGCAACAATTTGGTCCTTCGAGCCGGATCTTTAAGGATTTAAACAGTGTTGGTTAAACCAAGGACAGTGTAAAAACAACAAAAGGGTCATTGCCCAATAGGGCGCGCTATTGTGGTTGAAAAGGCACGATAATAGTCCGTGTGCAGTGAGTGAATGCGGAAAACCTCTTCACTACAGCCCCGATATTGATTCTGTCGATAGTCCTCATCAGGAGAAGTTGGTGCAGCGAGGGAGCAACACTAGAGAACCGGTGTGTGGCTTTTAATATTCTTTTCTTAGTAATTATAATATAAATTAAAGTAATATAATGAGCAAAGGCAATTTAGTGACGATTATCAATTCGATACAATCGATTCACGTAGAATTAGAAGCCGAGTATAAGGCTTATACTCTGGCTCCTCGATAGTATAGTGGTTAGTACACCCGCCTGTCACGCGGGAGACCGGGGTTCGATTCCCCGTCGGGGAGCATCTGGCGCAAGACTAATGACCTTGCCCGAAAAAAACAAATCATTATGGAAAATTTAACAAGCCTCAGGACTTGCTAAATAAGGCCAAGACCGATTCCCGGTTGTAGATGATGATGATGATAAGGCTTATACTACTCTGGCTAAGTCAAACAAATTGGATCACATGACTGAAGTCATGAGGCCTCCATCATAAGATTATTGTTGCTGTTTGAGATATATGGAAGCTCTCACCTTTCATCAATTAAAGGAGATATATTTCCAGTACTCGTCTGAGTTGAAAGAACAGTTGTCCGACAATGAAAGCCATAAACAGATGCAAGGTTGTATGAACAATTCAACTGTAGGAAATAAAAATCTAATGGTTGAAATAAAACTCCTTCCAATAAAAATTCCCACCGTTCGACGGCACTCCTCAGCTCTGGCCTCTGAATTCAAGGTCGATGCATAAAAACTGCATTTTGTAATTTAACTAGTGAAGCCACACGTCTACTGCGTAACGTTGACTCAAAGTTCGAGGCTGCTTGGGCATTACTGATAAAGCGATATCAGAACATTCGGTTACTCAAAGACAGCCAGTTTAGGCTTCTATTTGATCAACCAACCATAACACGTGAGTCGTCAGAGAACATTAAGTTCTTGCTAGATACAACCAAGGGAGTGAAGCAGTCGCTTGAAAATCTATGTATTAGTGAATAAGCTGCCACTAACCACTCGATGCCTCTGGGGGTCTCTTATAGCATCTTACGCCGATTATATGACTTATAGCAAAGCTGGAGGATTTCCTATTAATGCGCTCTAGAACTTTGGACGTAATGAGACAACCCTCATCAACTATTAATCAACATAAGGCCAAAAAGGTTGCTTCAGGCATTGTCCAGGCACACATCTCGACACTTCAGAAATGCTCCATGTGCCAAGGACCACATTCGATTAGGAATTTTTTAAATTTAAGGCACTAAGTCCGAACACCAGAAAAGAGCCATTAAAATGCAGCGCCAACTCGTGACAATGTTGTAGTATGGAGGTTTCCCTCTAGGAAAGTGGGCTAGTAACAGTGAAAGGTTGATGTTTTCCGTTCCTGAGGAGGGTAGAGGAGTACAGGTGCCACTCTCATTTGACAAGAGGAACACTATAAAAACATCAGGAATCCAATGGCAGCCTGGAAAGGACGGCTTTTCATTCAAGATCTGTCTTCCGGATTCACGAAGGACAAATTCACGGTTACTCAAAGACAGCCAGTTTAGGCTTCTATTTGATCAACCAACCATAACACGTGAGTCGTCAGAGAACATTAAGTTCTTGCTAGATACAACCAAGGGAGTGAAGCAGTCGCTTGAAAATCTATGTATTAGTGAATAAGCTGCCACTAACCACTCGATGCCTCTGGGGGTCTCTTATAGCATCTTATGCCGATTATATGACTTATAGCAAGCTGGAGGATTTCCTATTAATGCGCTCTAGAACTTTGGACGTAATGAGACAACCCTCATCAACTATTAATCAACATAAGGCCAAAAAGGTTGCTTCAGGCATTGTCCAGGCACACATCTCGACACTTCAGAAATGCTCCATGTGCCAAGGACCACATTCGATTAGGAATTTTTTAAATTTAAGGCACTAAGTCCGAACACCAGAAAAGAGCCATTAAAATGCAGCGCCAACTCGTGACAATGTTGTAGTATGGAGGTTTCCCTCTAGGAAAGTGGGCTAGTAACAATGAAAGGTTGATGTTTTCCGTTCCTGAGGAGGGTAGAGGAGTACAGGTGCCACTCTCATTTGACAAGAGGAACACTATAAAAACATCAGGAATCCAATGGCAGCCTGGAAAGGACGGCTTTTCATTCAAGATCTGTCTTCCGGATTCACGAAGGACAACGAAAAGAATTATTCTGTCAGACATTGCTCGTCAATATGACCCGATGGGATGGATTTTCCCGTGCGTCGTCATTTGCAAGATTATTATGCAAGATATCGGGAAACAAAACCAAGCGTGGGATAGCGAGCTTCCGCCAACAATTGTTTTAGCATGGTACAAGTTGAAGACCGATTTAAACGCCGTCAATAGTATTGAAATTCCTTGATGGGTCAATGTCACCGAAAAATCATAGCTTCAAATCCACAGTTTCTGTGGCGCTTCAGAAAAGGCATATGCTGCCGAGGTTTGAGCAGTCAACAGAAAGACTATTTCAACTAAGCTTCTCTTATATAAGACCAGAGTAGCACCACTCAAAAGTAAATCACTGACACGGCTGGAGTTGTGTGAAGCTCATCTGCTAGCGCATTTGCTGGTGTATACTGTAAGAAAAATGGAATCTCAATCTGTAAAGGTATTTGTTTGGTCAGATTCGCAAATCACACTTGCGTGGATCAAAACTCCTCCTCACATACGAACCACCTTCGTGGCCAACAGAGTGGCAGAAGTTCAGGAGCTGAGAGATACCAGTTGCTGGAGATATGTGCCGTCAAAGGAGAATCCAGCAGACATAGCGTCGAGAGGTCTCTCTCCAACAGATATTCTCAAAAATCAGCAATGATGGCATGGGCCTGAGTTTTTACAAACATTTGACAAGGGTCATGAATCTCCACTAGAAATCCAAAGTCATCATCATCATCATCATCGTCGGCACTACAACCTGGATCCGGTCTTGGCCTTATTTAGCAAGTCCCGAGGCTTGTTAAATTTTCCATAATAATTTGTTTTTCCGGGCAAGGTTATTAGCTTACTGACAAACTACTGGTCTTAAATTGAGGGTCTCAGAAGCTTCAAGGGTAAAAAATGATTTGATCGCATCTAGGTACCCCATCAAAAACATGTTTCAGCTCTGCATACACTTCACCGCCCTTGAAGACAACAAATTGTTCACTCGATTTTCATCGTTGCCGCGTCTACTTTGAGCCACAGTGTAAGGGCTTCGCTTTTTCACCAAGTTGCGTTTTAAGGCCACTAAGATGTAGTTTGGTGTGACTGGACCGCTTTCGGTGGATGAAATCTCCTCAGCGCAAACACGATTAATTAGGATCGTGCAGCAGGAATTTTTTGTCGACGAAATTAAGAACACCACAAAGGGAGAAACGGTCGGCAAGGGAAGCAAAATAGCACGATGAGAAAGGAGCAAAAAAATTGATGAAAAAGGAATTCTGCGAGTTGCGGGTCGTTGGAAAATGCGGATTTATCCTATTCACAGCGCCATCCAATTGTACTGCCCTCAAACAACTTTTTAACGTCCCTAATCATCCACAATGCTCACTTGAGATCGCTGCGTGACGGCCAGCACCTGATGATGGCAACACTGAATACTGGATATTCCATCTTAAGTCCAACGTCAAAGCTTGCATCCATAAATGTTTGAAGTGCTACAGATATAAGTCCAAGCAAATGCAGCAACAAATGGGTGATGTATTCTCGCTTCGTGTCAACCAGGCTCGCCATTCCAAATCTCTGGAGCGGACTATGCCGGCCCGGTACAGCTGAAAGCATGGAAAGGGAGGTGCGGCAAAACCACCAGGGCTTAGATGGCTATTTTTATATGCTTCTATTCAAAGGCAGTTAATCTTGAGCTTGTCAGCGAGTAGAGAACAGCCGCGTTTCTGGCAGCATTCAAATGCTTCACTATGCGTTCAAATGGGGGACTATGTCAGGGGGAGCATCATGCAAATATTATGATAAATAGCCGAACTTCAAGAAATTCGTCATCGCATAAGCCGACTCGTTCTCGAAGCTCTGTCGACGTTCGACAGATACCGGCATTTTGTAACGTCAGGGGAATCGGTTTCACCAATACAAATGTACACACCGTCCACCAATATTTGCAAACAGCGAAACCTGGTATCTTTGTTGCTCAGGATACGACTTGCATTCGACATTCCCTTTTAAAGTGGAGTCTGCGTCTTCACGATGTCCGCTGTGGATTGTAACAGGATGGAGGCGTTAGAAATCCAATAACTGGGGCATCATGTGGTTGAAGGCCGTGCTGAGGAATTCTGTTAAAATTCTTTGTTGTCCCTACCGCTCCCTGATTGACGATCGACCAACGACATTTTCCCAACATCTTTCACGTACCGTCGACTGGATATAGATCAACCACCCGGCTTCGGAAATTGACGTCTTTGGCGATTTTAATGCATACAACTCCGACTAGTTGGTACATTCTAATAGAATGGACGGGACTGGGAGGCTGGCGGAAATGTGCGCAGTTTTTATTTGACAGTTGTTTGAATGAGGCAATGTTTTTTGCTTTTTTGTAGTCCACTGTTTTGACTTTTATTGATGAGTGCCGCTATCTTCACGCTGAGGTCGGAAACTTTTCAACCCACCCTCGTACATTCCGCATTCCATCAAACGAAGTTCATCCGATAAGCCTTGTTTGATAAAAAATGCGAGCAGATTACAGCGGCAAAAAATAGAGCTTGTAAACAAAGGTCCTCCAATTCCACCGAGGTTAACTGAACTAATTTTGTTAGAATCAGAAACGCGTGCAACCAGGCGATTGATACCGCGACAGAGTGACCAATACTCTCCTTAAGTACCCAACTGGTTCGCGTTCCGTCTGGTCAATAGCAAGCAGCAGTAACTTCGCTTCTTCCCCCTTTCCTCCGTTATGGACGGACAGTAGGTCGGTAGTCACAAATACAAAAGATAAAGCTAATCCGTTAGTGACGGGCAGCGGGACGTTAGTCACAAATTCAAAAGATAAAGCTATGGACCATAGGAAGGCAACCGGGCCGGAGAGAACGCCAGCAATAGTCCTTAAGAACCGTCGCCGGTTCTTGGCAGACTCTTTCGCTTATCTTTTGAACGAGGGACATTTCATACCTGCTGGATGTGGCACAAGTTCCACCTATCCCAAAGAGGGAAAAAAGTGTCTCCCACAAAATTATCGTCCGATAGCATTACTGTCTATGTTATCTAAGGTAATGGAAAAGGTCATCAATGGTGAGTTAAATAAGTATTTGGATGCAATGGATTTCTGAATGATCGTCAATATGGATTCCGTGGCAGGCGGTCCATGGGAGACCTTTTGCCACATATAACCGATATATTGACATCGGCGATTGAGCGACATGGTGAGTCAAGGGCGGTCGCATTGAATATCTCCAAGGCTTTTCACCGCGCCTGGCAGGGTGCATTGCTGAGCAAACTTTGTTCATATGGACTTTCCCAACAGCTATGCGACTGGATGAAGAGCTTCTCGAAAATCGACCGATCCGGGTTGTTGTGGACGCCGAGTGTTCGGATCTGTATCCTGTTAATTGCGGGGTGCCCCAAGGTTCAATTTTGGCTCCAACCATGTTTTTATTTCATATAAATGAATTGTTGGATTCAACGGACAACGGGGTGTTCAGTTTTGCGGAAGACAGTACGCTTGTTTCCTCTTTTTCGAGTAATCGACCAATTAGTGCATCAACGTCGCACCAGCCGAGATATAGTCAGATCGACTCTCTAAATCGGGATCTGGATAAGGTCCTGCAGTAGGGCAAGGCCAATCTCGTCGACTTCAATGTGTTACGAACCTCGCGTCCATGTCCTCGCCCAACACCCAATAATTCCCGCAAATTTCCGCTCTCTGCCTGTAATGGGAAGACAAAGCGTCAGGTAGCTTAGTTGCATAAACTACTTTATGCAAATTGTACTTGGCAGGAAAATAATAAAAAACGGCGTTGGCGCCGAATAAAAACTAAACCTCAACGGCGAAAACAAAAAAAATACTCATTCGACGTAAAACTACGAACGAGAATCATACAAACCAATCGTAATTACTGGACCAACACCCGAATTGGAAAACTACGTCGTAGATCCAAGTGCTCAATTGCAAGTGTTATTCTACCGGTATATGATCCCGAATATAAACTTAGAATAATTGCATCCCGAGAAGCAGCTTCTGGCGAAGAAGAAAGGTTTGAAGTAGAGGACTTGCTAAGAGATATTGACAAACAATCAAACGACAACAAGCTGAACAAGGGAGCACAAAGCTCAACGCCCCCTGCAATCTGCCAACAGGAGAGACCGCAGCAACTACAGCGACCGCTCCACGGTCGATCAAGTATGCCCCCTATATTTACCTTTAAATATATTTGAATAAATTAAATATATATATTATAATTAAATTGTTAAAATAACTATAACAAATGCAATGAAGACACAGTACTGGAAAAGTGGATCATCGATTCGACAGCTGATGATGAATGACTAGGCGCTTGAATCTGAGGTAAGCTTGAGATAGCTGGGCGTCACGGTGTGTTGGAATGTATCGCGACTTAACAGGCGTCGCACATCGCCAGATCCGCCTCAGGAAAACCGAGCTATCTTTTTAGAACCAAGAAATATTTTACCCCGACCCAACTTCTTCTCCTGTATAAATTCCAAATTAGACCCGCGCTCGAATATTGCTCTCCGCGGAGCTCTACATACAGCGACGAGCGATCCGCCTGACCGGGGACACGGTGCTGATATCGGGACGACAGCCGCTACCACATTGAAGGCGCGTAGCCGACCTTTGTCTGTTTTACAGATATTGTCACGGGTATTGTTCTTCGGAGATTCTTGGCTTATTGGCAATTCGGCTTATATGCGCTCCACAAGACAATCACGACGGCGCGAACTTCCCTGCATCAGAACTCGTTCCGTTACAGAGCGGGGAAGCTGTGGAACTCAACTTGCAACTGTTCCGAAAGAACTGCAACAGTTATTTGATGGCATCTCGGGGCGCCAAATCGCACCAATTTTCGGTTCATCTCCCGACGGCGCGAACATCTCTGCATCAGAATTCGTTCCGTTACAGAGCGGGGAAACAGTACACACCACCCCCGCGCGCAAGTGTTCTCGGAACGCTACAACACGAAACTGTTCAAAAAAGACGACGGTTATTTAGTGGCATATCGGGGCGCCGTGTCGGCGCTATAGGTTCATCTCTCCCGAGAGAAGATATTAAAAAAAAAAAAAAAAAAAAAAAATAAAAAAAAAAAAAAAAATAAAAAAAAAAAAAAATTGAATCGCCGATCACTCAAGTTTTTGGCAAAGTTAATTATAGGAAAATTAATACAATACAATAATTTAATTCAATAATTCAGTTCCATCATATTTCATTGGACGTCAAATTGAGGTCCAAGGAAAAATAAAATTACATGAGAAGATTTAAATTCCGACAACTCTAGTTTATAGTGGAAGACACGGTTCTGCATCCAAGACTGAAAACAACTACACGATTGAAAACAACAACTTGTGAATCAACAACCGCACTTGATGAGAACTGGACATCGACTGACTGAAATTGTATTGCATCTCTTAACGTTGGACTTGTAGGCTGCATGTCTTTCCTTCATACACTTCGCGTAGTTAGTGCGGAATCACCAACAGCGTTAACGTACTTTTACATGTATATACAGTAGAACAATCATATTGTAGAAAAAGGATCTTGGCTGAAAATCGATGAAACTCAAGTAGCCAGTCTTGACTATAAGTAAGGTGCTGTTGTGTTTTTGGTGGGATTACAAATAGTTGATCAACTTATTTCTACTGTTAGCAATTGATACGGTTAAAACAGACTCAGATCGGAATTGAAGAACAGGAAAGGTGTCATACTTCATCATGACAACATTAAGCCACAGATATCTTTGATAACTTGACAAATAAAGGGAGACTGTGATTGCTGATAGTGGCGCGAGGCTAATAACCTTGCCCGTAAAAATAAATTATTATGGAAGTTTAACAAGCCTCGAGACTTGCTAAATAAGGCCAAGACCGGATCCCGGTTGTAGTGCCGTTTGATGATGTGATTGCTGATGCATCTCCTGTATGGTCCTAATACGGCACCATCTGATGATCATTTGTTACATTTTCCGCACCACTTTGTGGGCGTGAAATTGACCTAAAAAAAAAAACTGTCAAAATCATCTGCACCAAAATTCCACAAAAAAAAAATAATAGTTCTAACTGAGAAATGGCAGAAGGTCGTCGAAAATAACGGGTAATTTTTGAATAGATAGAACTGTTTTTAAACATGAAAAAGATTTTTTCTTGAATTAAAAAAAAAAACTCCGAATACTTTTTCTGCGATCTAGAAGGGCTTTGAATAATTTCTCTTTGGCTTAAAACCGTATGGAAGTTTAGAACCATGTTTTTGAATTATGTCCAGTACTTCTAAACGTTTCGAAACACAGGGAGAACTTGAGAATCATGTTTTTGAATTATGGCTAGTACTTCTAAACGTTTTAAAACACCGGGAGGAAGTTGTTCAATGACCTACATAATGAAAGAAAACCTTAATTCGAATCCCTGTTCGTTTCTATGGACAAAAGTCGAGTTGTAATTGAAAACTATCTTTCCAATTCAGTTTTCGTGCAATTGTTCTTCGATAGAGAAAATAGAGTAAGTGTTTTTGAAATCTCTAAACCTTTGGAAACATTGCTTAATTTTTAGATCTCCCTTCATTTAGTTACCAGCGTTTAGTCATCGTCGTTGGCTAAATTCTCAGAATAGATATGGCCCCCACACGTCGCCGTTGGTTTCTAGGGTCCGCTAAATAAGTTTATGCTTTTCCCGCTTCTACATCTGTATTATGTATAGCGTTTGTAGCAGCCAGCTCAGCTTGTCGCTTTTCTTCCTCCATTTCAAGTTTCTCTACTTTTCTTATCTTGTTCAATTTTCCTGAGTAAAATAAAAATAATGGATCTTAAAAATATTATGGAACGGGAGAAGTTTGGTTCATATTACGTACTTGCCGTTTTAAGCATAATCGTTCCCCACCATATCGACCAACCCCAGCCGACAAAGCAAAATAGTACACAGAACAACTGTGCTACAGAGACAATGCAATTAATGATCAGTGAACCAAACCGAGCCTTTGCACTGTCGTGTTGTGTGAAACGTGGTATTCCAACACACACACAAAAAAATCCAGACAAGAGTGTCCCTGTAGAGAGAATACGTTTAGTTATAATCTAACCGTTATTGTTGCTAAAATCACTCACCTAGACCTGGAATAATAGTATTACAGATTGCGCAGAACCAGGCTAAAGATAAAGGCATCACTGGGATTGCACCCTTCATTTTAGAGTTGTATTCAACCAAGTCCACATGAAGTTTCCGGCGGCTATCCTAAATGATAAAGTGTTATAGAGAACTATTTTTTTAATAAGATCCATTACTTAAGTGTTTACCTCAGCCGCTGTGACATTAGGCTGCTTTATGCTTGTTCTTCTACTTCCATCCACTGAAGACTTCTTCCTGCAACAGTTAAGCTTTTGACACAACCGTGAACAGCAACTGTAACAGGAAATAATATTCAAAAGTGTTAGTGTGTTTGTGGCTTCCTTACCCTTGTTTCGGAACTTCTGCTGGTGCAGCTGTGGTTTCTCGGGCTTCAATTCGTTCCTCGGGGTGTTCTGGAGCTGTCCATGCAGACTGCGATGTAGTCCTCACTGCGGCACCCCGCTTTCGGCAAGGTATGCAAAAGCAACATTTTTTCACTTCTTCCACATCACCGGTTGTGGCTTTGACCTTATTAACCGATCTGCAACAGAAAACTTTGCTTAGACACAGTCCACATTTACTTTGCTTTGGAGCCATGGAAGAACGATCGTGAGGTCTCTCGGCCTCTTCTCGTATAGTTTCCATTTTCTCAGGTTCAATTTCCATTGATTTGTGGGAAGACTTTGATTTTTGTGGTTTACGTTTGCAACATTTCAGTTTTTTCCAACAACTAGGCTTTTCATCAACTACTTCAACAGATGTGGTTGGTGCTTCGTCTGGCTTGCGAAGTTTTTTACTACAACACTTGGAACAACGTAACCGTCGACAGGGTATGCAAAGGCAAGAAGGATATCTACAACATTTGCAGCATTTACTGCGTTTACAACAACCTTCTGGTTGCTCTTTATCGCTGTCGAAAGGTTCTTGACTGCCCGCTCTGAAAATAAAAAAATAAAATACTCTCATTTTCAAAATCTATATTTGAATCCATAAAATAACTAACTAAGAGGTGAGTTTTGCAAATGCTGTTTAATATCCATAGAAAAGTCTTTAGAAACTTAACAGACAACTCAACCTATTTCTCTCCCTATGCCTGCCTTATGCATTGACGTTTAAGGATATCAAACAATCTTTTTTATGCGCGCGAATTATATGAAAAACTTGTGCAAGATTTTATTTACATTCGTTTTTAAGCACACATGTTGCTTGAATTAAATAGGGCGGTAGCCCTGTGGGGGTTCTCTGTACCACATGGAGAACCAACCCACAATTCCAAACAATTTTGACCGCTAACAGCGCGTCACCATAACCTAAATCTGCAATAGCACACACTTCCCAATATGCAACAGCATCCGTCCCCGAATCTGCAATCGCATACATCCCCAAACTTACCAAGAATCCATTTCCCAAGGTGTAATCAAACGCATATTCAAATTTACAACGGAATATTAATCATCTCCGTCAACTACATCAAACCGCATACATTCTTCCAAAAACTACTTCGGTTAATTCCCTACTTAAATTATATTCCTCGCTTGCAACCAAGCAGCTCTAATTTCCTCCGAAAATCATTCCGGCTCACTTTCTGCTTAAACTATTTTCTCGATTGTAACCAAGCAATATTTAGTTTCCCCAAAAATCATTTTGGCTCCCATCCTACCCAATACCAATTCTTCTTACTGCTAAGTCACCAGCACCATGCGTTGCAGTTCCACGAAACAACCATCGTAACGACCAAGACCCACATCCTTTGTCTAACCGACAACTCATGCCCATACTTGGTCGTGTTTCCAAACCAATTTCCTCGTATACATAGCCTGGACGGCAGTGATTCTCTGGAACTAAATTCCCTATGCAAGCATAGCAACCCTTTTCAAGTTCCTAGTAAGTGGCAGTGAGTTTATTTAGCTATGACTCCACTGCCACGACGCGATGAACTTCTTCTCGCTTTTAATGAGTCAGTCGAGTAGTAACCATCCCAGGGGGCAGACGTCCTTTCATACCCTCCAGTGCGCGTCCCGGAGTAGTCAAGTCGTGAGTCTAGTTTCTTATCTGTTAACGAGACGGTATAGTTGATTGTCAATGAAGCGGATTTTACCTGACGCTTAATGAAGTGGAATTTATTTGAATTTTGATAAAGGGGTTGATAGCTAACCAAACCCGATTGACATTGTGAAACGAACAAATAAAGCGATTCGGAAGGAACGCAAAGGAGCGCATCTCCAAGGACCACGTGTAGATTATATTGGTTTAGCAAATATCACCGTTATGTTATAAACAACGTTACGAGAGAAAGTGGCCCGGTGAAATAATATCTTTTAAGAACCGCCAATAGAGTAAACTACGTGTATCTACTTGATCCAGTAAAATGATATAGTCTAAGAACCACCAACAGAGTGGACTACGTGTATGTACTCGATCCAGTAAAACAATGTATTTTAAGAACCACGGGCAGGGTGACCTACGTGTATGTGCCGGACCAAGAATAAAGAACCAATAAAAAAAAAACATAAACATTAGAACTACACCGGTGTGTTTTCTTCCGTGGCCTATTCCGCCTGGTGACAATCCTTGTGCAGTAATCGTCGGCGGGTGATATTGAACCCATGCCGTACGTCGGTACCCGTACCCTTACCCCCACAGGCCCATTAAAATAAAACTAACCAAAAGAACACTTATTTAAAATCTATGAAACCTGATTAATGAATTTTCACTGGTAAACTTTTTTTTAAGGCAATTTTCTTAAGATTGGAAGCTGGCTATTCATTTTTCAATCAGAGATCCACTTACGGTTCGCATTTTTGTCCACTTAGGTAGATTTGACTTTGATAAATGTTTTTAAGCCCACCTACGTACCGCGTCAACCGCCGACGCGGTACCATCGCCAACATCTGCACGACCGAAAAAACACGCAACAACTTAGAAACCGAAACAACAGAAGACGAACAACTTCGCGTAATTGAAAATCAGTGATGTGTAGTGCAGCGGTAGTGCTGAGTGACTGACTCAGTAACGACCCACTTCCGTTGCACTAAATGGTTAACCTATGCGACCTTCGCAAGAGCTATTCGTTTGTCTTTCTGTTTATATTACTTTTACATGTTTGTTATTAAGCCACAACAACCATAAAAGCAAGGGCTATGAACCTGTGTGACTCCAGAGGAAGGGTTCATCACTCGTCTTCTAATTATTCCTTTGTACGAGTATGTATAATTTCACTGATCATTTATTCTGATCGTTTCCAATTTTCTGTCTTATACGAGTAGTGTATGACTTTAAAAATATAAGAGAAATCTTATTTCTTAAACTGTGGCGTGCCATTAAGGAATATCCCTTATGTTACCTTATAATGTTCTACAAGAAAACATTGCTTATAAAATGTACGCCCCCCTAACAGTAAGCACCGACGAAGAAACAAAAGAAAGGCGAGTTCTATAAGATCTAAGAGTAAGTAGTTGATAGAACGTTATAATCTTACTCGGGAAAACTGGAAACGAAGACATATTCCAACCAAATATAGGAAACGAAAGTCTACATAACGTTTCAAACGACGATGGAATTCGAATTATTATCTTCACGGCATCAAAAAATCTGGTAGTAAAAAATACGATGATCAGACACAAAAGAATTCATATTAACTTTTTTGATCGTCATGGTCATGGATATGATCCGAGGGTGTAACGTGGGTTGGTGGTGCGTGCTGTACCTTGTATAACTCCGACATGACGTCCGCTTTCCCTTTTCTGTATTTGTGAACTGTATAATAATTCCAACTGGCCGTACGATTGTCTTTCCAGATCAAAAATACAATGTGACCTTGGGGAAATCAGATTAGTTGGCGAAACGTGAAGGGTAAGTGCGCAGACCAGGGAGTGGTGGCATAGCCGAGTTAGTGAGTCCTGAACCTTCGGGTTCCTACAGACTAATAAATAAATAAATACTATTACTACTACTTATTGGACTGTAGGAACCCGGAAGTGGAAGCGACTTGGCAATTGTTCCCTGGCCTGTGCGCTCTGCTTCCTCGGTTGACCATCTGATCCGATCTCCTTATGGTCAAACCAAACACTGTCCTCCCATCTCCGTCGCGGCCGTCCTGTCGGTTTCTTTCCCGTTGGTCTACCGTCAAGAATTCTATGGACGGTCCTATCGTTGCCCATTCGCGCCACATATCCGGCCTATCTTAATATTCGCGACGTAATTACTCTCGTTATTGTAGGTTTGCGGTATAGCTCTTCCAGTTCGTGGTTGTGGAGTTTCATCCATGGTGTTGCCTCCTCGTCATATTTATCGCCAAGATACCCATTAAAACTTTATTCTCGAATACGTGGAATTTGTTTTTTCCGGTTTTGTGAGATCCCATGTTTCGCATCCGTATAGAAAAATGGGCATGGTTATGGTTTTATAGACACGGAGCTTTATATTACGTGATAGCAGGTTGGATTTCAGCAGTTTACTGACTGCGTGCCAACTAGCGTTACCGGAGTGTAGTCTTTTGTTAATTTCCTTCCCAGGTATTTAAATTCTTTGACATTTTCAAATATCTTGCCCCTGATGTTTATGTGTGTGTTCTCTGGGGTCCACATGCTCTCGCCGTAATCATGTATTTCGTTTTGTCTTCATTTATTTCTAGGACCACCTCTTCTGCCGCTTGCATGATGATTTCACTGTTTTTACTTATAGTTTCTAGATTATCGCCCTGAACGGCAATGTCATCCGCATACGCGACCGTATGACTCCGTTCAGGGATGATCCTCCCATGTTATCGTCTTATACTTTTCTGATGACATACTCGGGCACACGGTTAAAAAGACATGGTGAGAGGCCATCTTCCTGTTTTAGTCCGTCCCGAATTTCAAATGGTTCTGAGAGGTGGTTTTCTATTCTAACTCGCCCTTTATTTTTGTTCATGCGGTTTTGATTGAAGGCGATATATTTTTTCGGGATTCCCGACTCAACGACAATATGGTAGAGTCTTTGCCTTGCGACTGAGTCGTAGGCTTTTTTGAAGTCAACGAGCAGTTGGTGAACCGTCTCTCCGTATTCCCACTTCTTTTCCAGCAGTTGCCTTACCGTGAACATATGGTCGCTGGTTGACCGATTCCTATGGAATTCGCAGTGGTAGTGTTCCTGTATTTCTTCTGCATACGGTGTGATTCTCGCCAGTATGACATTTGTTAGTATTTTGTATGTGGTTGGGAGCAATGATATTCCTCTGTAGTTTTCGCAGTCAGATCTGTCGACTTTTTTGAAAATGGAGACGACTATTGAGGTTTCCATTCTTCCGGAGTGAAAGAGGGCGCTGGGGCTCGGCTGTATGTACGTCTGGTGCGTTTGTTTGTGGTTGATGGGTGGCACGTTGAGCAGGTTTTCAAAGTATTGCTTCCATCTTGTCACGATATTGTTTGTTTGTGTGACCAAACAGCCGTTTGAGTCTCGAATTATTTTGGCTCCCCCTTGGTAGCCATTTATCGAGTTTATGCCGGCACACATACCTCTGATGTTCTTTGCTCTGGCGTTTTCTAGAATTTTTTCGATCCGAGTGTTCTCCCATTCGCGTTTTTTGCGTTTGAAAAGTCTCGTTGCCGAATTGTTGCGTATCTTTCTGCCTTGACTTCATCATATCTTTCTAAGCGGTTCACTCTGAGGCGTTTACGTTGTTCGATCTTCGCCCTGCACTCATCGTTAAACGAAGGTTTGGACTTAATTGGTTTCTTAAATCCTAATACCTTTTGGGCTGTTTTTTTGATTGTGTCTCTGATCGATGCCCATTTAGTGCCCAGATTATTGGTTTCCTCTTCCTCACTACTCCTATTCTCTAGGATTCTAAATCCATTCGTTAGTTCGTCTTGATATTCGGCCCTTTTGCGTAGGTCTTTTAGTTTATCAATGTTGAACTTTTTACTCGTCTCACGTGATTGCCCTTGTGGGTTTGCTGCGAGCTGACTTCTAATTTTGCCCATCATTAGAAGTTGATCGGAGTCGCAATCTGCTCCTCTATATGATCTTACGTCAAGGATATTCGAGTGGTGTCTTTTGTCTATAAGGTAGTGGTCTATTTAGTTACGCGTTACGCCGTCGGGTGATATCCATGTGGCTTTATAGATTTGTTTGTGCTTGAACGTCGTGCTTTTCACTACCAGATCTTTTGAAGCTGCGAACGTGATAATTCCAATTCCATTATCATTTGAAACGTCGTGTAGGCTTTCTTTACCTATAGTTGATTGGAAGATGTCTTCCTTTCCAATTTTCGCATTGAGGTCCCCGAGGAGGATTTTAACATCGAATGATGAGATTCCATCGAATACTCCCTCTAGGGTCTCGTAGAATGTGTCCTTCGTTTCTTCGCCCGTAGATTCTGTTGGGGTGTGTACGTTTATAACCGGGTTTTTCGTGGGATTGTTTTTTGTATATTGATTATTCATTTTTGATCCCACGAGTGTTGGGGTTTCAAATAGTCCGCCACATCGGAGCCCCTCCTTGATATGGTAAGGTCTGCTTACTGCTCTGATTCGACCCGGTGTCAGAGAGGCGCGGTTATACCCTTTGCTGCAAACCATTCAATGGGCCTGGTGACGCGTAAAACCCTGGATTAGGGGTGGTAGATCTTTGTGTGTTACTCCTCGCTAGCCTGTCTGACATGGGTGGCCCTGTGGGGGTTGATGTATATTTGTCAACGTATGACACAGATTCACTCAATCCCCCAATACTTGTTTCGCCGAAAATTGTTTGCAAAGAATATCCAAAAATCCAGTAAGGTGAAAATAAAACACTAGAGCGATGGTTTCGTTGTTAATTGTTTTCTTATTGATATGCGTTTTGTTTTTTACGAGGGTTGCCTCTTATGTTTCGGGATTTGGAAACCCTAGTGTTGCAATCCGGCAATTGACAGCTCTGTCGTAAAGTTGGACATTTTTGAGGTTATACCCACTCAGAACGTTTTGACATACGAGCGCTATTTGTGTTGTTTACAGTAACTTAAAAGATTCATCTCGGCCCAAAAATGGAATTAAATCGTCAACATTTTCGTGCGATTATTTTTTACAACTTTCGGCGTGGATTAACTCAGCAACAGTGCATGGATGAACTTGATTCAATTTTTGGCGATGAAGCTCCATCAAGGACCAGTGTTCATCGATGGTATGGTGAATTCAATCGTGGTCGTAGTTCACTCCAAGATGAATTTCGTGAAGGTCGTCCAAAATCAGTTGTTGTTCCGAAAACCATTGATGCTGTGCGCGAACTGATATTGGAAGATCGTCATGTGACCTATCGTGAGATTGAGACAACCTTAGACGTTAGTGGGACCAGCATACATTCAATATTGCATAAACATTTGACTGTCAAAAAAATTTGTTCGCGTTGGATCCCACACAATTTGTCAATCGCCCAGAAAAAGGCTCGTGTCAATTGGTCGAAAGAAATGCTCAAAAAATACGGTTGCGGTGCTTCGAAACACGTCTATGACATCGTGACAGGTGGTGAATCGTGGATTTACGCGTATGAGCCCGAAAGTAAACAGCAGTCGACTGTCTGGGTGTTTCAAGATGAGCCAAATCCAACAAAAGATGTTCGCGCACGAAGCACTTCCAAGCAAATGGTCGCCTGTTTTTTCGGAAAAACTGGACATGTCGCAACCGCACCACTAGAACTACGCAGAACAGTCAATTCTGAGTGGTACACAACCATTTGTTTGCCAGTTGTCTTCAAAGAAATCAGGAAAACCAACCCCCGAAGACGGATCACTCTTCACCACGACAATGCGAGCTCTCACACATCGGCTGCGACAACTGCATTTTTGAGCACCCAAAATATCGATTTGATGGGTCATCCGCCGTATAGTCCTGACTTGGCACCGAATGACTTCTTTTTATTCCCGTGCGTAAAAAACAAACTGAGAGGTCAACGTTTTTCGACACCTGAAGAAGCGGTTGCTGCATTCAGAATGCATGTGTTGGAGATACCTCAATCAGAGTGGCAAAAGTGCTTCGACAATTGGTTCAAACGCATGCAAAAGTGTATAGTTCTTCATAGGGAATATTTTGAAAAACAATAAAGTGATTTTCGATGATCAATATTTGTTTTTGTTCTCTAATCCCGAAATATAAAAGGCAACCCTCGTAATAGAAACAACTGGTGTTACAACACGTGCACTTTCAATTTCGATTTATACAACAACGATTTTGTTCCTATGTTACGACACGAGAATTTTTAATTTTGATTTATACAACGATTTCGCGACTCTGGTATGTGCACACTCCACCGATGATGATATTCGACTCTTCCACGTGTGTGCTCGTAAAAGGGTGTTGAATAACTCTATTGCGGCGTGACCGGCCGCTGTGGTGATTGAACAATGGCTGACTAGAATTAGGGATGAAACTTGATTTTGCACGCCGATCAGCCAATGGTAATCGCGCTTTCCTGTGCATTCCTCCATTCTCTCTGCTCATCGAGGTGAATAAATAGTTGTGTATTCGTTCGACAGTCGATGGGCGTAGAAAGGATGAAGAAATCAAAAGGAAAAGCAGCCTCTGAGGATGACCCACTGACCTAGTGCGGTGACTGTGGTGATCTCAGAGTACATTCAACTATGGGAAGATAAAAACGGAAAGGAGAGGAAAATGGTTTTTGCTATTCACCTGAAAAAAGAGATCATTAATCTCCAGCGAATTGAGTGTCTGGGGAAAGTCAATAGGACGCCGGTGATGCTTGGGAAATAATCAGCGTGATAACCAGACTCAAAGACGCTGAAATAACCCCAGCGGTTTTGCTATGATGCAACAGCGTCGTTTGGTTAGATTTAGTTGTTGCTAACCAATATCACGTTGAGATTTCCGGTAGAAATCTCATAGGGTTAATGAAATGGAGTTGCCGTATGGCAAAAGGGAGGTGAATTCAATTCTGCATTATCTGCATAGAATAATGAATTCAGCTATGCTTCCTTTTACAGGCCAAATAGCTGAACGGTGGGATAGGGGATAATGGGACTCGCTGTAGGCGGTGGAAATTGTGGGTTGGTTCTCCATCTAGTATAGAGAACCCCCACAGCCCTACTGGAAGCGTATGCTTCCGTCAGCATAGCCTGAGTGATTCATTGTAGTTTAAGCCCCCGCACCACGTCAAGGTTTCTACCAAGCGGGGGTGTATAGTATGTACAGAGAAGAATTTACCGTTGAATATCGTTACAGAAAGTTGGTCATATAAACTCGATAATTATCCCGAAACACAACTACTAGAAGTTTTTTTTAACGGATGGGTGTGTTTTGGATTTTATCGATTGTCGATATTCAGGGTTCTGTCTTTTCTCTTCTAGATCGTAATGATGGACCTATGAGTCATTCCCTGTTACAATTTGCACAAGGAAGTCGTTTTCTTCGTCATAACAGCGCTGCAAAATTTGCTCGCAGCAATCCAACCGACAGTGCTTGTCGTCGTTTATGAGACGGTGTGTAGCCCATCGTGTACAGATTTTACGGTATCCCCATTTTTCTCAATAATAAAGCTGACACGTCCCTTCGATATTCCAATGTGGTTCGAGATACAGTTCGAATCGTTAAAAGTATGAAAAAGGCTTATGGTGACACGACTATGTCAAAAACATAAGTGTACGAATGATAGAATTTGTTCAAAGAAGCACGTGAAGTGGTTAAAGATTTGCCTCGTTCTGGATGGCCTTCAACGTCTACCAAACGTCTTGAAAACAACAGCTTTAATTAGTGTGAATAATCCAATACAGCATGTTTAAAACTATTCACTGGTAGAGTAATACAATCCCAAAGGCTAAGTTTCCTACAGAGCGCTGTAGGAATGGAACATTAAGGAGCTCCCCTCCAATTGAAGCAAGCTGGGAAAGTGATCGTTAAAAGGAAATAACTGGGATATACCACGACATACCAAAAGCGAATAATACGACAATTTGACAAACTTCATATTGTAATATAGTGAGGATTGCAAGCGACTCAGATTTAAGCTGTCAACTATAGAACGCCCACTGTTGTGGAATAAGTAATCAATGCATTAATAATGGTTCTATTAGAACTCCGAAGTTCATAATCTTATTCTAACAATTATATCATAACTTCATATCACATATGTCGGGTGTCCGTTCTTCCTTCTTCGGTCGACCAACACAACGTGCAACCGGTTTTCTATTCGACTGTAATGTACTCGTCTCGTTTTGAGCTCCTTAACTGAAATCCACAAGAAGTTTTTGGCGTTTGTTTCGCCGCTCATAGCAATTTCCGGGTAATCAAATCTTTTTTTTTTTAAATCCTTTACCTTCTCCCAACACTCTAACCACTTTACTATAGATGTGGCCATCAACATTTTAAAGCACGTAATTAGAAGTAAAAGAACTTAGCAAGTCTTGAAATAATCTCTGTCTTTAAAAATGATGTGGTTTGAGATTGTGTCATTCACAATATTAGTATGTGTTTCCCAATTTAAAGGTCAACTAAGGGGCAGGGAGAATCACTTCCACGGAAATACAATATATGCAGCCAATAAAATTATTATGCAAATACTGTCGAGTTCCTGTACACAACAATTTCTTTGTACCAGCGATAATTATCTAGACCCCGTCTCAGCGAATCGTTTCCCCTTAAGAACGTGTAAATATGCGTCATAGGATACCATGTACTCGTACGATAAACTTATTTCACCCCAACTTTTACTTTTTGGTCAATAACTAAATTTGTAATAAGCAGCTTCTACTCTCCGGATTCTACCCTTTAATCTCCCCGAAGATCTTTATTGATTTTAATACTAATAATTTTAATAATAATCATTTTGAGAGGAATATTCAAAAAATCATTGACAACTACCACAGTCAACTCCTTGATTATCCTTCAAAATGATTTCTTGAAAACAAGTTCAGGGGTCCTTCGGCCAACTGTAGGCAGGTCGGTGTAAAGCAGGTGAGTAGGATTAGACTACCTTCTGCAGTGGCACATCAATATGCAAAACCAAAGGATATTCAATTAGCTAGGTCGTTGCTAATGGAAATTGGGGGCATACGTGGAAGAGAAGTGGCCACGAATGAGGAAGTGGTAATACCAGCCGCTATTGACATAATGTCCGCTTACCTTCAACTATGTTGCATATAATGTTGTCGATAGGGTGAGCTCTCCAATTTTTTGTTTTTGTTCTTGTTTTCAAGGTAAAAAAGTTCATGGTTTGGATGAGGACAGCGACGTGCTTGTTATGAATTTCATTTTTGAAGTATTGAGTTGCTCAAGGTTATGGCATGTCGAAAGGTCTTTTCTAAGGTGAAATGAATGCGACTAAGTTGCACAATGTTGTTGTATTGAATCCTTTTTTTGGAAATATGCGTATTGCTATATATGTTCAATTATAGTTGGGCAAATCAGTGGAATGGATAATCAACGGTTTATTGATAAATTGTGACTAAATGTTAAGGAAGTGACCTTGATATTGTGTTACAAAAACACTGAATAGTAAAAAATCTGATTTCAGTTTTCAGTTGTTGTTTATTTACACTAACGCGTGCAGAAAAGGGGATTTAGGAGTGCCCTTAAATGTCAGAGCACTGTGCGAGCGGATGGAGAGGGAGTGGACAAGGAAATGAGGTATCGATGTACATTGGTCTTAAATGCTTGGACACTACAAACACGAGGAAACGCATGATTAGGTCGAGCATTCCACATTCGTGTGGTTCGGGTAAAGAATTACTCTGTATTTATTTATGCACCTGATCTTGAGATTCAACGTGAACTGATGCGCATTCTCAGATAGACGGGTATTTCGGGAATATGTTTGAAGAGGCGGAACACGTTCAGTAAGTTCAGTTGAATAACGACAGTGATAATACCTATAGAAAAGACACATGCATGATACGTTGCGCCTATATTCGAACGATGGAATTGATCTGTAGCGAGCGAAACACTGTGCACCGGCGTACGGCGCTGATTCTCTTCGCATCCCCATCATTCACTTAATTTATGTTCCGCCAAAAAAATGTTCGCCGAAAACAACAGAAAGAAACACAGCAAAATGTCACCTAGGGGAAGAACGAAACGCCGCCACGTTTGTTGTCCACATTAACGATCGGCACCACCAGATGTAAATAATTGACACGCACTTTTTATTTATTATTAAAGGTTCTTATATTTCACATTACATTACATTATTAAATATGTTAGCGTTTTTATACTCCGCGTAAACTTATTATTAATACGAAATTGGGTTTTTTATAATTTCAAATGACTACCCACACGATTCCGGGTATTTTCGGGTCCTCGGCGCGCGACGAAGAGCGGGAGTGAAAGCGACCGTGTTGGCCCGCTGATGAAAATGGACTCCTCGATATTCCTTCGTTATCATAGGAAATTCGGCCAGTGAAACTGGCTCTCTTAATTAAGGGGTGCATTTTCCGATTCCTCTTTGGGATAACCAAACAGATCTCATACAGAAGATCGCCACGGCACACATGTATGTGTGTACATTGGTTCTTTTATGGATCAAGGCCATGGGAACGAATCCAAACAAAGAAAGGGAAAATGTGCATTCATGGGATGCGAGTTCGGTAAAGCAAATAAAACCGAAACTCGTCGGATGCTAATTGAATCTTTGTTTGAGATGTGCGTCGCGGCTAAATAAATAGACGCGACGCATCGAAGAAATGGTGTTAATGGGTTTTAGCTAGATTACCGGGAAATGGTGCTTATGGCATGACTGGTAAGGGTAGGTATTGAATTCCTATTTGCATTTGCAAACGATAGGATTATGGGCGCTTTAGGACTGGAAGCTTTTAGGGTAATTTGGGAAGGTAAGTAGTGGCGTTTATGGGATCCGCCACAGCCTCATACTAGTGGCGCACTTTTTTATACCCTTTTTAAGTAGTTTATTATTCGAACTTGGGAAATTCCAACGGTCGTTTCTTAATTACACTTTAATTTTATAAATTTCTTTTGGGAAAATACGTACCTATTCACAGGTAGTATATGTTTCCGGGTACAAAATTTCCAACAGATATAAAGAGCGAAAATCAATTCCAAAAATTTGGGGCCTCATCCTAGTGATTGGGAGTGTAGTTATTTGATTCTTGGCATTCGAATTTGATTGATCGCAAAACGGGCGGTTTGAGATATTTCCCACTGGACACTGTGAGTGCATGCGTTTCGTATCCATTTTCTTTGAGGGAATTTATGATAAGCTTGGAGAGAAATCTTATAGGGGATTTTAAATGCGAAGTTATGCATGCAGGTAAGAATTCTTTTCTAGGGGATTTTAGCTAAATGAACTTGATCGATTTGATGCGTGAAGCATTTAAGGAGCTAATCCGATTGCAGACAGGGTTGTAGGGATGGGGGTTCTTTAGGTAAGTAGTCAGTGGGGTTTGGCAGAACCGCCACAGATCGACTTACGGCTGGGTCCCCAATAAGTTTCACTGCTCGGTTTTGCATTCTATGGTGCACACGTAGCGCAATTTTGCATGCGCCAGACCAAATATGGGAGTTGAACTCCATTTTGGGACGAATGTACGCCTTGTAAATAGTGGCCAGGTTGGATGGAGTGAAGTATTTGTTGATTCTCTTAAGAAACCACATAAATTTGGCTATACTTTTCGCAGCTTCAAATATGTGACTGATAGGTCCTTGGCTACGTAAATGCAGCAGCGTTCATCCACAGTTGTTACCCCCCCCCCCCCCGCCACCACAACACCGAATCATTGAGTTGATTCGCGTCCTTGAATCCCACATACCGGTTCCTTACATGAAAACACCACTATCGATAATGCTGTCTACCAACAGTAAAACATAGGCAGACGACACTGTTCCTACATATCGAAACAGTTTACCCAGCCACACATTCCGATGTAAGCGTTTTCTCAAGCCAATGTGCACCATTTCAGATACAAAAAGTACAAGCTATTCACTTAGGAATCGTTTCAATATTCGGTCAAAAGTATGCATGAGTATACTTTTCAACCCTCTCCGTTTCCCTTCCTCCCAATGCACATCGTAATTCTGCATTCGAAGAATTACCCAAGCTTCTAAACGAGGATACGCAGTCTACCCTTCAGGTTTGCTTTCCGTTGCAAGCGAAACCAAATCAACTCCTAACCTAAGCTGCTTTCTTTTGTAATCGTTCCATTCTCTCTGAATAAAAACGGAAAAGTGAGGATGAGTGTGCGATCGGGAATGGGCGATCGGTGTAAAAGGGCACGAATGGGCAGGGATCGAGCGATTTTTTTAAGATTTCGGTGCGAAGCGTATCGTCAGCAGTGTTAAAATGAAGGAAATCATAAAAGACGTAAAGTCTCTTTTTGTGGAATAGAAAACCAGATCTCGTAATGAAGAGCATGGTTGTATGTGTGTATGAGTGATCGTGAAGATCATATTGTTCAACTCATGCGCGAAGGCGATGGAAAAAGAAAGCAGGAAAACGGTAGAGACAAAAGGGACGTGGAGAACTTAGTTTATGGTGTGCATTGCGGCTAAATAAATAGACGGCAATGCATCGATGAAATGTGCTAAAAGAAAAGATGGGACGAGAGCATCATAAAAGGCTTAGATGAGTGATGCCCTTGTGTAAATAGACGAATATCCATTAGAGAAAGGTGCTAATAGGTTACAATACTTTATACAATGAAAATTGTATATCGTATCTTGGGTCGGTAGCCGAAACGAAACGAAGCATTTGTATATGCAGGGTAATTCGCTTGTGGCAAAGAACGAAATTGGTGATTGTTTATTCTTTTAGACGAGGGATCGTGGTCGGGTATATTCCAGCTGAACAAACAAGCTGTCCGACGCTGCTTTGGCTGTTGGACAATGGAATCGCCAGCCAATGTGTATGTAAGACATTGTTGTACACATGTAAGGATGGGAATAGCCAACTCAAAGATAAAGATTCCCTGATTATGCGGTTACATTATATGTAAACCGAAAAGTTTTCTTTTCATTGGATATTGTGTTTGGCCTTGGTGAATTCGTTTCAGAAGATAGTTATGATAGGTAAGCACTTGATGCATTATTTCAGGGAATTTATGAAATGCATTGGATGCATGGATGAAGGAATTCTTGTAGGGAGTTTAATGCAATGCCCTAGGTGCATTAATTTCTTACGGAAAGGAAAGGTTTACAGGTGTAATGCAGTTGTATTAGCGAAACGATAGGATTATGGGAGCTTCATGACTGGAAGCTTTTAGGGTAATTTGGGAAGGTAAGTAGTGGCGTTTATGGGAGCCGCCACAGCCTCATACTAGTGACGCACTTTTTTATACCCTTTTTAAGTAGTTTATTATTTGAACTTGGGAAATTCCAACGGTCGTTTCTTAATTACACTTTAATTTTATAAATTTCTTTTGGGAAAATACGTACCTATTCACAGGTAGTATATGTTTCCGGGTACAAAATTTCCAACAGATATAAAGAGCGAAAATCAATTGCAAAATTTGGGGCCTCATCCTAGTGATTGGGAGTGTAGTTATTTGATTCCTGGCATTCGAATTTGATTGATCGCAAAACGGGCGGTTTGAGATATTTCCCACTGGACACTGTGAGTGCATGCGTTTCGTATCCATTGAAAAAGATCATGTTTTTCGTTGTTTTAATCGATGATTTTATTTTCTTTATTTTAGATAGATAAAAGTGAAACTTTCGAATTTTTTCTTTCACTTCGAACTTTTTACTCAGTATATTTTATATATAACAACCACGAACTTGGAACCACGAATACCATGCCAAAATCTAACCCTCAAGGACCGTTTTGGTAAAGTGCCTGCCGACTCTCGGTTTTTTCTGATCATTAGATCGACAGAAACGTCCCTCCTCTCGATTGTGTAATTCGAAGGATACATTCTTTGTTTGAATTATCCCTTTGGACCCGCCATTCATTTTTCTTTATCTTCCCCAGATTGGGACCACAAGAGGGAAAACAAAAAAGAAACAATAAACAAAGGATCTTGCGGATGCGCATTTTTGATCCTAGATGTTGGTGGGCGATAAAATGAGCATGCGGTTCGTTTTATGGTGCAATTTGTTTTTATTTAAAATTGGTTTTCGAAAATGATGGTGATTTGTGCGAAGGAATTTGTGCAAACAAATTTTTACAGGATCATAAAATTGTAGACGCGTATTTTATGATTCTCAACAATATTCGTTTGAGAGTGGAACATCTGGTCCCCACCTTTTGATCCAGGAAATTTTGCGTGTATGCGAACCAAACGAACATTTGGTTCGTTTGTCAGTGGTGGTTTTTTAATTTATAGGATTTTAGAAATTGAATTGAATGTGCGACAATTGAACGTTCAGTAATTTGTTTGACATTGGACTAAATGTTGATTTGGAGATATGTTATGGAGGTAATGGTGGGGCTTGCAGAGCACTTCATCCTTTAAGCGGATGGTTCTGCGAGTAACACGATTATCATTGGAGGGTGGCTCAAAAGTGGCAAGTCTTAGTGGGTGACAGGTTTTGCGTGTAACACATGGAATAAAGGTGCGAACCCTCAGTAGATTCGTACTGTCCATGTGTCCGCTATATTGACATTATCGTTCTTGCGGAAAAATAACGACCAGAGTAACTTCCCCAAAATAGTCGTTCAGACCTTCCCAATTGGCTTTATCTTAGAGTCATATTGTTGTTTTGGGAGTTTTCTCGTTAGCGTTGCTGCTGGTTAGAGTAAATTTAGTTGACACAACACGGTGGTCTGAAGTGCCCAAGGGCGAGGAAACTTCAATTGTGTATTTATTCAGGAGGGAGGTGAGAAACAGGTATAGTGTGTTGTATGTGTAGTATGACCATCTATATCTGGTAGCCGTGTTGGTTCATTGCCGAGCTGAGTTAACTTATTTAAACCAGCAATGAGCTAGACATATTGACCTTCAGGTGTTGTGTGTCCGGAGTGACGAAGCCACTGAGAGTTATGCTCATTGAAATAACCCCCAATAACGATTTCAGCGTGCGGATATATGATCAGGATACTATCGATAGAATCAGGTAGAGCATCAAATTAGATAAATGATGCGTTTCTATTCAAGTCTGGGCTTCTTTAAAGAAAGCAGTAATGTATGATATGCTTACGAACGTGTAGTTTTAGCCAAGAGAAATTAAATTCTGGGTTGGAACAGAGCCAATATTGTGGCAGAAGCTGATAAGCAATATCATTTAATATCTATGTGACTAGACCATGATGTGGAAAAAATAGACACACTAAGTTATATCCAAGCAGATTAAAATCGGGAATATATATCAGTTATTACCTGGGTTTTGGTAAATGTAAGAATTGCTAGGTTTTGGTTAGAGATGTGAGAAGACACAATGGAGAAATTACATCTTACGTCGTAAATGTTAAATGATCGACGCGAAATTCCTGTACCATTAAATATGGCCAGGACCCACGATAAAATGATCGAAAACAACCACTACAGGTGTTATGTATTTGTTGTGTTTGGATTCCTTTGCCCATGTAACATCGGCACCGTCATTGGGTCAGGGATCAGGCTCAATATGCTTTCCACACTTAATATTGGGTTTGTAGATTCTTGTTGGATGATATAGGACGCGAGTATTTCTTCCTGAGTGTCTGATGTTACAAGTAATAATTCGAATCTTCCGACAGGTATTCTGGAGGGCGAGGAGGTGGGGGTTGACTGGTTTCCCCTTGTCTACATTCTCGTTTTCATTTAAAGGAGCACTCGGTTCTAGCCTTTAATTAAAAACCGGGACTAAGGAGTGAAGAAAATGTAACAGTCGTATCAGCCAAAGAGACCAGATGGTGAAGGAAGACGAATAACAGAGATGAGTGCTAAGAGAAGAAAAAACCCAATGAATGAGAAGAAGAAGGATAAGAAGAAAAATGGAATGAAAAGAAGATAGCTACAACAGAAGAAGCATAAGAAAAAAAATAGAATGAAAAGAAGGCAACTACAACAAAGAAATAAACCAAAAAAAAAAACGGTACAGAGGATTAAAGAAAATTATTTAAAAAAAAACAAAAATGGTCCTATTTATCAGCAAATAGCCTTAAGTTGGCAAAATGTATAAGAGTATTGACCATCGTTCTATTGGTATTGTGACGGATGAAATGGTTGACTTTGACTCTTCCAGCCAAGGCCGTGAAGGACTCTATGTATTGATCTGGCCACGCAGATGATTGCTGACGTAGCCGAAATGGTCCGGGCCAACATAGAGAGTACGATGTCAACTGACTCATATAGAGACACCTTCAAGCACAGTCAGCAGGGTTATCATTTGAAGGTACGTATCGCTAATGTTAGAGGTAGATCCCTTCCTGGACCGTTCCCATCCGAATCAAGACGAAAGTCTTCCAGCGACTTCGTTCCGCACGGATCTATGCTAAAACCACAGTCAAGTCTGTTCAAACAAATGTTGCCATATTCTTGAAATATCCAATCCTAATATAAAGGTAATATATAGTATACCTATAATAATATAAAAGGGGGATGGAAGCGATTGTCCCTGTTCAATCCAAGTTGACATGCAGTCTCCACGTGGCACCCCTGGATACCTACTTTGGCACCCGCCAAGCAGCGAATCAGTGCATGCATCCTGAGAAAGGTTGCCGCAAGGCTAATAACCTTGCCCGGAAAAACAAATTATTATGGACAATTTAACAAGTCTCGGATAAGGACCGGATACCGGTGGAGAGACTTGCTAAATAAGGCCAAGACCGGATCCCGGTTGTAGTGCCGATGATGGGGATGATGATAATAATAATATAAAGCTAAATTTTAGATTAAATGTAACGCTAAAATGTTCTTTGTGTTTATGATGATTTCCGGTTGCTTTTTTCTTTTGATTTGATCTGCGGGTGCAGGTTTTTTTGAGTCGCACGGCTCCTGTTTCTAATAGGCATTTGTACCTCCGGCACCAGACTTAGCCTTGGATTTAATTTGATTGTAGTCGTACTTGCATCATGACTTACATCAAAGAATTCTTCTTACTTGGCGCTCGAATCAATCTAAAGAGAATTAAACAAATTCGAAGTCTCAAAAAACGGAACGAAGTACTTAAGATGTTTTAAGGAATATAAGAAACTATCCCATCTGAGGCAACAATTTACAAGGCCGAACCTAGAATTCAGTTCCCATATTTGGTAATGAATATATTTTCGATGGAATATAGAATCCAGCAATGATACCGACAGCAGACACGGGCTCTACGTTTTTAAGGCAAAGTACAAGTATTATTAACATAAACATTTGCTCAATTGAACTCTGAAGATGCGTTTCACCCCCTGTCGATGCATTCTTCGTTCTTTCAAGACCAATGTCATGCACAGCACCATTCCCAAAATTATTCATTTATTCCCACCTGCACTAACATTGAGGAGGTTGAAAAGTCCTATTTGTGAACGCGTAATACAAAAGATCGCATCATAATGTGTGGGCACTGGTGACTTCCATATCACGTTCACCTCCTTGTTGTTTAAAATGTTTATTCAAATGTTGCCTTGTCAAAAGCATCAATGATACTGTCTCAGGCTTGACTTATATGTTAAAAACTATGCTTACCACACCAGACGACATCTGATAAGTACTGCTTTGTTTTTCAACTGATCACTATTCACTATTCATCTGTGAACCAATAAAGGATACAACAAGAACTGACTGCCATTTCTTCACAAAAGCCAACCACTCTAATGAATTCCTTTGCAAAACAAAAGAGTGTCACTTAAACTCAATTATTCTCATATTTTCTATGAGGATAAAAGAAACCAAACTGCTCACAAACTCTCAAATTCCCCCGGATTCCAAGCACGAAGTCTTCAATTATTTCACAGAATTTTATTTACTTTACTTTTATTTCGGCCGGAAAGCATGTGAAAGATTATGCGAACGTTGTACATTGCCCCACAGCAATCCCCTAATAATATATAACCACGCAACGTCAGCGATAGTGCGAGGGGATAACATCTTCACCTGACCTGGAAAACTGACCCTATTGACTTCAATTAGTAACACGAATCTCCTGACTGGCCAATACAACGAATTTTCGAAATGAGGTCTTGTTGCGCTCTCTCACCTAAAACAGTATTTTTCGATGTCACCAAATTCGTTTGGTAAGTCGATGTTAAACACGACAGAGTTCTTGCGTTTACCACTCTTTTGAATCATTGCTTTTGTTGCCCGCGAGACTTTCGTAATAGAATCACTTTGGGGGAAATTTAAGTTTAAGTTATTTCTAGGAATCCTTTCGGATTGGATGTCCACTTAGAACTAACTCTTCGATTGGCACGATATTGTTCCTTTGACCACAAATGTATTGTTGTTATTCCAAGCTCATGCAGTTTTTGCCACCTCCAGTATTAAATCCACCGGACAAGGCACGACCAGAGAGCAAACTAGGCTAAGGTACTAAGACAAGTATGCAAATGAAGTCCTTACAAATTGTTTGCATGTTATCCTTTACAAATACTAGTGCCCATAGCGTGAAACTAATAAACCGTCTAAATCACAGCACAGAATTACAATTATAAGAGAAAAACGTACTACAATAAAAAGGGGAGTGGTGCTTTGGGTGGGGAGGTCGGAAAAGGACATTATAATATGGTTTTCCATTCTCCGACCTCCGGCCTCGGATATACTTTGAGGTTAGGTCGAGAGTTTGCACATTTATTAAGGACGAATGGGTGAAGAAAAATTAGTTTGATATTTATTCGACATATGGGGCATGAAGGAGGTTTATCGAATTGAGATTATGTTTGCGGATAAATGGCTTGAACGTCTCCTTGGGAGGGAAGGTCATTGCTTGGACGGATTGGCAATTTTACAGATTAGAGTTTAGTTTAAGGTAGGGCACATGTTGTATGTTATTATCACTGAAGGGAAGGAAGACAATAATTCGTGTGGTCGTATAACGTGCGAGGGAGCCTTATATATACCCAAGAGAATAAGATGATCCTAAATAGTGTGCTTGTAAAGGATGCAAGGCCGATAATTAAATTAGGAGCCCAAGCGTCAATCACTATCCCACTTTGTCGTAAATAAGCCCATTGAGATCATTCGTACTGGAGATACATCTATCTGGTGAAATCAGTTGGACAGTATTACGGAAATAAATAAACTCTACGACGGCACTTAGGTGCTCTGGTCGGCCTAAAGTTTTACTCACTAAAATATAAATCACGAAGTTTAATTAAGAAATTAATTAACGAAAGATTGTTACACTGCCAGTGCCGTTGGGTACCATCATCATTATCCGCACTACAACCGGGAACCAGTCTTGGCCTTATTTAGCAAGTCCTGAGGCTTGTTAAATTTTCCATAATGATTTGTTTTTTTCCGGGCAAGGTCATTAGTCTTACGCCAGAGGCTCCCCGACGGGGAATCGAACCCCGGTCTCCCACGTGACAGGCGGGTATACTAACCACTATACTATCGCGGAGCCCGTTGGGTACCACTCCCCACAATAATCAGTTTTGTTTTGGTTTGTGCCTATTAACATATCAAATTATTTATTACCAAATGGTAGGTAAAAAGGTAAAAGCGCACAAAACCTGACATGCGAAGCAATCATACAATCCAGATACTTGCATCTGGATTCCTACGGATGGAAGAAAACGACGCAACTATAAAATTATAGCAGTAGGCCCAACCTCGTCGTAAAGTGCAAAAATTAGGACAAAGATCTGACCTCCAAAATCACATTGATAACTTAAAGAAGTCAAGGTGTGACCCAAAGATGGCTATAAAAAATTGGTAAGGTCATGAAGTTTCGGGTTCCTACAGGCCAATAAATAGTAGTAATATATCTAGTTGGGTCTCTTAATCATGCTATTGCATATGCCGATGATATTGTGGTGTACAGATCAAAACCAAAAAAAAATCTATGCCATTAACAGACTTCTTCAATATGACTTTAATAAAATCAAAAGCTTTTGTGACGATTGGAAATTGAAAATTAACTTCCAAAAAACAGAAAGTATCGTTTTCAGAAAACCTTTTTCTACAGCTTCAAGAGATACAAGGGATAATTGGAAAAATGTTTCCATTGTAGGAAGCAAAAATCTTCCGCTGCAAATGAAAACTGTTGTCAAGTACCTTGGTATTTGGATGGATCAAAACCTATAGTTTGATAAGCACAATTCCGGCTGGTTGTTACATTCTAACAGAACTGACGCGGCTGGGAGGCTGGCGGAGATGTTTGCTGTAAGCCACAACTTGACCGGGGGGATTATGCGAACACCCTGGATCTGTTTTTGACATCCGAACCGAGTATTTATACCGTAGAGGTTTCTGCACCACTGGGAAACTCAGATCACTGCTTGGTATCTCTCGCACAAGCACTTGCATATCAAGCGAATAATCGGCCTAGGCAGCTTCTCCATGTATGGAAGTATGGGGCCGCTAACTGGGACGATTTGTGAGATTTCTTCGCATCCTTTCCATGCTCCGAGGTGTGCTTCGGAAACTCCGATGTTAACGCATGCGCAGAGTCAGTGTCAGAGATTATTCTTCTGGGGATGGTGATGTATATTCCACATTCCATTAAACGAAGTTCGTCTGATAAACCTTGGCTTGACAAAAAATGCGAGCTGATTACAGCGGCAAAAAATAGAGCTTTTCAGCAATGGCGCTCCAATCCCACCGATGTTAATAGAACGAATTTTGTTAGAATCAGAAACGCGTGCAACCAGGCGATTGATATCGCGAAGAAGGCTCACAACGACAGGGCGATCAATAAGCTCCTTCGGTGCCCAATCTGTCAGCGGTAACTTCGCATCCTCCTCTTTCCCTCCGTTGGTGACAGACAGCGAGACGTTAGTCACGAATCCAAAGGACAAAGCTAATGTGTTTGCGAATTTATTTTCCACCAATTCAAATGTGATGTGAGATTTCGCCCGCGCACTATTCAGCGCATTCTACGTGAACTGGATTGTAGGAAGGCAACCGGCCCGGACGAAATACCAGCAATAGTCCTTAAGAACTGTGCTCCAGAACTATCGCCGGTTCTTGGTATACTCTTCCGCTCTTATGCACCGGGGACCTTTCCTGCCTGCTGGAAAATCGCTCGAGTTCAGCCAATCTCAAAGACGGGAAAAAAGTGTCTCCCACAAAATTACCGCCCGATAGTATTACTGTCTATTTTATCTAAGGTAATGGAAAAAGTCATCAATACAGAGTTGGTTAAGTATTTGGAGTGCAACGGTCTTCTGAATGATCGTCAATACGGATTCCGTGGCAGGCGGTCCACAGGAGACCTTTTGACACTCATAACCGATATATGGACATCTGCGATTGAACGGCATGGTGAGTCAAGGGCGGTCGCATTAGATATCTCCAAGGCTTTTGGCCGCGTCTGGCACGGGGCATTGCTGAGCAAACTTCGTTCATATGGACTTTCCCAACAGCTTTGCGACTGGACGAGGAGCTTCCTCGAGAATCGATCGATCCGGGTTGTTGTGGACGGCGAGTGTTCGGATCTGTATCCTGTCAATTCGGGGGTGCTCCAATGTTCTATTTTGGCTCCAACCTAGTTTTTGCTTCACATAAATGATTTGTTGGAGACAGCTTGTTTCCTCCTTTTCGAGTGTTCGGCCGATTGGTGCATCTGCGTCGCATCAACTGAGTAGTAGACAGATTAACTCTCTGAATCAGGATCTAGATAGGGCCCTGCTGTGGAGAAGGTCCAATCTTGTCGACTTCAATGCAGCGAAGACACAATATACAACATTCACAAAGAAAAGTGGATCATCGGTTCCACAGCCGGGGAAAGCTGGAAATTGATCGGCGTCACGGTCTGTGGGAATGTATCAAGGCATAAACACGTGTCAAGCATCGCCAGTCAGCCTCAGGAAAACTAAGCTATCTTTTTAGAGCCAAGAAATATTTTACTCCGGCCCAACTTCTTCTCCTATATAAATCCCAAATTACACCCGCGCTCGAATATTGCTCTCACGTTTGGAGCTCGGCTCCTAAACATACCCCCGACCTACTTGAGAGCATACAGAGACGAGCGATCCGCCTGATCGGGGACTCGGCGCTGACGTCGGGACTACAACCGCTATCACATCGAAGGCGCGTAGCCGACCTCTGTCTGTTTTACAGATATTATCACGGGTACAATTCTTCGGAGATTCGTGGTATTGTTCCACGCAATTCAGTTTATATGCGGTCCACAAGACAATCCGACGGATGGCGCCCGTTTGTGGTTCATCTCCCGACGGCGCGAACATCCCTGTATCAGAGCTCGTTCCGTTACAGAGCGGGGAAGCTGTGGAACTCCCTTCCCACGCGAGTGTTCCCGCAACGTTACAACCTGCAACTGTTCAAAAATAACTGCAACAGTTATTTGCTCGGCGCTATAGGTTCGCTTCTCCCGAGAGAAGTCTAATAAAAAAAAAAAAAAAAAAAAAAAAAAAAAAAAAAAAAAAAAAAAAAAAAAAAAAATAAATAAATAAAAAAAAAATCCAAAGGTGGACATAACTCTTGGAGTACTGCCTAGAGAGCGGCCATGGCAAGACCCAAAGGACATAACCGTCTGCATATTACTTTGCGGTAGATTATATAGATTTACTGTCGTTACTGTCGTTCGTATTGTACCTTCCAAGGTACTGTTTCACGAAACTGACTCCGCATATACATTCACAGTCAAATCAGTGCACAACTATACCCACCCGCGGTTAACCAGTAACAAGTAGAAAATAGAACGCACGGTCCAAAATTAAACGAAAGCTCTTTATTGTTCTTACTCGTAATTGTATCAAAAAAACTTATACACAATTTAACCAAACGACTAATTGTTATTCCGATAAGCCGTTAACAAATGGTGTTGACGCTTCTTGTCTTTATATACATCGGAGCACGGAACATTTACAATATTATTTTGAACTTAATATTTACAATATTATTTTGAACTTAATTATTTGTTCTTTGAAAAATTACATAAGCCGGAACTAATTGTGTTGACACTTCTTTACTTCAAACTAGCGCATAGAACATTTACTTAATATATTAATTTGATAGCACGACCGTACGATTTGGCTACTAAAACTCGACTCCGTTTTCTTGTTTATTTAACGTGGAGGCCCAACATGCCTCCACGGAATCCAGAACGCGATAACTACTGCCACTGAAGCGACAGATTTACCAAAAATTTCATCCATCGCTTCAGTGACCATATATGGTATCATTCTCGCATTTGGTCCAGCAAGAATGGGGTGAAACACACACACGATGGGCGTCTCTGCAGCTCATGGCATGTGTGTGTCTACAAGCATGCGGGCTGTGGATCGATCAAATCTACAAGGTTTCAGCTGGTGCACATATCTCTACATAGGGGTTGAAGTGTTTGCACGATCAGCCACTGCGTAAAGCATTTGTGCTGATCGTGCACATGTTGGTGGTGTTATGATCCAGCGCCGTGCTTCCTCGTTAGAGGGAAGAGCGTGGACCTTTTATTTTTAGTCACGATGAGAATGTACTTTTCTCATTTGTTTGAAGATTAAAGTATTTTATTTACTTGTTTCGAATTTCTGTTTATTCTTCAACTGTTTATTCTTTTCTAATAACTTCCGTTCTTACAACTCTGTATTCTATTCTCGACTCTCTTGTTACAACTCTGTTCTCTATTCTCGTCTATGTTTCTTCTCGACTTACTTTTCTCAACTTCCCAATCTCAACTGTCTTTACAATAAATTTTTCTCTCTTCTTATAGAACATTAAGTTCTAATTAACTGTAAATTACAATTTGAAGAAAAATCCATTTTCTCAAAGTATTATTTACTCTCTGTGACTTTTAAATTTTGAATAAACTTTGAACGAAAATCGAAGAGCCATGTTTCAAATGAAAAAAGGTGCATGTTATGAAAAAGGGGCATGTTATGAAATGTACAGCAACTGGCTTGATATAGAATATTGTGTACGTTTATTTATGATATGTTTTAAATGAGAATGTTAGATATGTAAGGAGAAAGTTTCAAGGATGTGTTAGATAAGTAATGAGATTCAGTGTTAAAGCTAATAAGGACAGTAGTATTCTGGAATACTACAGTGGTATCTCCACGTAGTCGAATTCTCGACGGTAATTTTTTCATTTTGGGAACTCGTCTTGCTTGGGCGATCAGCCATATACCTTCATGTATTTGTCGGTCGGATGACCGATCTATGTAGGCATGGATGCAAAAGGAAAAGCTAAAATATTTCCTCCATGTGTGCGGCTGGCGCCTAGGGGTATATCTCATGGATATTGTTCTGCAATATTGGTTGCTAGATGGTGCAACCAAATTGCTCTTACGTGTGGAGGATACCTGTTACATGATGGAAATCGAACCGAGACATGTTCAGTGGATTGGTTCGACTCATGTTGTTTGCGTGGTGATGCAACCAAATTGCCCACGAGGAACATGCCTTTTTGGTGCTGATGGATTTAACATCAGCAAATATTGTGATTTTATGCGTTTTAAGGCTTTATGGTTCAACTATAAACAGGTGAGTGCTTGCTTTCCAGGTTTGTATGCCCTAGGTGGGAGTTTTTACATGGGGTGATGGGAAGATGATTGGTGGCGTTCAAGGGAACCGCCACAACTTGTCCTGCCATGTTGCGCTAGTTAACGCATCTACCAATTCTGAATCATCGGATACTGTCGATAAGCAGCATGCATGATTCCGATGGAACAAAAGAAGTTGACACATCTGCTAATGATGAATCGGCAAGTGTTGGCGATAAGAGTAATGATAACAGAATAGTATGAATAGCCAATAAGCCAAAGAAATGTAGCCTTTTATATCTAGAGAACAATAAAGTACACGAAGCGCTCTGAGTAGCTCCTAAGAAAACATTTTTTTTTATTCCATGAACGGATAGAAGTATTAACTAGCGATCCTGCCAGGAGTATTGAAAAATTCGACACTTCAGTGAGCGGAACTTTTTTCTGCTGACGAGCAATAAAAATATACATCGTAGTCATCCGATCAGTAAATGACAGTTGTTAAGGGTCCCACACCCATACTCTCACCCATAATCCCCCTCTCTCTATCGTAATAATTACGCTAAGTAGTCAATTTAAATAAACTACTTGCCAATAATTTAAATAAAAAGCTGGCGGCGAAAAAAAAAGAAATACTTCGAAAAACTTTGACGGGAGCTTTCAGTTGGTCGCCAATCGCCACCGAGAGCAAAAGGTAGAGAATTTTAAAAGGAAACATTATTATTCCCCGCGAATCCCCAACGAGAGTGAAACATACGGGCGTAAAAAGAAACATTAATCTTCGCCGCGGGTGCCGTGTCTTAAGTAAGAACATGTGTATTAAAGCTGAACATTCGCCACGTCCAACTACCAACCGCGTGTGTGAACCGCGTGTTTCGTCCTTATAATCAAAGAGAGAAGAAGAAATAAACAGAGGGTTCAAGAACCCAACAACCCCCTGCAACCAGAATAGCAGAAGCGTCAACCGAGAAGCGGTTCGATGATTTCCTAGTAAGTCTCCTAAAATATTAATCGCTAATCTCTTAAAATACTCATTGTTATTCTCTTAAAATATTAATTGTTAAATTTACAAATAACACAGTCATAAAGCTAAAACCTGTATGAAGACACTCAAACCAAAGAGGAAATTCGTGACCATACTCAGCAGACCAAGACGGGGGGAAACCAGCGATAGCGAACCAGAAACTCCTGGAGCAACAAAGATGACGACGGTAGGCGAGCTGCAGGTACAAATTGCCCACGTGCTCAACAACCAGAAGACACTGGATGCCAGGAACAAGGAACTGAATGAAAAATTAATAAATTTGCAAGGACTTCGGAACGTGGGTCCAGTAGTCACTAAGGAGCTAAGACCCGAGGCTCTATCAATACAAAGTGCGGAGCAAACCGACCTGATAATATTCAAGACTCTGCCGACAATCGATAGGAAGCAGGAGGCATACAGAGCTTGAAGGAACCTGGCATGTACGTACGGCCATGAAGAACATAGAACATTTCCAAGCAACAAACAAGTACTTTGTGTGTCTTTCGATCATAAAGTCTAAAATACAGGGAGCCGCAGCAGATATTCTTGTTACACATAACACGATATTCAATTTCTATGCCATTATTAATAGGCTGGATTATGTGTACGCCGACAACTACCGGAAATAAATCAAGGGAAATACACCCTGTCGGAAGTCTTTGATGAAGTAAACAAGCCACTAAATCTAGTCTTCAGCAATAAAGAAATGGAGAATTGTAATTCAGGAGAGGGATCCTTTACGCAAACAAGCCCAAGGATCTAGAATCAGCCTACGCTGTGACTAGCAGCATTATGCCATCAGATTCAGCAAACAAGACGAGAACAAACCCGACAGCATCTTCATAAACGGAACTTCGAACCACCCAAATACCGCCCTAATGTACAATACGCCCAACGACCTCATTACCAAACCCAGCAGAAAGAAGAACCAGCGGAAGTGGATCCTTCGACCAGAAAATATGCCCGGCAGAATAACCCATTGCGGCAATCGATGGCCCACCAACCGCAACAGCGATATTCCCAGCATCATAGACAGCAGAGGCTCAATAACGCCAGGAATCCAGACAACGACTCCATGGTGGGGAATATAAGTTTAGTTCCAAAACAGAGGGAATCTTTTTTAAATTAATGCATGGGTTGCCCACATTAGTACTAAAGAAAACAACAGTGATTATCGCTTACTAGTCGATACCGGAATAACCCACAACTATTGTACCATAAAGTAAATATCGACCTAAGTTTCAAAATTTGTTACAAAACCCATACTAAAACTATCCACGGGATTAGTCAGACAAAAGCGATGAGATGAGATGAGATGAGATCAGATATGATGATTCATATACTAGGCACAGGGTCAGATGCTATGAAATACAAAAGGAGAGGAGTTTGATTTATTGATAGGATTGGACGGGTTAAAAGAGCTAACCGCCAAGATAGACCTAAAACAAATTGGTCTTAACCACTGAGATAAATAGCAGTAGCTCAAGAGCAAATTACTTGTTAGGGGATGAAGAGTACAGGAAACAAGTAGATAAATTCATGGAGAGGAACGAGAGGGTATATAAAGATCTGCCATATGCAACTAATATAGTAGCAACGATCAGGACGAAAACTGAGCAAGCAATATGGTCAAAACAGTAACCATATCAAATAGCAGATCACCAATCATCGGCACTACAACCGAAATCCGGTCTTGGCCTTATTTAACAAATCTCTCTACCGATGCCGATTTCGAGCCGATGTCATCCAGTTTGGCACTCCCAGGCTCTGGGCGTCCTGGTCTACGCAATCCCTCCATCGCAGACAAAGTCTGCCGCGCTGTCTTCTTCATTCATACTGCCACAAAGGACTATAGCGTTTGAAATAATAGTGAAGAAGAACGTGTGATTCGAACTGACGCTATGACAGTTTGAATCACTAAAAATTGTACCTAAGCGTTACCCATCAGGCTACTGGCCGTGTTTTGAATTTGATTTTTAAACTCGACTGTACTCCACTGATGTGAATTGTTATGTTATCGCTAAAGTCGCGATGTATTTTCTGATGTATTTTCTTATTCGATTTTTCGTTGAGTGCTCTCCACTATTTTGCTTGTGAATTGTATGTATCTGTTAGACTCGCCACACTACTCCCTCCGCAATAACTTCGTTATGATCAGATTCGTATGCGAACGACGCGACGTAGCGAACGAGAGAACGTCGGAGGCTGTGCTCTATGCGGAAGTCGTGATCATGTGTGAAGTTCTGTTTACTATGGGAAAGTGTATGCTGTGTGTACAGATCACGTCGTAGTCACCAATTATCATCATCATCATCGGCACTACAATCGGGAACCGGTCTTGGCCTTATTCAACAAGTCCTGAGGCTTGTTAAATTTTCCATAATGATTTGTTTTTTTTTTTTTTCGGGCAAGGTCATTAGTCTTGCGCCAGAGGCTCCCCGACGGGGAATCGAACCCCGGTCTCCCGCGTGACAGGCGGGTATACTGACCAGTATACTATTGAGGAGCTGGTCACCAATTATAGCGTTTGAAATAATAGTGAAGAAGAACGTGTGATTCGAACTGACGCTATGACAGTTTGAATCACCAAAAATTGTGTAGGCTACTGGCCGTGTTTAGAATTTGATTTTTAAACTCAACTATACTCCATTGATGTTAATTGTTATGTTATCGCTAAGGTATACGGCTCTGATGTATTTTCTTATTCGATTTTTCGTTCAGTGCTTTTCACTATTTTGCTTGTGAATTGTGTGTGTGTATCTGTTAGAGTCGCCACAGCACTTTCCGGACAGGCTCCTCTTCACTCATTCGAGCTAGGTGTTCCGCCTACCGGAGTCTATCGAGCTTGATTTTTCTTATAATATTAGCTTCAAGGTAGATTGTGTACAACTCATGGTTGTAGCGTTTCCGGAATCGTCCTCCCTCACATACGGGGCCAACAATTCTCCATAAGACCTTTCTCTCGAACGCGGCTAAGAGTTCAGAGTGCCTGTTATTAAGCACCCAGGTCTCGGATCCATACATGAGTGGTAAGACCATGGTCTTGTACAGTAGTAGCTTGGATGTTCTGGATTTAAAAAACCTTCATAGATCATAGTAGGCTTTGTTGGATTTGATCAGCCGTTCGCGTACTTCTTCTTCCATATTGTTATCGGCTGATACTATTGACTCAAGGTAGTTAAAGGATTGCACTACTTCAAATTCGTGCTCCACTACCCTGATAGTTTGACCAACGTTAGGTCTTCTCTTCGCAGAAGTACCATGTAGCTAGTTTTTTCCTCATTAATGTGCAGTCCCAGTTTTTGTGCCGCCTGCTCGATCTGGGTGAAGGATTCCTGTACAGCCGATTCGGTTCCACCGATGATGTCGATGTCATCTGCGCAGGCAAGTATTTGTCTGGACTTGGTGATTATAGTCCCTCTAGCTGTAATGCCAGAGTCACAGATGCTTTTTCCAACGCCAGGTTGAAGAGAAGGCAGGCCAGACCGTCCGCTTGTCGGAGTCCATTAAAGATGTTTATTGGTTTGGACAGCAATCCGGCTATTTTTACTTGACTAGTTACGTTGGTCATGGTCAACCAACAAAGTCGTATCAATTTGTTTGGAATGCCGAACTCTCTCATGGCATTATATAGTTCTGGCTACCCTGGCAGCCTTAAAGTCTATAAATAGATGATATAATGAAATCTTAAATTCCACACATTTTTTCATCGCCTGCCTAATGATGAATATCTGATCAATCGCTTATTTGCCTGGGATGAAGCCACACTGATATTGACAAATGATGGCTTTAGCGTATGGGGCTTCCCGATCTTGTAGGATAGTGGAGAGTTTGTTATGCCCCTATAGTTGCTGCACAGTATGATATCTCCCTTCTTATGTATGGGGCAAATTATACCACGACGCCAATCTTCCGGTATCTCCTCTTGCTCCCATACGTGCAGCACGATCTCATGAAGCTCGTGATGTAACGCGTGATATACTCATAGCATCGAAAGACATGACCGAACATCGCTCCCATTTGAAGCAAGTGTTCGAGCGCCTCAGATATTTCGGCCTGGTAATTAATCCAGACAAGTGCCACCTCGGACAATCAGAAGTCAAGCATCTTGGCTATTGCATAAACGGCCAAGGCGTCCGCCCATTACAAGACAGGGTGGACGCATTAATACAGTTTCCTTGCCCCACGATTGTGCGAGAACTTAGGCGTTATCTGGACATGCTAAACTTTTATCGCCCAACGCTTCGAAATGCCGCGCGGGTCCAGGCTCCTCTGAACGAATACTTAATAGGAGCCAAACGACAAGCGACCAATTCAATGGACCGAGCAGCCGATCAAGCATTTCGCTTATCGAAAGAACAGCTGGCGAATGCAACTTTACTTCGACATCCCATCGAAGGAGCCCCATTGTCCATACAGTGTGACGCTTCCGACACTGCAATTGGGGCCGTACTCGAACAAGAGTGCAACGGTAAATGGGAAGCGCTGGGTTTCTCCTCAAAGAAATTGAACCCGACCCAGTGACGTTACAATGCCTACGACAGGGAGTTACTAGCGATTTACTGCGCAGTAAAGCACTTCCGGCACATGGATGAAGGACACCAATTAACGATCAAAACTGATCACAAACCATTGGTGTATGCCTTCCAAAAGAAAGTGGGAAACTCGTCCCCGCGACAGGAACGGCACCTGGACTTCATCGGACAATTTAGCACCCGAATTGAATATGTTCCAGGAGCACAGAACGTAATTGAAGACGATTTTTTGCGTATCGATGCAATTAAACTCCGTGCGCAAACCGATGGTGCCGACTTGGCATAAGCGCAAGGAGAGGACCGTCAACTCGAGTCCCTACTGAAAGCGGAGACAGCACTAGTTTTGCGTAAACTCCCTTTCAACGACTCAAAAGACGAAGTCTGGTGCGATGTTTCGACAGAGGTCGAACCCTTACCAAGTCATAATCCTTGGTCGATTGCAATTTGTTCCAAATTCACCGTTAATTGACTACCCGCATGTATGTGGAAATGAATCGTCTTTACTTTTTCCACCCCATGTTAGGGTCAATGTTAACGGTAAACCAAAAACAAATTGGGGGAAGTGTTGTTGTTTTTAATTGTAAATGGTATTTTGGGCAAATCGTACAGATTAGGGTTGTTGGGCAGGTGCGATTTAATGTAGGGAATCGAGAAGTTTTTTGCATCGAACTGCAATGGAAGTTTTGGCCACAAAATTTCAAGTATTTGGAATGGGATTTTGTATTTTAAGGGAGTAATAATTTTCTAATATGTGTCTATTTCATGGTGGGAATGTTATTTTCGGGCTTAAAATATATTATGCAGAGGATATGAGTTAGAGTTTCAGGTGGATTTTAAGGGGGGTGATAATTAACTCGAGTTAATTATATAACACGCCCCATATAAGGAAACTGATAACCAGTGTCAGCACCCCGTTTATAATGTATGCAGCTCACATATGAGTAGCCACCGCACAGTATAAGTCGCACATGAGGGGAGTGAACTCAGCACATAGGCTGGCATCACTAAGAGTATGGTGGGCATTCCGAACAGTATCCGAAGACGCCATAAATGTTTTGGACGGGAGGAAACCACTTGACATTGCAGCTAAAGAAAGAATCGTCGGAGAATGCGGTCACAATTAGAGCTCTCAAGCCTAAGAGAACGGCAACGAAGGTGGGACTCTTCCAGCAAAGGAAGATGGACCCATACCATGATACGTGATATAGCAAGATGGGTGAAAATAAAACATGGCGAGCTGAATTACCACCTGGCTCAGCTGATATCAGGACATGGATGCTTTCGGGAATACTTGCACAAGTATAAGCATGTGAATCACCCACACTGCTTGTATTGCTAAGGCAGAGTAGAAAATGCGGAAAACGTACTCACAGAGTGCATGAGGTTCGAGACCGCACGAATGATTTTGGAAGGACATATGAGAGAGACAGTTACACCGCCAGGAGTAATAGAATATATGCTGAGTTCAAAACAGGCATGGTCCGTCCGTAACAAATGGTATTCTACGTGACATGATGCAGCAGTTGCAACGCGGCGAGCGGAGTAACAGGTAAACTCCGTCCCGCATCGTTATGGAATATCTAAAAGAAAGTTCCGCGGAGATCAACGGGAATATGAGCCTGGCGGGAGGTGGTTTTAGTCGTTAAAAATCTGGCATGACTCTGGATCGGTACAGGGGTATCTTTTGAAAAATTCCACCTTCTAACCGAAACAAAAAAAAAAGATAGGGTCCCAAAGCCCAGCCGCCCGGTGAAATACCACCCCATTAAGCTATAGGCTTCATAAAAAGGTTGAGAGAAATCTTTGAGCATCTTGCGGACCGTGGCTGATGAGGCCAGTCGAACAAAAATCGCATCTCAGGGCGCTGACTCGGCGCTATATGTTCGCCTTTCTTGGGAAAAGTACTATGTCTCATTAGCTTCTATGTAAATTTTCAGCTCGATTTGTCTGTTAGTAAACATTTGAGAGCCTACTGAACAAGACGCCGCGAAATGAAAAATAAACGACTTCACATGACCTCGTTATGTTGTAGCTTTTTTATAAAATTATTTTCGCAAAAATGGTTTTGGGAACTTATTCTACACACATAAGCTATCAAAAAATGAAAAAAAAATCGATTTCTTAAAACTCCCCTTAAAAGTAAACGATGTGGGGTAACCATCGGATTTAAATTTACTGCCTTCACTGGGATCTTTATTTGATCGCGCCTGTGTATTTTTTACTTTACAAGAGCGTAACAGGATTCGATGCAATTTATATTAACACAAGCGTCCATTCACGATCAACAATAGCAATGATAATTTGTATACCTCATCATATCGTTTCTATGGAATTGGTGTTCATTATTGCGAGTAACACAATCTGTGTTATTTGTCATAGTGTTTTCAGATGTGGTACCTAGATTCTAGGATTTAACTGCATATGCATTTTAAGCTATATAATAATATAATAACTCCAAAAATTGTGCGAATTTGACTAAAGGCATATTTTGGTTTTCGGATAGGACATGTGGTAAGAAATTACCCCTCAAAGTTATATAGGTGTCCAATGAAGACTCAAATTTAATCGAAAAGATTAGGGTGTTCGAAACGAAATGTCTCAGAGCTTGTTTCAGATTATATCGAACACCGGAATCCGGCTATAAAATGTACTATCCAAACGAGATTTTACTTGATGACCCCTACATAAACAGGGTCGATAATTTTATCACCAAATTAATCAGAGAACATATTGCGAGAGAAATAACCTCATTCAATGACCTAATTTTCGGGGGTCATTACACAAATACTATGTGGTGGCGAACGGACGGCCAAGTTGCTGGAAGAGGAGTGGTAGAAGACGCCAAGCAATTGTCTAAGTAGAAGAGATGACGCCAAGCGGTGGCTCAAGTGGAGGAGATGACGCCAAGCGGTTGTCCAAGTAGAAGAGATGACGCCAAACGGTGGCTCACGCAGATGAGATGACGCCATGACGCGGTGGACCAAGTAGAGGAGATGACCTAAAACGAGTGGCTCAATCAAGCAGGAGAGACTGTTAATAATGAACAGCGCATGCTGGGCTTGGAATGACTTTTATTACTGTAATTTATTTCATGTGAACCGGATGCGTCGGTGATGAAGGGCTGATAATTACTGACTAAAAACCGTTGGTCCCATTTGAAAAAGGTGACAGTCGGATGGCGTCCCTAGGTGATGATACATTGTCAGCTGGCGGCTAACAGGCATGTGGTGAATATGCTGAGAGGTGAGTGTACTAGACGGTGAACGTACTACATTCTCCGCGATATTTGTATATGCGAATCCTCAACATTATGTATTTAAGAGAGTTTATCGCGCCGAGGAAGAATTCATGGGGTTTAGTTTAATAATCATCATCATCGGCACTACAACCGGGATCTGGTATTGGGCTTACTTAACAAATCTCTCCACCGGTCCCGATTTCGAACCGATGTCATCCAGTTTGGCACTCCCAAATTCTTGACGTCTACGCCATCCCACCATCGCAGACAAGGTCTGGGGCGCTGTCGCCTTTCATACATCCTGCCACAAAGGACTCAGTTTAATAATATCTTCCCATAAAGACTGGGATGATATTATTAAACAGCACTGTGGTGTAGGTTTGTAGTGCGCCAGCAAGGGCGCCGAGTTCACTAAACCTTCCACTGCCTAACATCACTCGGACTATCGTTCACCAACAAGAAATAAAATAAACACTCAGGAAACTGCTGTTTATAGATGATTTTTAATTCTTCCTTTTATTTGTTCACATTTAACAAAGATTTGAGGTGAATCGAAAGACTTAAACCAACAAGGAGAATCTTTAGCACTTCGATGTAATCTGTTTGTTGATATAGATATATTCACGCCACTATTGTAATATTTCTTAATAGGTTCTATTTTATTCACATTAGTCTCTTACAGCACGTTTAGTTGACTTTAAGTTACATTGTTAGTTCACGATTAAAACGAACTCGTTACCCACAAAGCGCTTTATTCATAACACCAAACTAAGCCTACTCGTTATGAGATACACGTCTGAACTTAGGAAAAAAACTCGATCGACTCGCGGGTGGCTTTCGCGTCCCCGTGCGCGCCGGGGAGCGGGAGTGGCACGACCTGCCCGATCGGCGGATGTAATAGGACTCAATCGAGGGTTGAAATCTGGGTCTTGATTCACCCCCGATTCGGTGGTGGTGAATATCCTCTCGGCTAAGGATATGTTTACCTACCACAAGAGAAACGTAAAGCCTCTCTTTGTGGAATGGAAAACCAGATCTCGCAATGAAGATCATGCTATATGCATGTATGGGTGATCGTACAGATGACAGTGTTTATCGATGTATTTGAGCAAAGGATAAACGAAACCTGAAACGAGGGAAAAAGAACAAAGGGAGAAGCGACCTAAGGCATCGGTCTGTAATAAGGGTCGGCTAAATAAATAAGCTGCAACTCATTAGGTGTGAAATGCATTTGGGATACATCATACAATTTGTATATTGTATCTTTGGTCGTTGTAAGGGAACGTAATCTTTATTTGCATTTGTTGATGCTATTGAATTCAATCCGGCAGCTATGCGTGTAGTTGATGATTGTTTGGAGATTCAAACAAAGGAGCATTTCGGGGTAAAGTGCTTGCAGCTGTATCAATAGCTGCAAGTCATTGCGAAGCAAATTAGATGGTTACACAATGACGGTTTGTATAACATCTATCATCATCATCATCATCATCATCGGCACTACAACCGGGATCGGGTCTTCGCCTTATTTAGCAAGTCTCAAAGTTTGTTAAATTTTCCATAATAATTTATTTTTACGGGCAAGGTTATTAGCCTTGCGCCGAGGTATAACATCTATGCCAATTGTATATCGCATCTAAGGCAACTCAAGGGTCGTATTCTAGTGTGAGTATTTACACTAAACAAGAATTCAGTTCTAGGTCGCTAATGCAGAGATGCATTGATGCATGCACGAATGCCCTTGTGGTAGAAATTCTTTACAGGAATTCCTAGATAATGCGTTGAAAGCATTAATTGCCCTTGAGAAGGGAAATGTTTCAGGTATGCTGGTGATTGGGATTTATGATGTTTGGAACAGAATTCTTATAGGGAATTTTGGATTCGAATAAATGAATGAAGGTAAGAATTCTCTTCCAGGAGCTTTTAGCTAAATACATTTGATAGTTTATCGGAACCGCCACACACTAACTAGCCTTGTGAGTAGGGTGTTAGAATATACTCACAGCTTGGCCGGCTTGTCGTACGAAGCGACTAAAGGTCGAGTGATAGATGGGGTCCCAACGCCCTACGCCCAGTGAAATACCATCCCATAAGCTATAGGCACCGTGAAATGGTCGAGAGAAATCCCTGACCATCTTTCGGAGCTTGGCTGGTGCACCGGGTCGAGATGAGGCTGGACTAGGTGATAGTCTGTTGCCAAGGTGAGATACCACCCCGTCACGATGTACTTTTCGCGATATCGTCGGGAAAAATCTTCGACTATGTTTCGGATGTATGGCGGATGGCCATACATACATAAGTCATGATGATACCTTCTGAGATAAAGAATTCCGCAGGTAAACTAGTTTTCCATTCGGATCTCCAGGGGGACTATGTCAGGGGGCACATCATCCAAATATTATGATAAATAACCGACCTTTAAGAAATACATCATCGCATAATCCGGCTCGTTTTCGGGGCTCTGTCGACTTTCGACTGATAACGTCATTTTGTAATATCAGGGGGTTCCACCAATATGAAACAGCGAGACATGATATCCTTGCCCTAACTGAAACCCAGGTAGATTCGTGAACTGATTCTACATATCTTCGTTACTCAGAATACGACTCACATTCGAGTTTCCGTTTTAAGGGTGGAATGTGCGTCTTCGCGCGGTCCAATCTGTGTTGGAACCCAATAACATGGACATCGTGTAGTTTTTACACCGGAAGGATAAAGAAAAAAAATTGATATTGTATAATTCAGAGTGCTTGCGCGTAAGTTAATGTAAGAATGGTAACTATAAAATAGAATTTAACATTTAGTCTTAGGTAAAATCTGTAATTGTATTGGAATATGGTAAATGTGGACTTAAAACGAAAAAAAAAATATCACGTGGTTAAGGGTCGTGCTGGGGAATTCTGTTAAATTTGTTGTCTTTACCGCTTATCGAATGACGATCGATTAGCGACATTTTTCGAACGTCTTTCACGTACCGTCGAGTGGATACAGAGCAACCACCCGGCTTCTGAAATTTTTGTCCTTGGAGATTTTAATGTACACGACTCGGCTGGTTGGTACATTCTAACAGAAGCGATGACGCTGGCAGGCTAGCGGAGATGTCCACTGTTAGCCGCAATTCGACTCAACTCGTGGAGAAACCTACACGAGTGCCGGATACCCGAGGTGATTATGCGAACACCCTAGATCTATTTTTCACATCCGAGCCGAGTGTTTATTTCTGTGGAAGTTGACGCGCCACTGGGAAATTCAGATCACTGCTTGGTATTGGTATCGCAACCACTTGCATTTCAAGAATAACCGACCCCGGGGTACGAGGAAGTATGGGGCTACCAACTGCGACGCTTTGCGCGATTTGTTTGCATTCTCTCCATGGTCGGAGGTGTGCTTTGGAGACACCGATGTTAATGCTTGCGCTGAGTCGGTCACAAAGATTATTCTTTTCCATCAAACGAAGTTCATCTGATAAGCTTTGGTTTGATAAAAAATACGAGCAGATTACAGCGGTAAAAAATAGAGCTTTTAAACAGTGGCGCTCCAATCCCACCAAGGTTAACAGAACGAATTTTGTTAGAATTAGAAACGCGTGCAACCAGGCGATTGATACCGCGAAGAAAGCTTACAACGATAGACTGACCAATATATTCCTTGAGTGCCCAACTGGTTTCCGTCCCTTCTGATCAATGGCAAGGGCTGTCAGTAATAATTTCGCTTCCTCCCCTTTTGCCCAGTTAGTGATGGCCAGCGGGACACTAGTCACAAATTCAAAAGAAAAAGCTAATGTTTTCGCGATGATTTGGGATTTGAGGTTCCCCTCGCATAGTTTAAATGCGTTCTACCTGGACTGGACTGTAAGAAGGCAACAGGCCCGGACGGAATACTAGCAGTAGTCCTTGAGAACTGTGCTCCAGCATCGTCGCCGGTTCTTGCCAGGTTCTTCCGCTTATCTTATGCAGGTAGCATATTTCCTACCTGCTGGAAGGTGGACCAAGTTCATCATCATCATCATCATCGGGACTACAACCGGGGATCGGCCTTGGCCTTATTTAGCAAGTCCTGAGGCTTGTTAAATTTTCCATAATGAATTGTTTTTTCCGGGCAAGGTCATTAGTCTGGCGCCAGAGGCTCCCCGACGGGGAATTGAACCCCGGTCTCCCGCGTGACAGGCGGGTATACTAACCACTATTCTATCGAGGACCCCGAGTTCAGCCAATCCCAAAGAAGGGGAAAAGGTGTCTCTCACGAAATTATCGTCCGATAACATTACTGTCTATGTTATCTAAGGTAATGGAAAAGATCATCAATGCTGAGTTACTTAAGTATTTGGAGTTGGGGAAAAGGTGTCTCTCACAAAATTATCGTCCGATAGCATTACTGTCTATGTTATCTAAGGTAATGGAAAAAGTCATCAATGCTGAGTTACTGAAGTATTTGGAGTGCAATGAACTTCTGAGTGATCGTCAATACGGATTCCGTGGCTGGCGATCCACGGGAGACCTTTTGACACTTATAACCGATATATGGACATTTGCGATTGACCGGCATGGTGAGTCAAGGGCGGTCGCATTGGATATCTCCCAGGCTTTTGACCTTTTGACCGCGCCTGGTACGGAGCGTTGCTTAGCAAGCTTCGTTCATGCGGACTTTCCCAGCAGTTTTGCGACTGGACGAAGAGTTTCCTCGAAAATCGATCGATCCTGGTTGTTGTGGACGACGAGTGTTCGGATCTGTATCCTGTTAACTCTGCGGTGCCTCAAGGTTCAATTTTGGCTCCAACCTTGATTTTGGTTCACTTATATGATTTGTTGAAGTCAACGGATAACAGTTTTGCGAATGATAGTACGCTTATTTCCTCTTTTTCGAGTGATCAGCCGATTAGTGCATAAACGTCACACCAGCTGAGATGTAGCCAGATCGACTCTCTAAATCGGGATCTGGATAGGGTCGTGGAGTGGGGAACAGCCAATTCCGTTGAGTTCAATGCAACGAAGACACGATATACAACATTCACATGGAGAAGTGGATTATCGGTTCCACAGATGATGATGAATGGCCAGGCCCTCGAATCTGGAGAAAGTTTGGAATTGGTCGACTTGAAATTGGTCGGTCTGTGGGAATGTATCATGGCATAAACACGTGCCGAACATCGTCAGGTCCGCCTCTGGAAAGCGAAGTTACCGTTTTAGAGCCAAGAAATATTTTACTCCGGTCAAACTTTGTCTCCTGTATAAATCTCAAATTAGACCGGCACTTGAGTATTGCTCTCATGTTTGGAGTTCTGCATCTAAACATACCCTCGACCTAGGAACCTAGGAGCAAAATAAGCGTGAACTGAAAAAAAAACGAAATGTCACAGAAGGCTCTGAAAGATCATCGTTGTGTGCTAACCCGTTCTGTGAAGGAAAAGTCAGCCCCACGGGGAGAATGATAGGACGGGCAATGGTCTATTTTAGTACGGAAGTAGAGTCGTGTGATCTGCTATCCATCTTTGGATCTATTTATTGGTCTGTCGGAACTTGAATGTTCATGACATCTCTAACTCGTTTATGCCACACAACTTTGCGTATCCTGTATGCCAGAGTATCGGAACCCTGATACTTTCAGGATATTACATCTCATTTGGCGTAAAAATGACAGACCACCTTGCCCGGAGGGATCAAAATCCTCTAAAATAAAGCCTCAAACTTATTCAATTGAAAAAAAATTAATAACTAACTTACTCACTAGCTGTCAACTATCATTTGAACCCACACATAACACATAACTGCAAGTGGCCCAACTGATATACTAGTATATACATATATATATATAGAGGATGAAAACTGTAAATTATATATATTTGTTTACGAGTATCTACTAGAAGATAAGCCCTTAGGTACTCACTCTTGAATGATGTCGTCCTCGGTGTTTAATTCTTTGGCAGTTTTTTTCTTGGCGATGTCCTCACTGGCACTGGCGGCGTTTAAACCCGCACTGGAGAGACCTTTTCCTTCCACAAATTCAGTCCTTCCTTCGTCACTCTGGAAATTTGGACTTTCACTGTCAACTTCTGGCAACACAGATATAGTACGTTCACTAACCCTTTCTGCTAAATCACTGGCAGCGACTAAAGTGCCGGACGCATCCTTATGGACCGTTGTTTCACGAGGTTCACTTAGGTTATGTCCACCTTTACTGTTAGTTAATACCACTGTTGCATCAATAGGATGTGTAGGTAATGTTGGAGATTTTTTGACCACTTCTCCAAATGCATCATCTATGGTGCCAGTTGCCAATGAGCTTCTGTCGGTTTTCTCAATAATTGTTGTAACGCTATCGGACTTTTCAAAAGGAGGCGGTGAGCCCGATATTCCGTCCGTCATCCTTCCCATGTCATTCTCTAAAGTTTTGAGGTCGGTTAGGTTCTCATTTATGGTCTTGTGTATTTCATCAGTCGCCTCGGTGACAGTTTTTTGAATGTTTTCTAAGGTTTTGGTTGATTTTTCTAAGATGGCAGCTGGTAAAGTCAATTCCTCTTGTCCCGAGAGTAGTTGTCCTGAACTTGTTGTTCTGGGAAGTTGATTAGCCAAGACAGTGCTTATTTGTACCGGTTGAGCTGCTATTGCGGCCGTCGTCATAGATACTACGTTTGCCTTGGTTAGTGGAACGAGTTTACCGTTACCAGTGTCGTCGGTGTCTTCACTGTTCTCATCTCCGGTCTCAGTGTCTTTCAACTTTTTACTGAGGTTGCTATCACTGCGCTTTTTCAGAAGGTTGAGCTTGGAGCCAATGGAGAGTAGTGTTACCGTGGACGGTTGCCGTTTGAGCGGCTTGGTTTCAGATGCATCTTTGACAGTTTTATCATTTTCTGATCGGGTTTTTGTCGTCGGGTCTTCGCCTTTCGGCAGCTTTGTCTTGCTGGATGGTGTTTCCTTCTTATTGTTGTTTACGGGTTTTCCAGATGATTTTTTATCGCTGGTCTTTCCGAGTTTTGTTGCAGCTGGTGTTGAGGTACTAAGGGAAGACGCGACTTTCCTGGTTGGTATCTTTGTGGATGAGGATGGAAGCCGAGATGTGGATAATTTTGCGGTTGATTTCTTTAAATCCTTCCTGTCTGATGTTCGTTTTTTAACACTACTTGGAGAGGGATTTTTGGCACTCACTGGTTGTTTCCGAGAATTAGTTTGCTTTGGAGGTTCATGTAGCTGCTCCGTTTTTGTGGTTGCCTTTGAGTTTCGCGATGTACTATTTGAAGGGACTCGTGCAGGAATGCGCGATTGGGACTTCCGTCGAGCAGATGCCGATAGATTGGGTACAGATTTAGTTGTCGCAGCTTTGTCAGTTCTTCCTTTTTTTCGAGGTTCAGGGCTGCGTGAGTAGGATTTGCTACGACGTTCAGGAGCTGGTGATTGTGGTTTTCGCCCTTTTTCACTTCTTATACTTAACCTCGAGTTAGACCGTGAGTTTGCTATATTTTTTGCATCCTCCATTCGGGAATTTGGCCGTGAACCGGCACGAGAAGTTGTCCGTGACGCAGCTCGAGAAACTTCGCGAGTTGATGCCCGTGATGGTGAACGGGAGAAAGCTTTATTTGAGTCTGTTCGGGAGTGTGGACGGGATTCACTTCTTGAATCAGATCGGAGGTCAGGTCGGAGAGTGTGTCGTGGTGGTGAGAGACTGGATGAGAGTTTTGGAATAACTCCCTTAAAAGGCGAATTCGACCGTGAGTTTACTCGAGAGTCCACTCGAGAACCCATTCTCGAGTTTGATCTGGAAACATCACTAGCACTATTACGAACGGGGATTTTTGAATGTGGCTCGTTTTGTTGTTGGGCATCTGTAGTTGTTGAACTTTCATTATCGGGTGTTGGAAGATCCTTATTTGGAGTCCCAATGATTGGGGATAAAGTCGTGGGCTTTGCTACTTTCCGTTCTGATTTCGAAGGTATCATTGGCGATGTGGGAGATGAGCGAACCAATCGGCTAGATAGTTTTGGTGGTTTCAAAAGAGTAGTCGAGCTTCTACGGAAGCTAAAATCCGATGTAGTTACCGAACTAAGATTTGAACTTCTTCTATTTGAGGCAGTGGAGCTTCTACGTTCCGTTTGTGTCGAACTTCTTCTTTCGGGGGATGAGGAACTGGATCTTCGGTGAATAGCAGCAGACCGTATAGGTGATAATATAGGTTTTGATAGGTCACCAACGCTAGCCCAGTTCGAGGGGATGGGAATACGTGATGCGGAATCCGCACTACTTATAATCCGTAGAAGGCCTTTTTGTTTTCTTGTTGGATTTTTATTGACGAAAATTGGCCTCGTCGGGGCGGTTAATCTAGGAATAGCTGTACGATATGGGTCGGTTATGAATGGTAAAGTCTCACAGCTTTTCACTTTGGTTTTTTGAGATAGACCCGTGGGGATTTGTGGCGCTGAGGAAAGGGGGTCTTTTTCACTCTGAAGAATTCCTTTGTGGGGGGCCATTGGAATATGCATCGGTCCATGTTTTCCCGACATATTAAACTGTACTGAGGGTCTTGGGAAATCTTCTGGCCCAAAAATGCTTGGTAACTTCAACTGGGATGTAGATAATGACTTCTGTTGCAGTGTTCTAGGCTTGGCGATGGGCTTCGTTGTTGCTTTAATTAATTCCGCTGTAGAGACGTCGTCGCGTTCTTTAAAACCATATCCAAGGAACGGGGATATTCGACCTGTTTGTGAAAGTTTTTGTGGACTTGGCGATCGTGAAGAGTGAGGCGATTTCTCTGTGATGATAGTGAACGACTGTTTCTTGTGAGTTCGTGGAGCGGATACCCTGAAAAGGTGAGGTGGTTTTTGTATAAAATGCGGACTTTTTGTTTTGTAACGTACCTATGAGCTGCTCCAGTGGCAATAGAGTCTGTAATTATAATCGGAGACACTTGTCGAGATATTGGCTGATGAAGCGCCGGGTCTGGTGGAGGTGGCGGTAAAGTTAGGGGGGTTCTTGGCAGTGGTGGCAACGGGGGAGGAGGAGACGTCGGTATTGGCGGCTCGGAATCTATCGAAACGGATCGCTGTAGTGATAATATTTGGGGTGGTCTTTGGGGAACTGGTGGGGTTCCTGATAGTCGTTTTTGCTCTTCGCTGCTACTTGACCCATTCGAATCGTGAATCATTGATGCTAGTGGTGAACTCGCCGATGGTTGTAATGCTGTATGCTTGATCGAAAGGACATTTTTCGAACTGGGTCGTAACTTTGGCATTTTGGTAAATTCTGGATACGCATTCATGGGGCGAAACCATTCGGTGCTGGAGTAAGAATCGTTGGATATTTGACGTGTATACCTTGGTGGTGGTTTCGGAATATCCGGTGGTGATTCCCTGGAGAAGAACTAAAATTTTATTTTGTGAATATTGTTGTTATCGATTGATTACCTTAAACTGCCAACATTTGATTTGAAGTCTTCTGAAAAATTTGATATTCTTCTTTTAACTTCATTCGTTGGAGTTTCTAACTCATTAAACTGGATAACATCACCAAATGCGACATCTTGTGCTTGGCCGTAGGTTACGTCATCTATCCCGCTGTTTACCATTTCTGGTCTGAGTAACGTAAAATTCGATGTTATTTGAGTTCCGGAACTTGAAGTACTACCACTTTCATTAGCACTCCCACTGTCTGGCAAAATTTGTATGTCGGGACCTAATTTCGGGCTTAATTCGGAAGTAATGTCAGAAAATATTTTAGGTAGTTTTTCTTCTCTCTCCGTTGCGAGGGTTATTGTCCTGTTGAAATCATCTTCGATCGCTGAAGCGAAAGACTCTCGACGAAAACTTCCATATAAGCTGCCATCCAAATGCCCGAGATAACGTTCCGATGGCGAGGGCGGCACTGGATCTCCGAATAAGCTCTGATACTGATTGTCGTAAAAGGTCGTTATTGTGTCACTACGAGTATTTTGGTTTAGAGTAGATGATGGTGACATGGTTTGGTAGTCGTAACTCAATGGAATAATGGATGGTTCTGTCTTTTTCATGCTGTGGTACTGAACAATTTACTAATTGATGGTAACTGAATTCAAAGCAACATAAAATCTGCTGATAAATTTTTGAATATTCAAATTACCTTTTATCTGATGCTGCTTTCCACTGCTATTGTTATACTGGAAACTGATATTTACTCTCTATGTATTCGTGTTCACCGGCTCCAACTACAGCTAGCCAGACTAATTGCATATGCGGGTTTATTGATTCGTAGCTACTCGCCATGTGAAAACGCTTACACTCAGATGGGAATGGTCCAAACATAAGAGTTTCTTTCTTACTGGCTTCAGAGTGGGTGGTGGTGTGTGAAATGAAAACAGAAAATCCAACTTCTTTTGAGGAACGGAGAATTTCGGGCGAATGGAAGCTCCAACAAAAGTAGTATCGAAAGGAAAGTATGAATTGAGTTTACTGTGGTTGCGGGTCATAATATTATTCTTCGTAACTATTTTCCCTGCGAAGGTTCATGTCTGGACGGAAGACGACCATAACCGCCAGTTGAACGGCTTTTTCATTTAATTTAAATATCCTGCTGGTTTTTCTCTTCGCGCGAATGTTTACGGTCGCGGGTTCGTTTGTTCTTTATTTGGATTGCTTTTCTGTATGCATGCATGCATAGCCAGTCAGTCACCTGTAAAAGGTAATTTGAGAACGCTTGTTCAATTACATTGCCTGTGAAATGTAACTTTAAGAAAATGCTTGAATTTTGAATATATGCTTTTGTTATAAAGCTTAAAAAACACACAATTTCCAAAGTATCTTTTCTATCAACGAACCGCACAATGCACAATTTTAAACGGATGACACGCGACTAATTGAGAAACTATAAGCGAATGTTTATGAAGTTGTTTCCGACACCCTACACTCAGAGGCCTACGATGATAAGTGGTTGGCTCGTAATTGCTATTCACAACTCGGAGTACCATCCGAGACTTTTCCGCTAACAATGGTGCATCTTTAAGATATGGGCAGGTTTCTAAAACAGCGTGAGTCAGTGTAGTGTAGACTGAGGGTCTATGTTTGGAGCACATTTCACAATTTAATGATGAATAAATTATCGGCTGGTGCAGTGATTGCCACTACCGGGAATTCGGTTGCTGCTTTGAAGTGAAACACTGTGGCAATAAAAAACATTTTTATGGGACTGTGGTTACATATATCCTATGAGATTGGTATCTTTATAATTTAATTTTATCTTCTGAAACTTTAGCACAAATTAATTAGAGTAAAGATTAGAGTAAGATTTTTTGATGAACTGCTCTAGAAGTTCGAGCATAAATGAAATTGAGCCTCTACCTATACTGCATTCTAAACGCGGCCTAAACCATAAAAAAGATGACACAAATTGATAATTAATCATTTACTGTTTGAAAAATTCCAAATAAAAGCTTTCCACGTATTTAATAGGAAACTATTAAATCCGGTGGCGCCTGTTTATCGATACTGTACGGATTCCATGTCTGAATCTATTTTTTACCTCCATGACAGAAGAAAACTTCAGAGTATTTAGTGATCAGTGAAATTCTTGAAAACGTCTTGTTCTTGTTTTAATGTGTTGATCACGAGAAAGTGATTAGTTCAAAGGAAAATGTTATACTTAATTTCCAGCGACCTGTTTTCTCATTATATCATTCGCAGTATCTTATCGGGCGGTTGGTTGTGAGACATTTTCTTCCTCTCGACAGTAATAGTGTGAAGGTAATTTTTCGATTTGCACTTAAAGGGGTTCTCGATGCAGGTGCTCTGGGAGGTCATTTTTTTATCATTAAGGTCAATGTAGAAATCTGAAATAAAATTGTATTTTGCTATTTTTTGTTGTAGATAAAAGGTGTTCGCTTAAGACGGACACAATGAAAACATTAAATTAAGCGGCAAGTTTTATTCGCCTTCAATAATAAATATTCGATGATTTGATCGACGACAGGAACAAATATCGTACAAATGTTCGCCGTGGCTCCGTGCCGCTTCTTTTCATTTTAGATAACCTGGCAACATAATTGTTAATCGATGTGTCGATATAAGAGACCTTAAAGTTTAGTGGGGCTACAATCTCACTTGTTGGCCTTAATACAAGTAATATAGGAACTTACAAACTAAAATATTGTAGCGAGCTTAGGGTTCGCTGGATTAATTATTTTTAATAAATAAGAGCCGTTAAAACGATTTTGAATTAATGTAACACTTTGTGGCGTTCCTAGCAGATACACACACGACTAGTAAAGAACAACACCACCAAAAGCATGTGGCGGTTCTACGAACCACACAATCCACTATTGGTCGAGATGTCGTCGTTCCGCCAAGGAACACACTCACCTATAGGTAAATTACACTTGTCCACAGACACGTGTCCTTAAAAGTCCTCCACCATACCCGAAACGAAGGTAACATACATCGTGGAGGCAACTACCCCACGTGTCCACAGACACGTGGGTCACAAGTCCGATCAATCGTCCTACGCCTGCACGGCGATCGAAGGACACAACAAACGGACAAACATTGTCTTACCAAGGACATTTAACGCATCGTCCTAAATTCCTAAAAATAATTATATATAATACATCATACAGGCATCGTAAATTCGAAACCCCGATCGGCGCCCCTGTTAGCCAGCGTTACCTGCAAACGTGCAAATATAAACCTTGCCGCCAGCTAAGATACGGGACACAATTACCATTGTATTCCGAAATCCCTTATAGCACCATTGTCCTAATTGCGTTACAGGTTATTAAGCAGCTACACAATGATCCTATGATGCCCCTTTGTTCCGCCCTCTTTTCTCAGTCCCTTTTGACATGACCTTCGCTGCAGGAGAAAACAATAGATCTATTAGCACACGTGCTAATAGATCAACCAGAGAGAAATTCGAGATTCAAGATCCGCGAACACAACCGTCGCGATAATCAGTCATCGAGTAGCATTCACGGAGGTCAGATCCTCCATTCCCACGAGATTCGTTCGTGTGTCGTCGCAGTCGAAATACAGATTCCCAACAAGGGAGTTGAGAGAAAAGTGAACCAACCACCGAAGGTTGCGAGTGTGTCAGCATAATTACGTGTTACATCATACCTTTTATATAAGAGTACCTTTTGCAAAATCGCCACGCGCGTTCCAGTGTAGTGGATCCTGGATTACAAACAATCAAATAAAGAAAAATATAAACAAACCTTATCCCTGTGTTTTTATTAAAGTGCCGTTTCGCTCCGTTGTGCATTCGTGTGAACAGTGTTCGGCGGAATACTTCACCGTCATAATCAAACATTCGACAAAAGTAAAAAAAATATCCGCCAAAAGCACATCCATTAAAGCCGTATACCTTAGCAATAATATACCATTCCCACATTAGTCGAGTGTATTTGAGTTTAGAAATCAAATTCACATACGCGGCAGTGGCCTGATGGGTAAGAGCTTCGGTTCTATCTTTTAGTGATTCTAACCGTGATAGCGTTGGTTCGAATCACTCGATCTTCACTATCGTGTCGCAAACGCTATAACGTTATTAGTCCGTTAATAACAACCGTTACTTTTACCGTACACTTAACGTTTTCTTGACTTATCGCTTCCGTACTTATCGCGTCTTTTACTGCTTACTTCTTACTTCTCTGACTGCGTGCGACGTATTTATACCGTTTCCTCATTCTGATTCAGCGTTTCGTTTCCGTCCGTTCCATAGCCTTGAATGTTCTACTGTTCATAGTCTCCAGTTTTCTAGTACTTTGTTTTGGACTTTCTCGAATATTCTAGTACTGATTGTTATATGCGTCATACTACCCTCCGCCTAGATTAGTTCGTCCCGAACTAAGTTCACTGGTCTCCTGGGTTAACAAAAGTCGCCAGTCGGTCACGATGTACCACTTTCATCTTGGCGTTCGGTCTTCACTGAATCCTATAGACAACGTCGTTAATTCTTGTGAGAATCTTATACGGTCCTTCCCAATGTTGCTGCAACTTCGGAGACTTTCCTTTTTGCCGATGAGGGTTATAAAGCCACACGTTATCGCCTGCATTAAATCCGGATGCGTTGGCTCGAACGTTGTACCTTGTTTTCATCCTGCCACTTGATACCTGGATTTGCTTTCGAAACAAATGATAAATCTCATCGAGGCGATTTCTCCATTCGGCTACGTAGTCTTCGGTCTTATCTATGGCGTCTGGAGGTGTTCCGAATTGCAGATCGGCTGGTAATCGTATCTCTCGTCCAAATATAATTCATGCTGGAGAATGGCCCGTCGTATCGTGATTAGCCCATCTATAACTCATGAGAAAGGTTTGTACATATTTGTCCCAATCTCGTTGGTGATCACTAACGACCTTCGATAAACGCTCTTTTATTGTTCGGTTGAACCTTTCGACCATTCCATCTGACTGCGGATGTAAGGGTGTGGTCCTGGTTTTCCTTACACCCAGTGCCGCACAGATGCCTTGAAATATCTGTGATTCGAAGTTTCGGCCTTGATCGGAATGAAGTTCACAGGGAAGCCCATATCTGCTGATCCAATTATTGATAAGCTGCTTAATGATGGTTGTTGTTTCTTGGTTTGGAATTGGAAGGACTTCTACCCACTTGCTGAAGTAACCCATGAAAACCAACATGTATTTGTTGTTGTCGTTTGTTTTTGGGAATGGTTCTGAGATATCAATTGCAATTCGCTCGAAAGGGGCACCCAGGTTGTACTGCTTCAATTATAAATGGAATATTGTTGTTGTCGTCTACCCATTTTAGCAAAGCTTTGTCAATAGTCTTTTCAAATACTTTACTGATGCTTGGGAGTAAACTTATCGAACGCATGTTCATTGGGTTTTTTGGGATGGGCTGAATGATAGCCGTTTTCAAACGCACGGGGTAATATGCATTATTCAACGCGTTATTAAACAGGACTGTGTATATATATATATATTGCCATTGAGGGCAGGTTCTTGATTACGATGTTACGTACTCCATCTATTCCCACTGACTTTTTGCTTCTTAATGAGTCGAAGATACTCTGGATTCCTTCCCTCGCAATTAAAATGCTATTAGCCGGTGTGGAGTTAGGTCGGTCTCTTCGTATAATACGAGGGTTGCCTTTTATATTTCGGGATTAGAGAACAAAAACAAATATTGATCATCGAAAATCACTTTATTGTTTTTCAAAATATTCCCCATGAAGATCTATACACTTTTGCATGCGTTTGAACCAATTGTCGAACCACTTTTGCCACTCTGATTGAGGTTTCTCCAACACATGCATTCTGAATGCAGCAACCGCTTCTTCAGGTGTCGAAAAACGTTGACCTCTCAGTTTGTTTTTTACGTACGGGAATAAAAAGAAGTCATTCGGTGCCAAGTCAGGACTATACGGCGGATGACCCATCAAATCGATGTTTTGGGTGCTCAAAAATGCAGTTGTCGCATCCGATGTGTGAGAGCTCGCATTGTCGTGGTGAAGAGTGATCCGTCTTCGGCGGTTGGTTTTCCTGATTTCTTGGAAGACAACTGGCAAACAAATGGTTGTGTACCACTCAGAATTGACTGTTCTGTGTTGTTCTAGTGGTACGGTTGCGACATGTTCAGTTTTTCCGAAAAAACAGGCGACCATTTGCTTGGAAGTGCTTCGTGCGCGACCAACTTTTGTTGGATTTGGCTCATCTTGAAACACCCAGACAGTCGACTACTGTTTACTTTCGGGGTCATACGCGTAAATCCACGATTCATCACCTGTCACGATGTCATAGACGTGTTTCGAAGCACCGCGACCGTATTTTTTGAGTATTTCTTTCGACCAATTGACACGAGCCTTTTTTTGGGCGATTGACAAATTGTGTGGGATCCAACGCGAACAAATTTTTTTGACAGTCAAATGTTTATGCAATATTGAATGTGTGCTGGTCCCACTAACGCCTAAGGTTGTCTCAATCTCACGATAGGTCACATGACGATCTTCCAATATCAGTTCGCGCACAGCATCAATGGTTTTCGGAACAAGAACTGATTTTGGACGACCTTCACGAAATTCATCTTGGAGTGAACTACGACCACGATTGAATTCACCATACCATCGAGAAACACTGGTCCTTGATGGAGCTTCATCGCCGAAAATTGAATTAAGTTCATCCATGCACTGTTGCTGAGTTAATCCACGCCGAAAGTTGTAAAAAATAATCGCACGAAAATGTTGACGATTTAATTCCATTTTTGGGCCGAGATGAATCTTTTAAGTTACTGTAAACAACACAAATAGCGCTGGTATGTCAAAACGTTCTGAGTGCGTATAATCTCAAAAATGTCCAACTTTACGACAGAGCTGTCAATTGCCGGATTGCAACACTAGGGTTGCCAAATCCCGAAACATAAGAGGCAACCCTCGTATCGTAGTTTTTATGCCATAACTTGTGTCTCTGGTTTAACTTTGTTTTCCCGCCAGAAGTACATCAGGTTGTTCATCTTGCAACAGGTTGAAAAGATTGGCTCTTCTCTCAGTTCTTATTAGTGAATTTACATTCACGACAAGAGCTTTTATTGATGTTGTGGTTAGAGGGTTTATATTGACTTTTTATTTAGATTGGGCAAGTGCGAGTAGATCTCGTTTATTTGATTTTGCAGCTGTGTCATCTGTCTCTGCAGATTGAGCAGGACCGTGATCACGTTTGCATGCCACCCGACTTAACTTGGGCATACGACCGCTGCGATGTTACGGGCATTGTTGTAGTACGAGCTGGCTGTGTTTTTTGCCGAGTCACACTTCTTGCCATTATTTCTCGGAATTTAGGACATCCTCGATAATTAGCGGCGTGTGCTTCATTCCGACACACTGCGCATTTTAGAAGGGCTTTGTCAACTACCCTTTCTTTTCCCAGAGGGCATTCTTCTGCCTTGTGGTCTTTTCCGCATTTTACGCAACGGTGCTGCATTTCACAGTTCGCCGCTGCGTGACCAAACCTTTGGGAGCGGACACATTGCAGGATGTCTCTGTTCTCCTCCATTTGCTGATCTCTTTTCTTCATTGTTAATTTCGCGGATTTACTTCGCGTCACAATGGAATTTTTCCGAGCACCTTTTCTTTTGTGTGTTGTCGCGTTTTTATCTTCGTCCGCCATCATGCTGGTTCTTTCCAGTTTGTTTTCATTAAAAAAAAAACAAAGGCGACCTGCTATACGAATCTCGAGGTAACTCGATTTCTCCCGTAAACTGGCTTGAACTCGCCTATCGTCGGGTAGGAGTCAGTAACCTCGCAGCCGAGCTAAATGCTGATTTAAGAACTAATTGCTTAACGAGCAATATATTGTTAGTTCTTACTTTCACACTTGGGGCCGAGGTGATATATTTTCCTTTTGTTAGTTGCGAATTTTATTATTTTCCGCGCTTCACTTCACTGTTTATTCATTTATTATGTTTTGTTTTGTTTGTTTGATTTTAAGTTTTTTTTGTTGTTTTGACTGTCTTGTCTTTGTCCCTTTTTTATTATTTTTTATTTTTTATATTGGTCGATTCACTCAGTGTCACACTTCACAACAATTATTTAATACTTTTAATTAGTATACTGTTCGTTTTTAAAGTGCAATAACTGTTAACTTTTTTATTTAAATGCTTAATCAACACACGAAATTAACTTTTTTCCATTTTCATTAGAATTCGCGAGGTTGTCTGCTTTCTATGGCTGCCAAACACAAACACCCAGGACTCAGGACTTTTATCTTTCGATGACTAGAAAATTATCCTGATATAGCCACGCTGCTACATTCATGTGACAAGGCTCTATTTTTGGCTTCATCCTATTCAATATCAAGGTACTATTAAAGTTGGTTATAAAAAGGGCCAACATTAAAGAATATACATTTTTTTCAAACTTTCGAAGTACGAGAAATGTCATCGAAAAGTTACATTGTATTATTATCTCGGACAAAAACTGAGAATTTTTCGGGTTTTCTAATTTGTACTTAAATCAATCGTTGGACACGGAATCTACCAGCAAAACCACTTTTATATCATTAAAAAATACGGTCACACGTGATCATTCAAAATTGGGCACGACGCCTTTAAGACGTTAAAATAAAGTTAGGTTGTTTATATCAACCCTCCGCTGATAAATTTCCCAAGCAAATGACGAGATCCCTACAGTAAGCCTGACGACGTATTGTGCATCCCCTAAAAGGTAAAGAATGACACGGGGGCCCGCCAACAGTAATGACCTAAGATGTCTTATGAAAATTGTTTTATATCAGGGTTGGGGTTTTGCTGTTTCCTGTGTTTCCCATGCCACCTGGGTGTAGGCGAGGTACTTCAGACTTTGGGAATTCCTTCCATGTAACATGAAAGCACCGAAAGTAGCGAGGTGGCCGATATTTCATGTCCGTGTTCTCATAAGCTGTCTACAGTAACACATTGCAGAAGTTTTTAGGCTGTAACGAAATACTTTATAGCAGAGTGTTATTGATTCATTGTGTTTATTTCGCTAAGGGGGAGTCCTCGTAATGTAAGTGCAAAGGTAAGAGGTGTGTTATAAATTAGTGTTATCCTTTTGCTTAAGGGTGACATATTTCGTTCTAAATTTGTTATGCTTTATTATTTTGTAGATATATGTACCGTATTTGTACACTGTATAGGTTTTAAAAAAGATTTATTTCTCTTGTCCATGAATATCCTTATTTTGGAGCGTGTACGCATTAGGGGAGTTATTAATTTACTTATAATGTCAAAGCCCGCATTACAGGCAGTAAAGAGAGGAAGGATATTTGGAGAAAAAGCTGTCAAAAGTATAATAAAAATCATATCGTGTTATTTAGAGAATTCGATCACAATAATAATGAGCCACACAAAACGGCATTCTAACACCATCTCCAGTCAAACCTATACAACCCTACAAGCTTGTTATCGATCGAATTAACAAGCTAATTAAAACTAGTGTTTCTGAAACGAAAAGAAAAACTGAAATCGTGGACGGCGCTTTGTCTAGCGACGCCTCAGTCTTTCCCTTAGAGGACTGTATCTCCGGCAGTGGCCGGCCAACGATGGTTTGGGTCCTAAATCCGTGGATTGTACTTCCAGAGCCGAACTCTGCTCTGGATGAACGGTGTCTTGCCCAGTACAATTCACTGCGACCTGCGAAACCAAAAAAGGGCGAAAAGTGAAAACAAAACAAGCCGTTGTGTGCCGGCACGGGCACGGGTTCGCAAAAAGCCCCACTGAATTAAAACCGCGAAACATTCACCAAAAACTGCTAAATGAAACACTCGGATTGGCTTAGTGATAATTGTTTTTTTATTTTTGAGCACGCACAACTGTTAATCTTCTCACTTTTATATCCTTAATTATAAATACACATTTTCAATTTGATCAACTTATTTTTATGTTTTTAAATTGCTCTCGTTCGTGAGCGCACGGGTTTACGGTATTGTCCGAGATTTCGTCAAAATTCCTCCATGGCAGAGGGTCCAGTTTGTGATTTATGATGGGGTAAATTGTGATTTTGTTTTAGTTTATTCTATTAATCGGGCCATATACAGAGTCGCGGTGCTTCCCTGACAATGTTTACATTTTTGATAATTAAATTGAGTTTGGTGTTCCGACAGGTTATATGCGCACCCCGGTGGTTTAAACTCGACTCCGTTTAGATTAAAGAGCGATGTGCGCTCGATTGTGGTTGAAATTCGACTTCCTAAAATGACTCGTCCAGTGTCTGTCATCCGCTAAGAGTGGTTTTCGTTTTTGAGAGAAACGTGAAATTTCTCCTCACGGTGGCCAATCAGAGAGGATCTCTCTGAGTTGAACACGGCGAGGATGCGTGGTTGTTCGTGTTGCCAGGTCGTGGCAAACGAAAACGAAAACGAAAGAAAGGAAATTGGTGCGAGGGTATCATGGTGGCGTTCATGCAGCTGTGTACATTGTCTGCCCGTCGTAAGGGCGACCGGTGCTGGGAGCAAATGGAATTCTTGCACCATGATGTTTGTGCACGGCATCGTTGATCGGGGAAAGGATGGCATTCCTTATGGTGCGAGTTCTCATGTAGGAGAATTTGATTCTCGACGACTGGGCGCGAGATGCGCGGGCAAGTTTTGTCGGTTGGACAAAACTTGGGGTGACTGTGAATAAGTCAGGAAAATGTGCCGGGCACGTGGATGACAGGGTGCGCCGGCTAACAAGGGCGCCGTTTGGTTTCCCGATTATGTCGCATGTTGGTAATTCTTTTCAGGGAATTATTGTGATGCAACGTATGAGCGAACGATATTTTGTTTTCGAGGAATTTGGATGTTGCCCTATAGCGATACAGTACATGCATGAACGGGGTTTTAGATTTCAGGGAATTTACAATGATGCCTTATGGCTTGAAAAGCTGAATTCTGAGATGCATTATCTGCATGGAATGATGAGTTCAGGTGATGCATCCCTCACGTAATATGATGCCCTTGGGAAGGGTACCGTTTAGAAGTGGTGTCGGCCAACGAAAGGGATTGGGGTTGGCGTTGTGCGCGGTTTGCGGGCGAAATTGTGGCTGGAATTGTGGGTTGGTTCTTACCGTAATATAGAGAACCCATACAAGCCTATTTCTAATTGTTTATTTATGTTGAAAATTTTTAAAATGTTGATTTCCTATCATTTACTATTAGTTCTCTCTACAGCTGGTCTCGTTAAGACCTTTTTGGGGAGCAGTTCCTGTGACGACTCCTGGTGTTCAATTTTTTTTTTATTTACTGCATTTATTTGACCAAAAAATACAGTTAACTTATAATAGATTGGTTACATAATAGGTGTTTACATGTTATTTGTTAACATTTTTCACGCAGTTCTTTTTTACATTTGCTTAGGATTTAATGGGATTTAGATACATTGGTAATTTTTTTTTTTCGTGGAAAAGGTCAGAAGAAAAACCAGGAACTCTGTTTATTTTAACTTAGGCTACTTAAAATTACTTAACATAACTTAATCTAACTTAATCTAATCTTATATACAATTTACAATATTTGATTTGTGGATGCGGGATTTCTCGTTCTGATTGAGGATAGTAAGGGATAAGATCAGGTATGTTCTTGAATGGGGGGGTGCCATTCGGTTCTGTGTTAAAAGTAAGAATCTTGGGGAATGGTTGGATGTTGCTGTATTTGAAATGATTGGGTGCCAGTTCGGTGTTGTGGTACACGACCTCGTTTAGATCGTTAACCAGTCTGCCCGAGGTGAAGGGGGTCCTGATATGGAGACAATTACTGTAGTGAGTTCCCGTATTGGAGGAAGGTGATGGTAGGTCTGTTATTATCGGGTTGGGATTGTTAGGAATGTTTTGTATGAAATTTATCGACAGTTCTAGGATCCGTCTATCCAGTCGTTCGATGCCTGCGGTGTTGTAAAGGTCGTTGTTACTATGGTATCTACCATATATGAGTTGGTTTTTGCGGTGTAAGCCAGTGATAAACCGGAAACATGTTCGTTCAAAAACTCGTAATTTCTCCATTTGGGAGGGTGAGATGTGGTACCATAATGGGCAGGCGTATGTAAGAGTGGGTCTGATTATCTGTTTGTAGATGAGCTGTTTGACCTTGAGAGAGAGGCCTTTAGGTTTCTACAGCACTCGTCTGCAGAGGTTAAGCTGTATTGAGGCTTTATGAAGGGAATTTTTGATGTGGGTTGAGAATGACCAGTCGTTGGAAAGCGTTACTCCCAAATATTTTAGAGTTTTGCAAGGTTTTATGAGGGTGTTATTAAGGTTGAGTTTAATTTTGTTGTGGCATCGTTTAGTGTTGTTTGTGCCGTGAGCGTTTTTTCACTTAAATACAGCCGACTTAAGGAAGAAGTCAATTGTTGACCGTGTCGAGTTGATGAAACACTGGGGTGAAACACTGCAACTGCTCTGCTGCAAACCATTTCACTTTATTGTTACTTTTTGAATAAATAAGGATTGCCTATACATATTGTTGAAAATATATCACACACGAATTTCTTTTGATTTTCTCTTATATATTTATTTATCGATTCATTTCCCTTTTTATTTAAGATTATTTTAGTATTATATTTCACTCAACCACGTTTCCAAGAGCACTTAATTTTGGTTTGACTTCCAAAGCAAAATTTCGCAAACTGATTTCAATTAACAACGAATGAGGACTTTTGAAAATAACGTCTCAAGACACTTTGCGACTTTCGGCACCTGGTGGTTGTGCTTTGGCGGTTGCGACTCGACTCTGTGCATGCGGACGCGGCTGTGGATGAATCTCGACTGACTAATTACTGGCGAGGAAAAGTGGAGTCATAGCTAAAATCGACTCGCTGCCATTTACTAGGAACTTCGAAAAGAGTTGCTATGCCTGTATAGGGGATTTAGTTCCGGGGAATCATCGCCGTATAAGCTGAGTTGGATTCGTTGGTTGTGTGTGCCGGGAAATTGGTTTCGGCGGGATAACTAAGTATGATCAAGGGTCTTGATCGTTGCGATGGTCGTTTTGTGGAAAGGCGACGCATCATGCTGTGGGCTTGCCAGTAAGAGGGAATTGGTGTGGTTCTACGTGGCTTAGGTGTAATGGGAACCGAAATGGTTTTCGGGGGAAATTGGAATTGCTTGCTTGCAAGCAAGGGATATGATTTAGATAGGGAAAAAACCGAAGCAATTTCGGGGAAATGTATGCGGCTCGGTGTAGTTGATGGAGATGGCGAGTATTCCGTTGTAAATTTGAATATGCGTTTATTACGGAGTATGATTTTCGGAGGAAATTAGAATTGCTTGATTGCAAGCAAGAAATGTAATTTAAATAGGAAGTTAACCGAGGTGGTTTTTGAGAAAAATTATATGTGGGGTGTTGTGATTGAGGGGGATGATTAATATTCCGTTGTAAATTGGAATATGCATTTATTACAGCTTGGGAAATTGATTCTTGGTACGTATGGGGATGTATGCAATTGCGGATTTGGGGACGGATGCTGTTGCATATAGGGATGTGTTTTTGCGTGTTGGGAAATGGATTACAGGTTAGGTTCTCCATGTGGTATAGAGAACCCCCACACTCCAGCCGGATTTTCAGCTCTGGGCAAATCCTGATGATCTCCGACGCTAGTTCTTCGTTGGTCCAAGTTGGGTCAATGTGCCTAATGATGAATGATGTTGATTTGATTGGAAGATAAAAAATTTGTGTCGTAGTTCTACAAGTTTTCTAACGGTTTTCTCGTGATCAACCAGAGTTGTTGTTGCAATGGAGACATATGAGCCTTTAGTGTTTGTGGTGGCGTTTTCTACTATTATGATTATTTCCTTGATGCTGGTCACATTTTTTATGTAGATTCGTGGTGGTCTAACATTTTTGTGCTGAGCAGGCAGGCGACTCGGTGCTGGCTTGACTTGTATCGTGGATTCCTAGTTAGTTGTTTGGGAGGAGATGTTTGATGGTTTTACCTGGGAGAGGGCGTTATCTCCATACTGGCATCGTTACTGTTTTTGGTAGGTTGCTTTAGGGAGTGGATTTCCTCCTGGAGTTGCTTCACCTGCGTTGTAAGTTGTTGGATGTATTCCACGGCTTCGTGGAATCTTTTGTCGTAGTACATGTGTTTACTTGACGTTCCATATTTGTGGTCTTCTTCGCTGAGTTTTGAAGAGTTTCGATGGCTCTTCTCTATCGTTCTAATATGTATTCCCTGGTAGCGCTCGGATCGTTGTCTGGCATCTGTGAAGACAGATTTCGACTACGACATCCAGCGAAATTACACGTGTTTGATAGTTTTTTTGATGTGGTTTTTTTTGCAATTAACACAAAAATTACACAAAGTCACAAGATTGGATATGAACCGCGATAGATCGACGACGACTTAACGTCTACGAATTCAATTTTATTTATAAACGAGCACACGATGAATATGACTGACTGAATAAACGATTGGCGAGTGAATCCTGATAACGGCCTCAAATACAAAATTCATCGCCCTTTTATACAAAATCTTATCGGGATTTTGTATCGCGGATGCATCAAAATCCAAGCAGAATTTCGAAATGTACTTCGACTGGAGTCGAGTACTGGAGAAAAGGAATGGGATATCTATTTTTTTTAATATGCCCATCTGGGTAGAATGCAGATGAAGATAAGGATTTTTAGGAAGATGGGTTTGTTTGCATATGAAGATATGCATTGTGGTGTTCAGTTTTTAAGACTTTCTGGGAATTACATAATTCAATTTGTCTAACATTGGATTGTTAGTTTGGGAATATGGATGCATGATATAGTAGGTGGATGTGTATGGGGATATCAATAAAATGAAATGTGTGTGTGGGAGGGAAATGGTAGGGCTTCGTGAAGTACTACAGTACCCTTAAATGTCAGAACACAGTTGGAGCGAATAAAGAGGAAGTGGATAAGGAAAGGAGGTATCGATGTACATTGGTCTTAAATGCCTGGGCATTACAACGACGAGGAAACACATGGTCAGGTAGAGTATTCCACATTCGTGTGGTTCGGCTAAAGAATGGCTCTCTATGTTTATTTATGCGCATGAAGTTGATCTTCAATGTGAATTGATGCGGATTCCCAGATTGACGGGTATCACGGGAAAATGTCTGAGGAGTCGGAATACATTCAGCAAGTTCAGTTGAGCAATGACCGTGATAATACCTATGGAAAAGAGATAAGCACGATACGTTGCGCCTATGTTCTAACGACGGAATTGATCGACTCACAGTTGGGTCCCCAATAATTTTCACTGTTCGTTTTTGCATCCTATCGAGCACGCGTAGTGTAGTTTTGGATGCACCTGACCAAATATGGGAGTTGAACTCCATTTTGGGACGAATATACACCTTTTAAATAGTGGCCAGGTTGGATGGAGCGAAGTATTTTTTGCATCTCTTAAGGAACCCCATAGCAGCTTCAGAAATGTGGTCGCTCCAATTAATTAATTCGAGTACCGAGGATTGATAGTTCCTTGGCTTCGTCGATGCAAGTGCCGACAGTATATTTACTTTGAGGTTCGCCTCTGACGATAGGGGCAGCACTGAGTTTTTAATGCATGGAACCCTACTTAGTTAGATAATCCTCATTGATATACCTTGTTGAGGTCGGACTTCGATGTATCAAGCATAACCGGCTGATTGGTAGTGAGATTCGAAGAATTTGGTCGGGAATGTTCGTATGAGTATGAGATACCCGATGTGCTATCATCAGCAAACGATTGGATTGGGTTGTGGGTAATGGACAAGAGATCATTTATAAAGATGAGGAGAGCGGGTGAGAGTACAGAGCCTTGGGGAACACCTGCATTAATTTGATGGGAGACAGATTTGACACCACCACGAACCACTTGAATTGAACGGTCAGAAAGATAGTCTCTTATCCATTGGACTAGGGAATTGTCCACTCCATATAAATGTAATTTTTACAAAAGGGCTGGATGCCAGAAGCTGTCGAAGGCTTTAGAAATATCCAATGCGACTACCTTGGTTTCTCCGAGATAATGGATGGAATGGCTCCACTTTTCGGTAAGGTACGGCATAAAATCTCTTGTGGACCGGTTGCTACGGAAGTCATATTGGCGGTCATTGAGGAGGTATCTAAAGACGAAAGTCTTAATGGCAAACAATATATATTGCCGCACTGTGAAAATGTAAAGTATATGCTCAAACGGAAAAATCAAAAGCAGAAGACCTCAAACTAGTAATCGGAAATCAATATTTGATGTTGGAAACTGGTTTGAAAAATATCACACAATGGAAACCTATAAATTATAACTTTTCCATCAAAAGATTACATTAAAACACATTATTTAAAATTCGTCAATGGGCAACGATAGAACCGTGCGTAGAATTCTTGACGGTAGACCAACGGGAAAGAGACCGACGGATGGCCGCGACGGAGATGGGAGGACAATGTTAGGTTTGGGCTTGAGGAGATCGGATCGGATGGTCAAGCGGAGAGCGCACAGGACAGGGAGTGATGGCGGAGTCGAGCCGGTGAGGTCATGAACTTCCGGGTTCCTACAGGCCAATAAATAGTAGTAGTAGTGGTAGTATTTAAAGTCCGCAAAAGAATTAGTAAATCTTGTTTAGTGTACATAATCTTACATATTAAGTATTACTGCTCGTTCAACGGAAATAGATTCCGACTAATACGGCACGCATATTTAAATTTAATAAGACCGCAAAGGGTTAAATGTTTCGCATGGCTAAAGTTTTCATTTTTTATTTCTAAAAATAGTTTATTCCTAAAAATAAAACATTTCTAAGTCCCATAATTTTTTTCTTTTTTTCTTCATTGAAACTAGGCATATAGTTAAGGCCCATCCTTCGAGGCGGAAGTGTGAAACAGATTGCTGTCGTAATAATTGTCTATGAATGGCGCCCATATTAGCGTATTAATTAAGAAAATAATAAAATCCATGAATCGATTAAATGCAGTATTATCGGATTTTGTCTGTTCAGAGTTGCGAAAATTATGCACGGTGGAAAAACGTATCCACTTTCCGTCACAAGTCAAAATCGGGTCGAAAGTAGTACAATTCATAATTCTGATGAGCCAGGATAAGCAAATGTTGGGTTATCTCCACGAGTGTAAACGAATTGTTTCCTCACTTATCCCAAACCGTTGAATAAGTTCTTGACATATTTGGCTAGAATCCTGTTCCGTTGTTGCCTTTAATTGGACAAGCCAACACATCTTCTATTACCCAATCGAGGTTTATCTTCAAGAGTCTCATCGCCGGTTAAAAAGGTCAGAAAACATTTTTAAACTGTTCAGTCACTAACAGTGGTGCCTTCTCCGAATGCTTCCCATATTTTTTGTGTTGTTTCGGTCCCTTTAGCATCTAATTTGAACTCGTACAATCAACAAGACCTATTCATTGTGTTGGACACAGCCATGCTTAACTTCGAATTTCTGAACTGTCACTGTCAACCTATTTGACGGGTCAGGGCAAGGGAGAAAGGTTGGTCACTTGCTTTCTAAGTATTGCACCCATAGCTTTATTCCTTATTTTGTTTTCAAAACATAAGTATCCCTCCTACTAATTTGCAGTTAAGTTAACCACTGCGCCGAGACAGTCCTTTGGTTAACAACTGTGTTCCTCCTTGTCTTGAAGCCGTCACCAATTCATTCTATACCACATGGAGAGCCAACCCACAATTCCATACCTTATTTCGACTGCTTTCAGTGCGTCATTTCTACCCATTCCCCTTATAAGCTATTCCACCTGTAAATCATGTTAAGCGGACGCATGGCTAAAATCATTAACCTATGCAGATAATGCAGAATTGAGTTTAGCTACCTTTTTGCCATACGGCAACCCCATTTCGCTAATCCATGAGATTTCCACAGGAAATCGCATCATGTCGGTTAGCAACGCCATAGTCTGATCAAACGGAGCGGTTGCTTAATCATGCGACCACTGGGGAAATTATCAAAGCATTTAAGTTAGTTCCCATGATCAGATTTCCCTAGCCAAGACGGGGTCCTCTTTACTTTCTCCAGACACTTCATTCGCTGGGGATCAATGCTCTCTTTTCCCAGGTGAATAGCACCAGCTTAATTTTCCTCTCCTTCACAGTTCTGTCTTCGTACAGTTCAATGTACTCTGAGATCACCATATTCACCGAATTAGGTCAATAGGTTACTCTCAGGGCTGTATGATTCAGGCACACACAACCAAACCCACCCCGAGATCATAGACTTTGTGTGTCTGTTCTCTCAGTGTCCCATGTTCGTCGATGATCGAATTAACCGATGTAATTCACCACACATCGACGGGCGTGGCAATGAGAGAGCAGAAGTATGTTCTCTATTGGTTGTCTGGTGCAAAAATTAAATTACCCATCTCCATCCCTTTTTCGATGAGTCGGTTTACACCCATCAACCAAGTAAGTGGTTATTCATCTACCGTAGCGTGTGCACACTGGTGCACACGCTCCAATCAGAACAGGAGAAGTTTGTTAAGAGTTGTCAGACGAACGTAGTGTCCCAGTAGTTAATCGAGAAAGAGAAACGCGTCGCCCTTCAAAATAGACTAATCGCGAATTATTTATTTATTAAAGCCTACGGCAAGTAATAATAATTGAGAACAATAAAAGCTCAATTACAACAAACCAAGTGCATTTCATTCATTGCGTTTTTGCTGGATTTTGAGGATATTCGACGAAACATTGATGGGGATTCAAGTGAAACCGTGCCATACGTGGGCATTAATACATCGTACCCCCACAGAACCCAACATATTGATACACACAGCAATCCTTGTTTCTTTCACATCGCCTATGAAACGCAGTAAATAAACAATACAATATTTCTAACGTGCAGACTGCCTGCGTCTTTTTCTCCCAGAATTCAACCGATAAGAGCGCAAACAAACGCAAAACATCTGTTGGCATATTGTGTTATCACTGACGAAAATTCGCTGCCAAAAGAAGCCAAGGCAAGTTCCTCCCATAAACTCTTATCGGTCTGACGGCCACACGGGCAAGTGATTTTATGTAAATAAGAAAATGACGGAGATTTTCGGAAAAACCGCGATGATGAGCGAGGGGGAAGAGCCAAAAGTCAATCAGGATCGACAGTACCGCCTAGCTGGTCATCGAGAGGAGAAGTGGAGTTAGTTAAACTCTGAGTACATACGAAATGTAAATGAATAAATACTCCAGATATTATTATAGGAAATTGTAAAATTGAAGTCACATAAATTAACTAATCAATAAAACGCAGTTACTAAAGTCTTTGAACAGATATAGAAGATAAACAAACGAAAATTCAAATATCGTTAACAAGTATTACCGAATCAGCCTAGAATTCTTTATCGGTTTTAAATTTAACGAATCTCATTGGAAAATCTAACAAATGTCACAATGATCTCCGGGCGGAGTGTAAACAGTATTTTACTGCCAGGAGAAATTTTCTTTTTCCACAATGAACCCCATTCAGAGTGCAAAATATATTTTGTCTCCCGTCTGCACAATAAATTGCTATTCATCAGTCTCATAAATCTCTTTGGGCACTGGTATTATAAAAATTCTCACTCCACCTTTTTACGACTGGGTGTTTTAGCGTTGTGTTGTAGCATAGTGTTAGCCTGCGTTATATAATTTCTTTATGTTTAAAAGAAAGTGATATTACGAGAATTCTTCCTAATTGCAAGCTTTGGAAAATTCGCGACGTTAAGTCAAACCTGTTTTCTTTCGGAATAACAATGGCTTGTGTGCTTCTGCATGCAAAAATCGGATTTGTACGACGTTTGAAGCAGAGAAAGCCAACAAATTCGTCTGGTTTTCCGATACTTACGAATATTTAAAGCTGGTTGTAAAATTAATTATTGCCAGTTCGACGATAGAAGAGTGGAGAAACATCTCATTAGTGAAAGTTCAATTGACAAAAACGAAAACGAAATTTTCAATACACAAGGCCTAAGGTGCGCAAGTAACAACAAAGGAAATCAGACGTACCAAGTTTGACGTTAACATTCCATATTTCAGTCGAACGGTCTCTCATTACATCAAAAACTTCATGCCGCGATTCTTAGGGTAGTTCCGACTGTAGTGATAGCAGCCTTGCAGTCACGTGCTGATAGATGGGCCCTTTTTTAAAAAAAACCTCACAATTTCCGTGTACGCCAAATTCAGCCCAAAACGAGAGTCGGTCTGTAGTTTCCGCACATGAAGTTGGTTCTACTATACGTAGAGGCTATTCAACTCAGTCTATTTAGGTATTCTTTGCTTAAGTATCTCTTGCGTGTACTTTCGATGCCGGCGGTTGCATGCAGATGGTCCCGATGTGCCTTCCGCTCGTTGCCGAAGAAAGCAAATCGCGTCGACAACGCAACTTTCCTGCCGTCTTTCATTTGTGTATAATTTTAATTACAAGCATTTTCGTCGCCGTTAACGGTGTTCGAAACCAAAGGAGAGAAATGGATAATAATTAGAGGCTTAATATGAAGTTCGCAGAGATGTTCTGTGATGACATAGATGGTCACAGACACAAATGATTTGTTATTGAAGCCATAATCACGATGTCGTCTAGAAGTTTAATACAAAAATGTGCTTCTTTAGCTAAAATCTTGAGTCGAGTTGTTACCTGGGCGTTTAATGTGATAGTGCGTCTGGTGTGTTACATTAATGAGTGGATTGTCTTCAGTTAAGGGATATTTCAGCTTCAGAAGCCAAAGATAACAGGTATTTTCAAATTTTGATTATGAGGGATTTTTAATGTTTACATATTAATTCAAATGTTTTTTTTACATATTTTCTAAGATATGTATTATACGAGGGTTGCCTCTTATGTTTCGGGATTTGGCAACCCTAGTGTTGCAATCCGGCAATTGACAGCTCTGTCGTAAAGTTGGACATTTTTGAGGTTATACGCACTCAGACCGTTTTGACATACGAGCGCTATTTGTGTTGTTTACAGTAACTTAAAAGACTCATCTCGGCCCAAAAATGGAATTAAATCGTCAACATTTTCGTGCGATTATTTTTTACAACTTTCGGCGTGGATTAACTCAGCAACAGTGCATGGATGAACTTAATTCAATTTTTGGCGATGAAGCTCCATCAAGGACCAGTGTTTATCGATGGTATGGTGAATTCAATCGTGGTCGTAGTTCACTCCAAGATGAATTTCGTGAAGGTTGTCCAAAATCAGTTGTTGTTCCGAAAACCATTGATGCTGTGCGCGAACTGATATTGGAAGATCGTCATGTGACCTATCGTGAGATTGAGAAAACCTTAGGCGTTAGTGGGACCAGCATACATTCAATATTGCATAAACATTTGACTGTCAAAAAAATTTGTTCGCAATTTGTCAATCGCCCAAAAAAAGGCTCGTGTCAATTGGTCGAAAGAAATGCTCAAAAAATACGGTCGCGGTGCTTCGAAACACGTCTATGACATCGTGACAGGTGATGAATCGTGGATTTACGCGTATGAGCCCGAAAGTAAACAGCAGTCAACTGTCTGGGTGTTTCAAGATGAGCCAAATCCAACAAAAGTTGTTCGCGCACGAACCACTTCCAAGCAAATGGTCGCCTGTTTTTTCGGAAAAAGTGGACATGTCGCAACCGTATCACTAGAACAACGCAGAACAGTCAATTCTGAGTGGTACAGAACCATTTGTTTGCCAGTTGTCTTCCAAGAAATCAGGAAAACCAACCGGCGAAGACGGATCACTCTTCACCACGACAATGCGAGCTCTCACACATCGGCTGTGACAACTGCATTTTTGAGCACCCAAAACATCGATTTGATGGGTCATCCGCCGTATAGTCCTGACTTGGCACCGAATGACTTCTTTTTATTCCCGTACGTAAAAAACAAACTGAGAGGTCAACGTTTTTCGACACCTGAAGAAGCGGTTGCTGCATTCAGAATGCATGTGTTGGAGATACCTCAATCAGAGTGGCAAAAGTGGTTCGACAATTGGTTCAAACGCATGCAAAAGTGTATAGATCTTCATGGGGAATATTTTGAAAAACAATAAAGTGATTTTCGATGATCAATATTTGTTTTTGTTCTCTAATCCCGAAATATAAAAGGCAACCCTCGTATATAGAAAACTTTTTTTTTCAACCCCTAGTGTGGCATTTCCCCATTGTAGGTTTCTGTCCAGGATACCATAAAGGGAGTCGATCTAGTTCAGCGGTCGGGGAACCGGGGTAAATTACCCCAAATGGGGTAAAAATGAAATTTTTTTGGGTAATAGGGAAATTTTTCTAATTTTTCTATTGCTATTTCATAAACATGTAGTATGTTAACAAACTCAAACAATTCAGCGCGATATACGGGCCGGGCCGCTAATTCTGGTTGAAGTCGAGTTTTTCGTTTGGCGTGTACGTGATAAGCAAGTTACGCGCCTTGTGTGTGTGTGTGCGTGCTTGCGTTAAGTTGTTTTTTTGCATCGACCACTAGAGGCACTGCGTATGTTGTACTGTTTAAACTTAGCACTTACGTCGGGTTTCCGACACGTCGTTTGATTGCGTGAAATTTACTTACGAGACACATCATTTCATCATCAATTTCCACTATCAAGGTAAGCGCGATTTGAAAATTTAATTTAATGTAAACCACTGTTTCTGTCACCCTTCAGATGGCAGCAAATAGGAAAAGAACATACCAGGAAGAATTCCTTAATTATGGTTTTACACAAATAGAAGACAAAGGTACGATGAAGGATTTCAAAAAAAGTCAATTGAAGAAACATTTGGATAATTTGCATCCACATCTGTCTTCCAAACCGCGAGAATACTTTAAAAATTAGAAATGTCTGTTAAAAGACAAAGATTGGACAGCAACTTGTTAGGTACTTTTGATCAGCGTTCAGCATCAAAGGCTAGCTTGGCAGTAGCCTGGTTGATTGCCCGAAACAAAAAACCATATACTATTGGTGAAGATTTGATTAAACCAGCACCTGTGAAAATGACAGAGATCATGTGTGGTCGGAAAGAGGCGAATAAACTGAATTCAGTGCCCTTGTCCGCAAAAATTGTAAAAGAAAGGATTTCTATCTTGGCAGAAAATGTAAAGGAACAGGTTATTTCCTCACTAAAACAGGCTAAATATGTTGCTATTCAGCTTGATGAGACTACAGATGTTAGTAGCAATTCACACAACCAAAGCTACCCCGAGATCACAGCATATCATGTTTTCTGTTCTCTCATTCTTCGTGTCCGTCAATTACCCTATTAACAAAAGTTACTCATACTTTGACGGGCGTGGGGTTGAGAGAGCAGAGGCGTGGTCTCGTTTGGTTGTCCTGTGTGTAGAAAGAAATATGAATTTCAACCCTAATTCACACCAGTCACTATTCAATCACCATCGCGTGTAGTCACGCTGCCGCAGGAGTCGCTATTTGTATCTGAACCTGGTTGTATCTGCGGATGAGATAGTTCGTTTAGTTCACGGAACAAAAAGCCCAAGGAGTCGTTCGATAGAGTTGGTGTACAGGTAAAGTTTTTTTAGTTCCCGAAGCCTGTTTTGACGGTTCACCTATATTCGCGATTTGCGTACGACCGACCAGCTGAACAGTCTGGCGTTTCCGTCGCGTACTGCATTCCCTGCTTGACAGAAGTGAAATCGTAAATCATAGATATTCTGATTAATCCAGTGAGGCTGTGATTCATGTTGGCAAATACAATTAAGACCCAATTTTAGCTGTGTAATTAAGTTCAATCGATATTGTGCCATTCACCACCATTTTGCTCGTGTTTTCACAATAAATAAATAGAAATAGATTTAAATAAATAAAAACGTGTTTTTTTCATTTCTTTCTGCGGATCATCGTTGGGGGATTACAGTGAATCCTGTGCCATACGTAGGCATTATACTCTTACCTCCACACATGCACTAAACGCGCGGCTATTTCGTGAATTATGTCAGGACGGTGAAGCGGAATATACGGACCTACTTTATTATACGGAAGTAAGGTGGCTCTCTCGCGGAAATGTTCTAAATCGAGTGTGGGCTCTCAAAAGTGAACTTGAAACTTTTATGTTTGATCGAAAGAATATTCTCGCAGATAAGTTAAGAAACCCCTCGTGGGTTGCACATCTCGCATATTTAGCTGACATTTTTGAGAATATAAATATATTGAACAAAGAATTCCAAGGAAAAAATTTTAATATCATTTCAGCCAGAGAAATACTATCAGCGTTTGGATTAAAGCTTCAATATTGGAGATATAAAGCAGAACAGAACAAGATAGGTTCTTTTTCAAAGTTAGCTTTGCTTTTGGAAGACTGTGAAAATACTACTTTTGATGACATCAAGGATACAGCTTTGAGGACAAAGCAAATCTGTCGTCTTTTTGGTTGTCAAAGGCTGCAAAGGCTTTCAAAATTGCACATGAGGAGGCGGTAAAAAAATTGCTGCCATTTGCAACAACCACTGTAATGAACATAAAAACGAAAAACAGAAATCGATTAAACGCCGAAGTCTGTATTCAAATTGCTCTTACATCAAAAAGCCCCAATTTTGAAGTAATTATATCAAACATGAAGCAACATCATTTTTCCAAAACCTGAAGGGGGAAAGTTTTCAATTAATTTTTGTTTGTTCCAATTTAAGAATTTTATTTTGATTGTCTATTACATACTTACTATTTTCATGTAACTTTTTTTATAAATATGTAAATGTAAATTAATTCAACAAATAATGTTTATTTAAAATTTACATTGATTGTTTTCCTTTCCGAATGAGTGGGGGGGGGGGGGGGGGGGGGGGGGTAATATCGACTTACGCAAAAATATTTTGGGGTAATGGTTAAAAAAGTTCCCCGACTGCTGATCTAGTTGCATCTCAGATGGTGCGGTATTGATGCTTCCACCGGTCGTTCGCTTGACGATGAAGAATTCAGTGCACTACCAAGGGCAAAACAGAGTATTTTGTTTCTGGTTATTACTACCAAATCAATAATATGAAGTAGAAATAGAATTGAAGGAAATATAGAACCCTGTGGCTACCTGAAATTAATGAAAAGAGATCCAAAGACTCGTCGTCTACAACAACCCGAATCGTTTTTAGACTTAATTCTTTACCCAGTAGTAACGTTTTTGTTTATATTCTCAAGAAGCTTTTTCTAAGCGACTGCACTTGACTTAGTACGTTTTTCAAGTGCAGATTTCCAGAAGTTAGTCATGAAGTTCAAAAGGTCGTTCAACTGTTACGGAATCTGCATTAAATATTTGTAATATTAAATATTTAATCAGCTCAGGATTCGTGACTTAAGGAAACTGTATGGTAATTTTGTGGGAAACAGTTCTTCCTTTTTTACGAATTGATTGAATTGGAGTAGTTTTCCAACAGGTTGGAAAAGTTTTATGTATATAAATTATTCGAAAAAGTCTACTAAGAATCGGCAACAGTTCTCGTCTTTATCTTTTCAGTTCATATCCGGTGGTTTTGTTATGAATCCAATCCCACACGCTCTCTCCCTCTCTCCTGAATTATAACATGTAGACGAAACTACTATACCAAATAAAAATTAAAAAGTTGGCGGCGGAAACAAAACAACATTTTTTTCAGTAGATAAAAAGTTTTGACATTATTAAACGAATTGTAAAAGAGTTACCTGACTAATAAGCCGAGAAGAGATCTCTCAAAAAGAAAAAAAGAACAAGAAGCTACATTAAACGAAGAAATCAAATTTGAAGAATCAGAAAAAGGAAATTAATCGATTGATTGATTGGCTACGAATGTCACTTGGAGAAAAAGATGTGAAGACAGGCCTGCGGGAGTATCGGTTGATGTGCCAATCACGGGTACGTGGTTCACGTTAAGCCCGCCACGCGTCGCTGAATAAAAAATTAATTAGTTCTTCCGAATACAGACTTCAATAAGGTGAAACAATAAAACGCACTGTTGATGTTCGCAGTATAAATGTTTTTCTTTTTTATTAATTCAAATGTTTCTTTAATTCCACTGATTTATTTTCCAAAAGGTATCTGCTCTCCGATTTTATTATAAGTATATACACTTATATATATATTTTACGAATTAGGCACTACGAAAGTTTATTATTCGTGTTTTGTGTTTTCAGTCTTAAAGAATATGATTGCAATTTCACTGCGGTAGCCACAATCAACCCGAATCACAAAAATGAATTTTTAATTATAATCGACTCAACTCGCGTGTGTGTGCGGACTCCTCGGGAATGAAATTCAACTCTGTGCTGGTACAAATGACACAACGCCTGACTTGCGTGTATACCGTTTGAGTAATCAAGATCGACTTCGGTGCGGCGTGACCGACACCGATGGAGATTGGATAGCGACTTGGTGTGTGTGCATGCAGCGGTGGTTGGATAGTGACTGATCCCAATTAGGGATGAAATTTGGATTTTGGTTTGCACCACAAGCAACCAATCGAGATCATCTTTACATTTGTGCTCTCTCATGTTCCCCGCCCATCGAGGTGGATAAACGCTTCGGTTAATTCGATAGTCGACGGACAAGAGAGAATGAGAGAACCGGAACACAATGTGCAATGATCCCGGGGTAGATTTGGTTTTTGTGCGCATGTACCAATGCAACTCTGAGGATAGCCCACTGACCTAATTCGGTGAATGTGGTGATCTCAGAGTGCATTGAAGCAGAGGAAAATGGTATTTTGCCATTCACCTGTAAAAAGAGATCATTGATCCTCAGCGAATAGACTGTCTGGGGAAAGTCGATAGGACGCCGCTGATGCTTGGGAAATAATCAGGATGAGAACCAGACTCAAAGACGCTGAAATAACCCCAGCGGTTTTGCTATGTTGTAACAGCGTCTTTTGGTTAGATTTAGTTGTTGCAAACCAATATGACGTTGAGATTTCCGGTAGAAATCTCATAGAGTTAATGATATGGAGTTGCCGTATGGCAAAAGGGAGCTGAATTCAATTCTGCATTATCTGCATAGAATAATGAATTCAGCTATGTTTTCTTTTACAGGTAAAATAGCTGAACGGTAGGATAGATGATAATGTGACGCGTTACAGGCGGTCGAAATTAGGTTGAAATTGTGGGTTGGTTCTCCATATAGTATAGAGAACCCCCATACGCCCAATATTAACGGGTTGAAAAAAGGATTGTTCGCCGCGAAAGTCAACTACGAAAAGGAAAATGGTTTCAACTGGGGCTTCATCTGACAACGACCCCAGCAACCGAAATAGCGGTTCTACATAAAGGATTCATCATTTCGTCATATCAGACGCGTGAGTACTCTTATTGTATATTGCAATTCATTTGTATGCAAAATAATTACATAACAGTTTTTCACGAAGGAAAGGATCAGTTATTTTTAATAACCATTGTCACTGGCCACAAGGGACGGGAACAAGTGGGCATCTCGAGTGGTTTGTCTGTGAATTTGTCGTTGTGAGCCTGTGGCAGTTCTCAGTACCAAATTGACCACCATTCGGTAAAGACAAATGAATTGCCGACTTGTTCATCATCATCATCATCATCATCGGCACTACAACCGGGAACCGATCTTGGCCTTATTTAGCAAGTCCTGAGGCTTGTTAAATTTTCCATAATGATTTATTTTTTCTGGGCAAGGTCATTAGTCTTGCGCCAGGGGCTCCCCGACGGGGAATCGAACCCCGGTCTACCGGGTGACAGGCGGGTATACTAACCGACTTGTTCAGCGGAATAGAAATTAAAGAAAAGTTAGTGCAAACATCAAAAATTAAAGTGTTTTGTGTTATAAATGCGTACGGGCACGCAAACGTGTTCTCTGCGCCCAAGCCACTAATTGAGCCACATGATAAGTCATCAAAAGCCTAACCGCAAAACAAGCAGAAAATAAAAATACAAATAATTTCCTGCCAACCTATTTATCTTAACTCCCAAGATATGGAAACATTATCTGAAATCTTATTTATCGGGTTTTCCAATAGGGACTTGACAACTGAATTTAATTTGTGAACACACCCTTTCACTAATCATCGAACTGTCACTGTCAATTTATTCAGTAAACTCAACATTGTCATCGTGGTTAAGTACACGAACGAACAACGTTTGCAAATTATAAAAATGCCTCATTCGTGCGATTTAACGTCTCTAGACTATTGTCTTTGGGGCTACGTCGTCATTGGTCTATGCCAACAAGCCGACGACGTTGGAAGAGCTCAGAGTCAACATTGAACGCGAAATAGTGGCCCTTTTGGCCGAAATGTATGGCCGAGTCATCGAAAATTGGGTCCAACGAATCGACCGCTGCAAACGTGCCCACGGTGGCCATATCAACGAAGTCGAGTTCCATTCATAAATGTTTTGATTGTGCTTCAAGCCGATAATAAAGTTTTTGAAATATCTCAAATGGTTTGCGTTTTATTTAAAAAAAAAGTTGCCAAGTCCCTATTGGAAAACCCGATACATTGTATTCACACATTGTAAGCAATACTCAAATTCAATTCCTTCATCCTATGTTATTCCGAAAATATAAACAGTACCTAAATTCAATTCGCTTTATCAAATGTTATCTCTATATGTAAACACTAGTCGTCGTTTCGAGTTGAAATAGTTTTTAAGTGAAAATGAGGATGCAGTCGTCCAGTAACCTCCGGTCCGAGATAGTTTAAAATAAAGTAAAATTAGTATTAAGTTAATAAAATATTATTAATAAGAAAAAACAAAAGTTGTGTTTTGTAAATTATATTTATCTTGTGCTAGTGTGTATGCACACTGTATCATGCGTAAAAGCGTAAACAAAAGATTTATACAAATAAACAAAGTGACTAAGTGTACTGCCCATCATGGACTATGGTCAGGCTGAATTTAAAAAGGTGCTACGGAGAAGGCCCATTCCACAACTGAATATTCAAGCCAAGCTGCCGAAGTCTGATGCGAACGAGGAAGAAGAGGTCATTATACTGGAGCGGGGAACAAATTTAAAGAACTGACGATACAAGAAACGAACGTTTCCAACACATCGGAAAATACATTGAGTGAGACTAATGGATTGCCGAGTGCTGGAGGAAAAATAATGAATTGTAAAAGCAACTACAGAAAGCTCTACAAGCGAAGGAACAACGGCAGAAACAGAAACAACAGTAGCAGAAACGGATGAACAACAACATCAGATACAACCGCCAGCCAACAGGGAAGACAAGGTGCCGCCCATTATAGTTAGCCTCATGGAATCTAAAGATATTATTAAACTGGGTAAGATAACCAGCAATAGTTTTAAATCAAAATGATTAAAAAACAACAAGATACGTTTTTTGTGCTATAGTTTGAAAGACTATATACAATTAAAGATGGTTTAGGGAAAGCGTGTTGCGAGTATTACACGTACACCCCTAAATTAGAAAATAAAACTGTCTCCATGCTATTCAAAGGTGGTGATCCTTCCTTTTCCCCCGAGGAATTGCTTGAGGAATTAAAAAATATCAAAATCGACAATTTAAAAATACAGGTGGTAAAGCATTTTCCACCTCTCTCTCCCGAAGTCACAACTGGGAGTTGCCTTGCTCTCATAAAATTGGGTGAGTTGGCATGCAAACATTTCAAAACGAAACGTCTAAATAATATAAAAATGAGTATAACGTGCAATGATTTAGAAGGCTACCGCAAAATTAAATCGCCACTGGGTAAAGCTAAAAGCAAGTACTAGACGTACACCCCTAAAACAGAGAAAACTGTATCTATGGTCCTCAAAGGAGTTGATCCTTCCTTTTCTCCCGAAGAGGTGCTCGAAGAACTAAAAGGCTTTGAAAACGATAACTTAAAATTTCCAGATGTGAAACCGTTGTCCACTGCAATTCTGGAAATCGCAACCGTAAGTTGCTTTCCTTTATTGTGTCTCTAAGTCCCAATAGTAAAATTGATGGACTTTAATATATTGAATACGACTAATGTACAAACAATAAGTTGGGAGAAAATAAAGAAGCCCGAACGCGCATTGCAATGCATGCGGCGTCAACGCTTCGGCCACGTAGCATCGAATTGCAACATGAATTTTAGATGCGTGAAGAGCCTCAACGCGGGAGAACGGGGTTCGATTCCCCGTCGGGGAGCCTCTGGCGCTAGACTTAATGACCTTACCCGGAAAAAACATTTCATTATGGAAAATTTAACAAGCCTCAGGACTTGCTAAATAAGGCCAAGACCGGTCCCCGGTTGTAGTGCCGATGATGATGATGATGATGAAGAGCCTCAACAGTCGTGCTATTGGGGAATACCCACTGAGTAAAGAAAAGTTCCCAGATAGGAATAAGTTATCCTATGTCGTCTGTAAAAAGAAAGGTCACCCTACGAATTTTAGAGGTTGCCCTAAATACCAACAACTGAAATCAAAGTTGGAAGCCAGAAAGAAATAAGTTAAGGAAGAGAAACGAGTGAAAACGTGTTTTTTTTTGTTTTATTTTATCCCCACATTTAAAAAAAAATTTAATTGGAAATTGGGGATAGGGGAACAGAAAGTGGTGCGCCTGAGAGGCATACTGTGTTTGGGGACGTATAGTCCTTTCTTCATCACTGATCCACCACCAGTTGGGATGGGATCGACCTTTTATTGACTTATCTCTTTCACCGATCACCATACTAAAACGCGGGCGATCTGGAATATTAGAGAAATCGTTATCGTAGAGAATTCGTTTATCCTTGGAACCACGGAAAGCGTATAATAATAGGGACTCCATATTTGTCTTGGAAAGTTTTATCCAAGAAAGAGAACGCTTCTGACGGAATGAACCCATTCCAGTTGAGAGAACCTGTGGGGGTTCTCTATATCACACGGAGAACCAACCCATAATTCCTACCTAACCTCGACCGCTAACAGCGCGCCACTATAAGCCAAATCTGCAACCCATTCGCAAATACGCAAAAAACACACTCCCCAATAGGCAACAGCATCCGTCCCGAAATCTGCGATCGCATACATCCCCAAACTTACCAATAATCCATTTCCCAAGCCGTAATAAAATGTATTTTCAAATTTACAACGGAATATTAATCATCTCCCTCAACTACAGCAAGCCGCATACATTTTTCCAAAAACTACTTCGGTTAATTTCCCACTTAAATTATATTTCTTGCTTGCAACCAAGCAGATCTAATTTCCCCCGAAAATCATTCCGGCTCACTTCCTGCTTAAACTATTTCCTCGCTTGTAACCAAGCAACATTTAGTTTCCCCGAAATTCATTTCGGCTCCCATCTTACCCAATACCAATTCTCCCTACTGGTAAGCCACCAGCACGATGCACTGCATTTCCCCGAAATAACCATCGCAACAACCAAGACCCACATTCCCTTGTCTAACCGACAACCGTGTTCCCAAAACCGATTTCTCAGTACACATAGCAACCGAGGAATCTAGCTCAGCCTGTACGACAGTAATTCGCTGGAACTAGCCACCCCTTTCAAGTTCCTTTGAAGCGGCAGTTAGCTTATTCAGCTATGACTCCACCGCCACGACACGATGAATGGATCCTTGCCCATTTTCAGTCAGTCGAGTCATAACCACCACCGCGCACACGCAAGTAGTCGCCTTAGAACCACAGCTGCATGCACACACGCTAGAGTCGGCTCACCCCCCCAGTCGAGTTTGGCACACCGCGGAGCACGCACACACTCAAAGTCGGGAGTTGGTTGGCTTTAATTTATTCGCCTGTCGCGTTGTGAATAAATGTCGGTTGTTGTATAACCCGTCGTCTCACTTCGAGGCGAGGGGAAAGAAGAACCTAGTGCGAGAAGAATACGAAAACTTGTGTAAACTTTAATAGACTAAATAAAAGAAAGAACATTTGAACAAATAAGGAAAATGCAGGGACTAGTGTAAATTTAAATAAAGGAAATAAAGCACCAACCACAATAACGGTACACGAGTGTTTATCCTTTGGTTCCGCGCCCGCTTATTCTCTCTTGGGTATTTTTACGAACGATTTCGTCGAACATCGCTGGGGGTAAGGCAAACCACGTGCCGTACGTCGGCACCCCATACCTTAAACCCGCACAAACCCACTAGATAACTACTGTAAATGTTAAGTAAAATGGGAGAATTCACTACCCCCTGTTGTAGGCCTTTTTTGATGTGGAAAGTCTTGTTAGATATTGTATATCCGCATTTCACTACACATTGTTTACCCATTATCATATCGTAGATAATGTACAATAAATATTCGGGCATACCTAGATTTGATAACTTCTATACAAGCCCTTCTAACCATACGGTGTCGAAAGCCTTTTCAAAGTCAACCAGAGCCGGATCGCCTTGTTCCACTGTGTGTCGGAATCAAGTTTCGTCGCAGCATGAACTGTCATGTTGCGAACGGTAACCAAACTGGTTTTTCAGAATAATACCATTATCCTCACACCAGTTAGTCAATGCTTTATTTATAATTTTCTTGAATACCTTGCTAAAACTAATCGAGCGAAGATTGGCTGGATTGCTCTTGTCTTTGGCCTTTTTGGAGATGCGATGGACTACTGCAGATTTCCATTGGGTTGGATAATATACATTATTTAGAGCGTTATTGAACAAAATAGTGTAAACCTTCACTACTTCAAGAGGTAAATGCTTTAGAACAATGTTTGGAAAACTATTTATTCCACAAGATTTTTTATTCTTAATCGAACTAAGAATGTCCGTCAGTTCATCCTTGTGTACAAATATGCTAGTGTTCAGATTTCTATGTGGGGAATCTGCTCTATTATTTTCACTAAAAATAGTGAAACCTCGACTTCAGAGACGCCAATTGTTAAGTTCATTGCGTAGCGAAATATGTTTTTGGAGCCCTGTTTTCCAGGTCAAGGTTAGAATGACCCGATTCGTTCAATCTATACACTGCTTCGAAACAAGCACCAATTCAGTTCGCTTTTTTTTGTGGATCCTCGACTATTATGAACTCTTCGTTAGAGTTAATGTGTTCCAGGGTAAGTCCTGCGTTCAGCAGAGTTTGGCAATTCTCGGGAGTCCGCGGAACTCGCAGAGATTGTCATCGGTCGAGATCCTATTTGATGTTCCACCGAACGAGGAATGTCGTCGGGGAATAGCGAACGATGAGCACGTTGATGATGAAGGAGGAATGACGCAATGGCGTCCGAGTCAACGATGCCTGAAACAAATAGGTTAACATGCAAAGGAACAGTAATACCTTTTTCGTAGAACTTCACCTAGGGTCGACAGGTTCTTTAATGGTGATCACTTTGGCCTTAGCTCGATGCAGTGCAAAAATCACGTCGGCCAAATTAGTCAGTTTGGATGTGTTTCTGCACTATACACTGACTGCACCGTTGACATGAGTTGTATTAAGCGAAATTACAACAGGATAACAATAAAAACGTTCGTTGGTTTAGTTCATTATATAACTTTAATTAAACTATCCTCTAAGTAACAAATATCACAGCATTAAAAATCCAAAACAAGTTTCTTTCAATTGATCGTGCACCAAAACCGTACGCCAGTATTGACAGTTGCAGAAAGTTAAAATCAAAAGCAGTAAACAATGTATTGACAGTTGTTTGTGCACTGTCATCGAGTTGTCGGCAGGTGTGGTGAATATTTTGTTTGTCGGGGAGAGTACTAGACGATGTACTAGATTCTGCCCGAGCATATAATTATGAATCCGAAACAAGTAGTTTCTATTTGATACTCGTTTCACAGAGTATTTATGTGTAATTAAGAATTACTCAACAAGGAGGACTCGTTCGCACTCGCGCAGGGACTTTAATTGACTCCTCAGTTTGCTTCACTGGTTACTAGACTTTACCCGCTCACGGAAATTACTCCACTCTTTACGCTCGACGCTGTGTACTTTCCAATGAATGATATTCGAAAATTGCGGCGTGACCGACCGCGGTGGTGATTGTAAGTGAAATTCGGAATTTGGGCTTTGCTCGGCTATTAGCCAATCATCATCGCGCTCTCTCATGAATCCTTAAGTTTCATGTCTCAGCGAGGTGGATAAACACTTGTGCGTTCAATCGACAGTCGCTGGGCATGCGAAGGAAGAAAAGAAAAAAAGAGAGCTAAACTCAATTGTGCATTGTCTGCATAGAATAATGAATTTAGCTATGCGTCCTTTGGGAAAACATGGTTTTCAGCTGGAATAGCTTGTAGGGGGAATAAGGGTCGAAATGACGCGCTGAAAGCGGTCGAAATAAGGTTTGAATTGTGGGTTGGTTCTCCATGTGGTATAGAGAACCCCCACAAGATCTCCCACCATAAAGAAATAATTATTTTCCGAGTCTAACTTGAGACTTCAAGTTCATTGATAAATTGTATACACTGTGGAGCTTCGGGAGCATAAGCAGAGATCACATATAGACTTTTCAAAGGAATATCTATAACTTTGACTTTTTAAAGGAATATCTATAACGCAGGCTTCTAGCACCTGGAACTTGTATACATTTCTACTGTAAACGACTTTGTGTTGTAGACCATTTTTAACTAAGCCAACGACCCAGCCCCCCTGAGTGGAATTTGGACGATTTCTTCTAATTACTTTATAATTTGGGTAGTCCAGTTTGTGCCTTAGGTTTAGCTTAGTTTCGTTGGCCAAAACCACATCTAGGCGTTCAGCTTCCAGCAGATTGGTCAGATTATCCCATCTTTCCATGCGGATTAGTGAATTAGCCTTCACACCATTAATTTTTAGAGTTAATTCAGCCGCAGTGAACGTTATGATTAAAGTATGGGTTCACTTGTTCCGTCAGTTTTTTTTCGATAATTCCGAATTTTTGTAATATTGCTGTTATATCAGTTTGTGCCTCCGGAGCAGGCGGTTTAATGATATTGCGTGATTGTTCTAAGACTGGTGCATTTTGTACTCCACCTGCCATTTGAGCGTAGACACACTTGGTGTCACGAAGTTGTTGTAAGAGCGAGTTTTCATTCGTTTCTCTTCTTCAGCTTGCTTCTTTCTGGGTTCCAACTTTGATTTTAGTTGTTGGTACTTAGGGCAACCTCTAAAGTTAGCAGGGTGACCTGTGTTGTTACAGAGGACACTGGATAGTTTATTTCTATCCGGAAGCTGTTCTTTGTCCAATGGCCATTCTCCAATGATATGCTTATTTAGGCATTTGACGCATCTGAAATGCATAGACTGCAATACGCATAGACTGCAATACGCGGTCGGACTTCTTTATTCTCTCCCAAATTATTGTTTGGTGACTAATCTATTTAATATATCTAAGTTCATAAATTTTACCATTGGGACTTAGAGAAACAATTAAGAAAGGCAACTTCCGGTTGCGATTTCTATAATTTGTTTTAGAAGTAAATTTCAGGCTATCGTTTTCGAAGCTTTTTAGTTCTTCAAGCATCTATTCGAGAGTAAAGGAAGGATCAACACCTTTGAACAGTATGGAGACAGTTTTCTCCGATTTAGGGGTGTACGTGTAGTACTAGCTTTTCGATTTTCTCTGTGCCGATTTAATTTTACGATAACCTTCTAAATCATCACATCTTAAACTCATCTTAAAATTATTTATACGTTTCGTTTTAAAAGTTTTGCATGTCAACTCACCCAACTTTATGAGATCTTTGTCCCCATGTAACTAATGTAAATAGGAGGTACTTTCCCCCTTTTTTTTACTGGGACTTGCTGAGATGGTTCCTGCCTCTTATTTAGACTGTTGATGTGGTTCTGTGGGGGTTCTTTAAGACATTCCCAAAGAACCACCCACTCCCTTTTAATTAACTGTCTCCCACTTACCAGGCAAGTCATTATACTTACCTGCAAATGAGCAGCGTAAGGTACTCTGCTTCACTTCACCTGAAAACATAAGCCCACGGCAAAGATTACCACCTTGCCGTGGCATCAAACTTTCACCTCGGAGCATGCTTGCATCCAACGCATCATGCCCCTAAAATCTAATTCGGTTACCAGGTAACCAACATGAATCCCCGAATATGTCAACACGCAAGGCTAAGAAGCATTTTCTCATGCACGTGCATGACATGTTCATCTTCGCCTTATCTGCTGAACAATTGGTCGATCGTTCAAGCAATAATCTACAGCATAGCCCATTGCAAGTGTTGTTTTTACATAAACACACACCCGACACATCGACTGACGGGACGTTGACAATCTGCGTACACACGTATTGATGCTGTATGCAGTGGCCAATAAGTATACATACAATGTTCCTATGTCTATTAGGTTTCCCGCAGCTGCAATCAATTTCCCAGGATCGGCCACCAACCGACCACGGAATTGAATACAATCATACCCATGACCGTGTCCCTCGTTATCTTCCTCTAAAACAAACATGCTCACATCTATTCTAGTCCCTAGCCATCGTGGGCAAAGTTCTGTTGAATTAACGTCAATCAAAAATCTATTCTCTATCGTACGATAGCAATACACCCAGCCCTACACCGATCATCATATTCTATCCGTTGCATGTTTGTTTTTCCTTTCCTTCGCCCAACGCACGTTTCGTTTGTCTTGCTTTCCGAGAAAAAGACATTCAACTTATCTGGACGATGTCCATTAGAACCTTCCAATGGGGTACAACCCGTTTTTCATTGGTCGTCGGGGCGAAGAAAAAATTGCTTTCCCCGCCGATGACATGAGTGAAAACTCATTTCAAGCACTGAGGCTGGGTCAATGTCGTCCAACACCAGAGCAGTCAGATTCTAGTCGCCCAACAAGTCACACGTGGAGGTCGTGGCGCAGTAATAGCTGTGAAAGTTACGTGTTAAATTTAAATTTTCGAAAAATCGTGTTTTCCCGCTCGTTATTGTTCGTCGAGTCAATTTCGCACCGAACTCTAGTAGATGATCAAATCGCAGATCGGTCGTGCCTTGAGGAGTAAATATATATATTGCAACGAGAGATCCAGCGGAAAAACAAAATTATCTTGCGAACTGATTCATCCGAAAAACAATTATTATAAAAAAGGGAATTGTCCTTTCATACTTATGTAGTCTTTGTACGTTTTTTGCGCTTGTGAGGTGTCATGATTGTACAGAGGTTTCCCTCTTGGAATATAAAAGTCAGTTTTAAACAAATAAGTAAACAATATTTGTACTAAGGATTAAAGGAACACAAACGTTATTTTCTTACCGTAAAATAAAGAGACGCTTAAATAACACAAATTCAGAACAAGACGAGTGTTTATTTTTCCTTGTTTTTACTGGCACATGGTGTGTGGCGGACCTTAAACTTCTGCGAACAATTTCCTGGGTGCTTTACTTTTACTCTTTCTCGTGTGAACATTACTGGTGAACAATTCGACGGCACATAGTTGGTAATAGGTGAAAATCCGTGCCCGTGTTAGGTACATTCACATCTACTCCACAGTTCCTGCTGTTGAGTTTCCTTAGCTTGTCGTATTTTCTTTGTCTTCGTGGGTTGCTGTTGTCTTTGTGCTGTTGTTGTACCTTTTTCGTTTTCCGCTCATTCTGGCTCAGATTGTGTTTTAATTTAAGAACTGCTTCCATTTGTTTGTCTTGTTCTTGTTTTTTAAGACCAATCTCACGAATGAGTCTGTTGAGAACCTCGACCTGATTCCTGCCGTCTGCATTTGTTTCGGTAACAGCCAATTATTGGATTTGGTTTCCAGCTCCTGAGTACTGGACACCATGGGCGTTGTCTTCGCCGTCGGTGCTGTAACTCAACGTGTCTGTATACTTGTTTTTATTGGCTTTATGACGTTTAGCCTTTAGATTTGGGTCTGTATTTTGCTTTCTCCGAAGCACCATTTGATCTACGCCCATATTATGGACCACCTGTTCCCACTTTTTTTTTATTTCGCGAAGGACAAATAGATTGCGGACTCGCGCAGACACTCATAATGTTCGCGCGCTCGCATGTAAATACCGTTCACACGTTTACACATAACGTGTAACTCACACACTTTTTGTATTAAACTGTTCTTTGTTTTGACTGTCAGAACACGTGGCTTCGTTCACTTTATTTGATTATATTTATATATATTAACTTTGTTTTGAATGTTTTTTTTTCAATGGAATTGATTTACTTATAAATAGTCTTTACATTTCAACCATTCCTGACTCTTAAAAACAACTTTTTTTCATTTAACTCGATCGCCGAATTGAAAACACATCCGCACTCGGCCACTGTGTATTGTTGTATGCTACAGTTCGCGAGGTACTGTTTGCGTTCCGGCCTTGGAATGTATAGAACACCAGAGTCGCAACATTCGAAGTTCTACCCCAATAAAGTCCTGTACGACAAATCAGGACTAAACAGGATAGATAACTTCATAATGAAAATTATCCCTGGTCACATTGCAAGGGCAATGTGCCGTGAAAATAGTCTTATTTCGAGAGCTTTCTATCCCAATGATAGGTATAATTCACAAATACAGTGCTTGTGAAGAGCCAGTAAGTTAATTAAGAAAAATAACTGTATATAGGACAGCGTTTAGTGTTAAGTGAAAACTGTTTTTGTTTTTTTTTTGTAAAATAAATGCGAATATATATAAAAAAACAAGTAACAGTAATTTGGAATTGAATTCTTATTATTTGCGGAACTGTTTTTGATCTCAACATTTTAGTCGGGAAGCGGGATTACTAAGGATTTACTTACCCATTACTCTTTAACCAAATATCCGAAAGGGTTACTGGGCGGTTAGAAGTTTTGACTAGTTGACGGTTAAGAAAAGATAAACTTGGAGAGTAATTTATACCGTCAATTGGAATAGGTGCAAACTCTTAATAGTTTTCAAGGATATCAGGATAGGCGATATTTAAGTTATTGCCACGTGAACTCCCACTTTATCTTGTAGGTATGAAACTTTCTAAACCGCGGGAATAAAAATTTGTTACCACAATGGGACTGAATAAAAGATCCACAAGGATCCAACAACACCACAAAAGTAACTTTTAATGTCTCCATTTCTGAAAATTCGTATGAATACTCCGTTAACATTTAACAATTTCCTGTAATGAAACTGGAAAACCTCAAATGTCCCGATAGAGGTGGAGGCCACATTTACCAAGGAGCATACTGCTTAGATTGAAATATTAACAACAACCTCGAAAAGTGTGAAATTATATTGTTCCGCAGACCAATGCGATGCGGTAATGCGGAATTGACACGAAACTTGAAAATCCGGCAGCTAATTAACTAAAATGGCCTTCATATCGAGTCGAAAATTACAGTACGTATAGTATATATGAGAGTTCATATGGATGCGTGTTTTGCCCCACGTGTACATTTTTTGACTTTGTTCTTTATTGGTACTCGACATTGTTGTTAGTTCTACTCTGTGATAGATTAACCATACATTAAATATTGGGAAAAAGTAGAGAAGCTGTTGTTATATTTATTGAATTATTCCATACTTTGTACGTATGATGCAAATTCTAAGTGTACTAAACTCATTTGCTGAGCGTCTTTTATTTTCAGCTAATGCTACCTTTTGATAGAAAGAATGGAACATGCCTCAAATCATGGGGTCTTCTTACCACAACCATTTGCTTTTATCGCTATGAATTTTTTGAGCGAGAAAATCGTTTATAAAATGTTATATAAGGAAACCAAAAATAAAAATGGTGTTTTGTTTCCCTTTTCTTTTAGAAATTTATTTATTGAATAGTATTGTAAATTGGTCTTGAATTTCCATAATAATTTTAATATTTTTATTTTTTTTAGAGCGGCTTATACTTTATATTTATAAATTGTTTATGTGTAATGTGTACACTCCTTTATCGTCTCTGGATGGATTCATCTCCACCAATCTTTTTTTGCCATCCACTCGACGGTAGATGGCACTGCCAAATACCTGTCAGATGTTCTTCACTTGTTCTACTTTACTTCCTTTTGCTTTTCCTACTGATAAATATATATGTGTTCTTCCGCTCCCCCGCTTGGTAGACCCCTTGACGTGGCGCGGGGGCTTAAAATACAATGAATCACTCAGGCTATGCTGACAGAAGCATACGTTTCCAGTAGGGCCACCCATATCAGATAGGCTAGCGATGAGTACACACAAAGATCTACCACCCCTAATCCAGTGTGTTACGCGTCACCGTGCCCATTGGATGGTTTGCAGCCAGGGGTATACCGGCTGTATTATAACGGCGCCTCTCTGACACCGGGTCGAATCAGAGCAGTAAGCCGACCTTACCATACCAAAAAGGAGCTCCGATGTGAAGGTTGATTTATTTCGGCTTAATTCAAGCTATTTACAAAACTACAATCCTTATAAACTAACCTAAGACTAAAAAACTAAAGTAGTAATTAATGCAAAAAAAATTATATATATTGCCAATTCGCCAAAACGCGATATTACGCAACCAGCAAACGCTTCCTTTACAATATCCATTGTGGCTCGTGCTGTGTGTGCGGTTGCCCCATCTTGTTGAAAACACGTGTTCACCAAGCTCTGCTTATCCAATTCTGGTAGTAAGAAGTCGTTTATCACGGCCCTGTAGTGTTCGTCGGTAACACTGGCCGTATGACCAATGGCATCTTCAAAAAAAAAAAAAAAATACGGCACAATCATTCCTCTCGCGTGAACGCCGCACCGCACAGTGGCTTCAAATGGGTGTAATGGCTCTTCGTGCATCACACGCAGATTTTCAGTGCCCCAGAAACGACGATTTTGCTTATTGGCGTAACGGCTTAAGTGGAAATGCGCCTCGTCGCTCATGATGATTTTCGATACAAAATCGTCCTCTTCGTTGTTGAGATTAAGGATGGCTTGACGCTAATTCACACGCGACTGACGGTCAGCAAGCATTAACTAATGCACTGTTTGCACTTTGTACGGGAATATGTGTGTCTTTCACTAAAATTCGCTGTAGGGTCCGTCTGGTGATGCCCAATTGCATGGCCCGTCGTCTGGTTGATGTTTCTTCGTTCTCAGCGACATCGGCAGCCACAGTCGCGATATTCTCGACCGAACGACCAGTCTGGTGCGGCCACGTCATGCATGGTCTCCTGTGGTTCCAGTCTGTTCGAGTCGAGTAGGTAACGCCGAAGTGTTTGCCCAGTTGGCGACGTCGACGTCGAAATTCACACTGCGCTAACACCACGACCGATTATTGATCAAAAAAATCGACACAATTATTCCACGCCCTTGCGAAGTATAACGCTCCATTGCTTGTCTGTTTGTATACTGCAGCTGTCTAGTTCACAAATGTCAAATATGATTGACGTACGACGCCATTTACAAAAAATTTAAGATTTTCCGATAGGGTGATTAATTTTGCGCCACCCTGTATATCAGTTCTAATAAAAAGACACCCATTATTATTCAATTAAGGGCTCCTCGATAGTATAGTGGTTAGTATACCCGTCTGTCACCCGGGAGACCGGGGTTCGATTCCCCGTCGGGGAGCCCCTGGCGCAAGACTAATGACCTTGCCCAGACAAAATAAATCATTATGGAAAATTTAACAAGCCTCAGGACTTGCTAAATAAGGCCAAGACCGGTTCCCGATTGTAGTGCCGATTATGATGATGATTATTCAATTAAAAGCTGTAACAATTTTCTTCGAATTTTGAGGGGAATTTTTAGTTAGATCATAATGTCACGAACGACGATCATCAATCAAACACTTTGGTGATTTATTGGCAAATATATATATATATATATATATATATATATATATATATATATATATATATACCAGTTCTAATAAAATGACATCCATTATTTTTTTATGAAATTCAGGGCTTTATTCGTTAAAAGGTTAGGTCAAGTATGCACTGTTTTGTTCGATAACTTGTTGCCATTTCGGGGGTAATTTAATTAGGCATCTCTCATAGAAACGTCGTCCCTATTGGAAATAACCTGGAACAGTCGATTTTTACAAGCTTTTCTGGACCCGAATTTTTCACCAGCAAAATCAATCAACCATAGACAGGAACAGGTGGTAGCCACTTGGTGCCAGGTCCGGGCTATAAGGTGAATGCAAAACCACCTCTCAAGCAAGCTTTCAGAACTTATGGTGACTCACTGTGGCCTGGCGTTCTCCTAATGGAACACAATTCATCTCCTATTGTCTAAGGTTGGCCGCTTCTGGGCGATCGATTCCTCCAGACGGTCGAATTGTTGATAGTACACGTCCAAGTTAAGAGCTCGGACGTGGGAGAGCAGCTCAAGGCAGATGATTCACTGGGAATCACAGCATACACAGCAAAACCTTCCTGACCGTCAATCCTGGCTTGCGAGTGATAAGCTATAAACACTATTCACATTTTCAATCGCCTGGCCTGCGTTTTCCCCTTTATCTAAGACAAACTATAAAATATGGCATATTTTCTCTTTGTTGGTGTCCATATTTGACACGGGCTCAAACAAAATCGAGTCAAGCTTTCACAAAACTGTCTGAACAAATTTTTTTAGTACGAAATCTTTTTTTTTCTAACGCCATCTACCGTAACCCGATCGCACTTATACAACGTGAGATACAGATTACTAAAGCCACCTGTTGGAAAAATAAATAAATGAATAAATATATATAATATAGTCTTTCAAACGCATCAACGTAGTAGGTAGCGTTCACTGCCTGCCCAACAGTTCGACGTTTGGTTGTACTGAAAAACCACGTTCCGTCACCGCTAGTAGCATGGTCCAAAAAATCTGGTTCAATAACCATGCGGTCGAGAAGTTCGTCAGACAACACTTTTGGAACCAACGTTTCTCATAGTCAAATCATTGGTAACCATGTTATGCACAATTGTTTTCGCGATATTTCGAACACGCACATGGACAACAATTTCGTCGGTTGCGATCGTTGGTGTCCGTCCAAAGGGGGTTCATCATCCACGTTTCTCTGGCTGTCCTTAAATGCGTCCAACCATCGCGAAAGTTGCGGGCAGGATAGAGAAGCATCCTCGTAAGCTTTCCTGCTCATTTCACTGATCCCGGCGAGAGTTTTCTCAAGTTTTGTGCAAAATTGGATCGCATAGCGCTCTTCGATCGACGAATTCATCGCGATTCGTAACACAGGCACTGAACAGAGATTCACAATAACTTCGATGCACAAAATTCACGTGGTTGGTGGTTTTCCGGACAAATCTTATATATATATTATATTCAAAGTTAGAATGAATGCAAAGGGGATCAATACGGTATATAGGGTTGTACCACATGAAATGTCCGATTTTTGCTCAGTCGAAAATAACAAGTTCTCGAGTGAACCATCTGTGCCAGAACGTTAAATTTTCTTTTTTTTTGAAGTAAAGTGGTAGGTGTGCTTAACGTGTGAGAATTTTAGGGTTCGTTAGAAGTACAGTTATTTTTTTTTCTGGGAATTGTTCACCATGCTGTCGGCAGTTCAAATTCGAAATCTCTTCTTTTATGAATTAAAAATGGGGCATAATGCGTCATTGGCTATGAAAAACATTAATGACGGATTTGAGGATGTAGCGGTAAAGGAGCGCACTATACGCCGTTGGTTTGGAAAGTTCCGTTCGGAAGATTTGAGCCTCGAAAATGATCCACGTGGGAAGCCGGAAACGTTAGTTGACGACGATGTTTTAAAAGCAACGGTGTGTGCGGACCCAACGAAATCGGTGCGGGAGATTGCACAAAGCATGTGAGTATCCCCAATGACAATAAGTCGGCACATTTCTCTCATAGGAAAAGTAAAGAAGCTCGCAAGTGGGTACCCCATGAACTGAACGAGCCCCAAAAACGACGGCGCCTGAAAATCAGCGCATCGCTTAGATTAAGAAACCAAACTGAACCGTTTCTACACCGCATAATCACCTGTGATGAAAAGTGAATTCTGTATGATAACCGTAAAAGACCTAGGTTGTGGTTGCATACAGGTGAAAAACCAAAACATACCCCCAAGCCCGATGTTCGCTCAAAAAAGGTTATGGAGATAATTTGGTGGCCATCAAAGGACGAATCCACTTTTCATTTCTTCAACCAGGAGAAACGATAAACGCTATCAAATATTGTGAGGAAATCGACATATTGCATGCCAAATCGGCTGAAAAGCAACCGCGTTGGTCAATAGGCACGGCCCAATCCTTTTGCATGACAATACTAGACCCCACACCTCACAAATAATGGTGCAAAAACTGCTGCTGGGATTTGAAATTCTTCCGCATCCACCGTACTGTACTGACATTTCCCAACGGACTTCCATCTTTTCCGCAATCTGGATTCATTTTGCCCTATAGAAGGTCTTCTGGAACCGAGCAGAGATCATAAAAGCCTTGAAGATTTCTTTGCCTCAAAAAGTCAGCATTTCTACGAAAAAGGAATATTTGACCTTGTATCGCGTTGGAAGAATTTCATGGATGTCAACGGATCCTATTTTGATTGATTAAAAATTGACGGAAAAATAATATAGGCTTTTCAATGCTTACTATAAAATCGGACATTTCATGTGGTCCAAATATATATATAGCCATATACATACATCTATATTTATATATATATATATATATATATCTGTACGGAATGTTCTTTGAGTCGATTGCACTTTATACGGATGTAATGCGTATCATCCTTCAAATGCGACCCAAGGTAGTTGTTCTGACGCCAAAATCCTAAGCGCGATGACGATGCGAAACATGTGGGTTCTCGGCAACACTCTCTCTCACAGCTTTAACCAGTTCATTGGAACGTCTTGGGCGTTGTTTAACGGCATGTTGGCGATCTCCCATTGTCCCGTGCTCAATAAAATTCGTACCAGACAACGAATGGTGTTGTCAGATAGAGCTTGTTGGGTTGGTGTTGAGTTAACACAACTCAAGGACTATTTTCAATGTACAGCATCAGTATTTCGGGGCGTTGTTTCGATGCGAAGCAATTCATGGTTAAAATCGTACTAGTGTTTCAAAAACATGTCTACTCAAGTCGATCGGTTGATAAAAGTCAAAGTTATTCGATGTTTACATACCGACATAAAAGATGGTGCTCCCTATATATATATACATGCATATATAAATATCGGGTTTTCCAATAGGGGCTTGACAACTTTTTTTTTTTAAATAAAACGCAAACCATTTGAGATATTTCAAAAACTTTATTATCGGCTTGAAGTACAATCAAAACATTTATGAATGGAACTCGAATTCGTTCATATGGCCACCGCGAAAGGGTGCGTCCCCTATTTAAAAAAAAAACGGTTGTCAAGTCCCTATTGGGAAACCCGATAAATACGATATGTGACGAAAAGTCCCGGCATTTTTCAATACGTCGCGCCGCTAGAAAGTTATCATGAAACATCTCCAGAGGCTCATCTGTCACTAGTTTATGTATGAAGTTTCGTGACATTTTGTCCATTCGTTTACATACTGCAGTCGTTTGAGTGGCACTACTTTCGCCTTCGTAAAAAAAGGAAACATCAGATCTTGATCAAACACTGATTTTTGATGGGAAAAACTTCCGACCAATCTTTACAGTGGTTAGAGAAATGTTATCCAACATCTGCTCCTTCGAAAATAATAGTTTATCGATGATTTAGTGAATTACAATGGGTCGTCCAAGCATCGAAGGCGCACCTCGCTTTGGAGGCCATAAGGGGCTACGAATATGGACATCATAAAGCAAGTGCATCGAATCGTTTTAAGTGATCCTAAAGTGAAGTTGCGTGTATAAGTTGAGGCCGTGGACATCTCAAAAGAACGAGCGGGATACATTTTGCATGATCCTTTGGAGATGAAAAAGCTATCGGCGCGACGGTTCCTGAGGTTCCTCGACCAAAAACAGTAGCGCGTCCATAATTCAAAGACCAGCTAGGCGTTGTCGCAGGGTAATCGAGCGGCCTCCTTTCAACGTTTTGTGACGATGGATGAAAGTTGATTCTATTAACACACGCCTGGGTCTAATAGGCAGTCTGCAGAGTGGCTGGAAAACCACGAAAGCTGACCAAAGTGGGCAAGAGACCAACGCTCGATGAGGAATGTTATGGCTTCCTTTTTTTGGGATACGCTTGGCATAACCTTCATCGGTTACCCGCAGAAGGGAAGAACGATTATAAAAGAGTGTTGCGGGGAGTTAGTGGACAAACTGAACGACGAAATAAGGAAAAAACAACCCCATATGGGGAAAAATACCTTACCACGAGGATAACGCACCGTCACACACGTCCTTGAAACCGACATTCAAATTGGGCCAATTACGATTTGAATTGGTTGCTCACCCATCGTATTCTCCAGATTTGGCCCCCAGCGGCTATTATCTTTTCCCAAACCTCAAGCGGTGTCTCTAAGGAAAGAGATTCAGATCGGATGAGAAAGTCATCGCGGAATCCCAAGCGTATTTTGAAGACTTGGGCGTTTCCTACTGCAAATAGGATGTCTAAATGTTAGTAAATCGCTATACCAAGTGTATCACCCTCAAATGCAACTATGAATAAATCCCGGTACTTTTCAGCCTATGGGGGGATGGGAGCGAGCATACAGGGCAAAGTTACTGATTGCTTCCAACCCGGCGGAGGCCAGGACGATCCTTGTCCCTGTTTAATCCATGTTGACATGGAGTCTCCACGTGACACCCCTGGATAGTTACTTTGGCACCAGCCAAGTAGTGAACCAATGCATGCATGAGAAAGATTGGCGCAAGGCTAATAGCCCTGCCCGTAAAAGAAAATTATTATGGAAAATTTAACAGGCCTCGGATATGGACCGGATACACGACGACGACCACGGAAACGAAAATGGCTAAACGATTGAAGAATTTTCTCATGGAACATCCGTGTGCGAATATAAGGCTGACATAACAGCATTACAAGAAATAAGATGGACGGCGAGTGGTGTCATTCAAAAAAACGAGTATGACATTTATTACAGCTGTCATGGAAAACACCATGTGCTCGGGGTAGGTTTTCTAGTCAGCCAAAAACTGAAGCCTGCCATCATCGGCTTGAATGCGATAAACGAAAGGCTATGCACTCTTCGCGTGCGAGGCAAGTTTAAGAACATAAGCCTCATAAACGTTCACGGACCTACAGAGGAGTCCCCTGGCGACGGAAAAGAAGAATACTACGAGAACGTCGAACCTCAATGCCTGCCCAAGATACGATGCGAACATCATTCTTGATGATTTGAATGCGAAAATAGATCGGGAGCCGGTTTTCAGGCACTACACAGGTTCCCATAGTTTGCATGAGAACACTAATAACAATGGACTACGAGTCATCGAACTGGCGGTTACATTGTTGTGAGTACCAGGTTTCCGCGTAAAGATATCCACAAAGCCTCCTGGGTATCACCTGATGGAGCCACTCGCAACCAAATCACCCACGTGTTGATAGATCGCCGCCACTCCTCGAGCCTGATGACGGTACGAACGTACCGAGGTGCCAACGTCGACTCCGATCACTATCTTTTTGGTACAGTTCTCCGAGCGCGGATTGCCTTACGGGGACGAATTCCATCGCGGATCAGGTTCGAATCAACTCGGCTGCTTTACGCAATGAGAATACCAGCAACACCTTTGGTCATGCGTTAAGACTCGCCCTCGAAGAGCTCGACGGAGGGAGAGTAAGTCCTAGGGCCAGAATGCCGGGCGTAGAAGAGAAATGGACACGCCTTAAGAATACTGTCATTAGTACTGCCAACTCCATCACAATATATAAAACACCCGATGTAGACGTGCAATTCACCGCTCTAAGTAAATCGTTGTCAACCGCAGTGAATTTATTATGAAATTCGTGAAATATTAATCGGAATCAACCCATTAAACTATTTACTCATTTATCGTGCATTTATTTCGGTGTTGTACACATTTAATACACTTTTTCACTGACAAACATACAATTACACGACTAATTAAATTGCTGTTTGTCACATAACCAATGTGCTTTAATATCACGAAAGCATCGGCTTTCACTCAGTGATTACTCAGTTTCAAAACGTGTGATTATAAAACGATATAATTAATCTAATTCATAAACAAGAACGAAGCCACGAAATAGAAAAACAGTGACATGACGTGTTGTGACAAGCAAAACAAAGTGCAACAACAATAAACAAACAAAACGAATATTAAAAGTGACAAAAAACGTGCTCACAAAATCACTTCAGTGAGGTGCAAAAACAACGCAAGACAATTTAGATATATCACCTCAGTCGTAAAAGTGAAAACTAAAACACACAATATATTGCTAGTTACGCACAGACTTTTCAAAGCATCATTTGGCGCGGGTGCAAGTTCACTGACTCTTAGCCGGCGATAGCCGAGTTCGAGTCGGCGTACGGCGAAAATCGACTTCGTGGTTCGTATTGCAGGTCGCCTTTGTTTTTTTTTTAATGAAAACAAACTGGAAAGAACCAGCATGAACACGGAGGAAGACAAAAACGTGACAAACAAACGAAAAGGCACACCGAAAATCTTCATTGTGACGCGAAGTAAAACCGCGAAATTAACAATGGCGAAAAAAGGTCAGCAAATAGAGGAGGATAGTGAGCGCCCCTCCCCCTACAATTTTAATATGTATGGGGCAAACAATTCGCTCGCTTCTCTTGCATCCTCAGAGTCTGAGGATGAAGAAGAGGAAATAACTGAATTGGAGGCAAAACTTGCGATGGCAAGAGCCCGTCTAGATGAGAGACGCCGAAAGAAAAAAATAGCGGCACTCAAAAAAGAAAATGACACCGAGCAACAAAAAAAGCCGAAGCCAAAAGTCGGCCAACAGCAACAGCAACAGCAACAGCAACAGCAACATCAACATCAACATCAACACCAACAGCAATAATTAACACAAAATCGACCACTGCAAGCAACACAACAGCGGCAAAGCAACAATAACAACCAAAAAATAAAGATGCCACCAATCAACACCATAGATATTGAGTGTAAGGAATTGGTAAGTCTTTCTAAGCTAGCTATAGGAAACAATTTTGTAGTTAAAAGACTGGCTGGTAACAGGCATGCCATTCAAACCTATGCGGTGGCAGACCACGAAAAAATTATAGAGGTCTTAAAAACGGCCACCGCGGAATTCTACTCGTTCACGCCGAAGCAAACAAAGAGGGTAACGGTTCTATTAAAGGGTGTCGACCCTGAGGTGGAACCGGAGGCTCTGCTCGAGATGCTTCAAAAGTTGAGGCTCGACGATCTCGAGTTTATCTCCGTAAAACCGTTCACCACAACCAAGGCAAGAAGGAAAAACCGCAAGCTACCCTTCTTTTTGGTTCAACTAACGCCCAGCAGCAGAATTGGTGGTCTAAGAAAGATTACAGTCTTGGATCATCAAAGTGTCACATGGGACAAATTAAAAAAAGGCAGAGACATCCTGCAAAGTGTCCGCTGCAAAAGGTTTGGTCACGCGGCGGCGAACTGTGAAATGCAGCACCGTTGCGTAAAATGCGGAAAAGACCATAAGGCAGAAGAATGCCCTCTGGGAAAAGAAAGGGTAGAAGACAAAGCCCTTATAAAGTGCGCAGTGTGCCGGAATGAGGGGCACCCCGCTAATTATCGAGGATGTCCTAAATTCCGAGAAATAATGGCAAGAAGTGTGACCCGGCAAAAAAACACAGAGCCAGCTCATACTACAACAATACCCGTAACATCGCAGCGGTCGTACGCACAAGTTGCGTCGGGTGGGAGACCACCAAACCAGGCTACAACATTGGTAGCCACAAATACTCCCACACAGACTGAAACAACATCGCAAGCAGACGTGGTCACGGTTCTGCTTAATCTGCAGAGACAGATGACACAGCTGCAAAATCAAATAAACGAGATCTACTCGTACTTGCCCAATCTAAACACAAAGTCAATATAAACCCTCTAACCACAACATCAATAAAAGCTCTTGTCGTGAATGTAAATTCACTAATAAGAACTGAGAGAAGAGCCAATCTTTTTGACCTATTGCAAGAGGAACAACCTGATGTACTTCTGGCGGGGGAAACAAAGTTAAACCAGAGACACAACATATGGCATAAAAAACTCCTCTCAAGGGGGGGGGGGGGGGGGGGGGGGGGGGGTGTTGCAATCTTTATTAGAAAAGGGATCCCTCATAAAGTTATATATAGTGGAGAAGTGCGCAGGTTCTGGGTGGTGGAAGCCTGTATCGTACGCATACCCCTTCAGCAAGGAAGGGGTTTGTATGCGATTGCGGTCTACGCACCTGAGGAGCACCAACATAATCTATTTATAGCAGAGCTCGAGACTCTCTTCCGATGCTTACAATTGCACCTGGGCAAAAATTACTTTATCCTAGGCGGAGATATGAACGCCAAGCATAGAAATTGGGGAAATCATATATCTAATGCCAGAGGAAATCAGTTGGCTGGTTGGTTAGATCAGTTTCATACTGAATATAGAACTGACCTGCTAGCTACGGAATATCCATCGTTCCCCAGAGGTAGATCGTTCTTAGATATCTTGCTAATCGACTCACGACTGAGACTACTTAACACCTATAATTAAGCTAGAATTTAACCATTTTTGTCTAGCCTTTAATTTAGAATATAAATAGAAAATAAAAAATGTTTTAAAAATGAAATGAAAGCTGCCAACTCCATCTTAGGCAGTAGTCGTAGAGATCGGAACGAGTGGTTGGATGATGAGTGCAAAGTAGCGACTGAACGTACGAATGCTGCATACCGGGCAATGCAGCAGTCTCATAGGACGCGGGTAGGCGAGGAGAAATACAAAGAGCTCGGAAGAACTGAAAAAAGGCTTCACAGAGAAAAGAAAAGTGCCTGAGAAAAAACCTTGTCTGTGAAATAGAGAAAAGTAGAGAGCGAGTTCTGCACCAGGCGCGGAAGTTCTACCAAATAATCCGCAGTATGACGCGGAATACACCACGCTGCACTTACTGCACGGATAAAGAGGATCATCTGATCACTGATCCTGAAGGCATTCTGGAGCGATGAGAAGTGCACTTCAATGAATTACTAAATGGTCAGCTCACAGAAGAATTGAAGGCTCCACCAATGCAAGATAAAGACCAAATGCTGCCACCACCAAGCATTGAGGAAACATTAAAAGCCATAAGACAGCTCAAATCAAATAAAGCCCCCAGAGCTGATGGCATACCAACTGAGCTGATCAAACAAGTAGGGACAGAGTTACATCACGCAGTTCATGAGATCGTGGTGCACGTATGGGAGCAAGAGGAGATGCCGGAAGATTGGCGTCATGGTATAATTTGCCCCATACATAAGATGGGAGATATCACACTGTGCAGCAACTATAGGGGTATAACATTGCTGAGTACCGCCTATACGCTAAAGCCGTCATTGGTCAATATCAGTGTGGCTTCATCCCAGACAAATCAGCGATTGATGAGATATTCACTCTTAGGTAGGCGATGAAAAAATGTCTAGAATTTAAGATCCCATTATATGATCTATTCATAGACTTTAAGGCCGCCTACGACAGCATAGCCAAGGTAGAACTATATAATGCCATGAGTGAGTTCAGCATTCCAACAAATTGATACGACTTTGGTTGACCATGACCAACGTAACTAGTCAAGTAAAAATAGTGGGATTGCTGTCCAAGCCAATAAACATCTTTAATGGACTCCGACAAGGGGACGGTCTGGGCTGCCTCCTCTTCAACCTGGCGTTGGAGAAGCAACCCACGACTCTGGCGTTACAACTAGAGGGACTATTGTCACCAAGTCCAGCCAGATTCTTGCCTACGCAGATGACATCGACATCATCGGTAGAACCGAATCGGCGGTACAGAACTCCTTCACCCAGATCGAACAGGCGGCACAAAAACTGGGACTGCACATTAATGAGGGAAAAACTAAGTACATGATGGCAACTTCTGCGAAGAGAAGACCTAAGGTTGGTCAAACTATCAGGGTAGTGGAGCACGAATTTGAAGTAGTGCAATCCTTTAACTACCATGGGTCAATAGTATTGTGGGGGTACGAAGTATGATTGCCAACGTATGGCACGGTTTCTTCAATCCCCAACGACGTTTCGACGAATAGTCCACTTTACACAAGTATCCAAGAGCAATATAAACGCACTGTGTTGGTTGTTTAATTGAATAATTTGTTTTTTTATTGTTTTGAATTGTTTAGACTATGTTTATCTCTAATTATACACTTGTAACTTTCTGTAATTCAGCAACAATACGATTCTTCAGCCCAGAATATTTTTGTCGTTGCTCTATAAGCAACAAATTTAAATAGCAAATTTCGCGTTTCGATTTAGCTAGTGCACTACGAAGTTCTTGATTATTAAGTATTAACTCACGATTGATTTCACGGTACGTCTCCATTCGTAAATAATGTTTTAATTGTTAATCAGATTTTCTCTAAAACTTGTGGATCGAGCGTGTGCACCCGCGATGGTGATTGAGTAACGACTGACTCGCAAGGGACGAAGATTGTCTTAAGCGGCGGCGTGACCTGGCGCTGTGATGATTCAGTGACTGATTGAAAAAGGGATGAAGATGGGTAATTTAATTTTTTTGCACCGGACAACCAATAGAGATCATACTTCTGCTCTCTCATCGCCACGCCCGTCGAGGTGTGGTGAATACATCGGTTAATTCGATAGTCGATGAACATGGGAGAATGAGAGAACAGACACACGATGTACTATGATCTCGGGGTGGGTTTGGTTGTGTGTGCATGAATCAATGTAACTTTGAGGATAACCCATTGACCTAATTCGGTGAATATGGTGATCTCAAAGTACATTGAGCTGTAGGAAGACAGACCTGTGAAGGAGAGGAAAAGTGGCCGGTGCTTTTCACCTGCAAAGAGAGATCATTGATCCTAGGCGAATGGATGATCTGCGGAAAAGCAGAAGGGACACCAAATTGGCTAGGGTAATTTATCATGAGAACCAAACTCGAATAATTTGGAATTACCCCAGCCGTTGCATGGTTATGCAACAGCGTCGTTTGATTTGACTTGTTGCTAACCAACATGAGTGATTTCTGGTGGAAATCTCATGGGATATCAGAATGGAGTTGCCGTATGGCAAAAGGGTAGCTAAATTCAATTATGCATTATCTGCATAGTATAATGAGTTCAGCTATGCGTCCTTTGGGAAATATGATATTCCAGGTGAATAGCATGAACGGTGGGATAGGGGTTGATGTGATGCGCTGTTAGCTGTCGAAATAAAGCGGAAATTGTGGATGAAATTGTGGGTTGGTTCTCCATGTAATATAGAGAACCCCCACAGTATCAGCCGATAACAATATGGAAGAAAAAATACGCAAACGGTTGATCAAATCCAACAAAGCCTACTATGGTCTATCAAGGCTCTTTAAATCCCGAAATTTATCCAGAACATCCAAGCTACTACTGTACAAGACCATGGTCTTACCATGTACAAGATCATGGTCTTACCATGGCCCTCTGAACTCTTAGCCGCGTTCGAGAGGAAGGTCTTATGGAGAATTGTTGGCCCCGTATGTGAGGGAGGACGATTTCGGAGCCGCTACAACCATGAGTTGTACGCAATCTACCTTGAAGCTAATGTTGGAAGAAAAATTAAGCTCGATAGACTCCGATGGGCGGAACACCTAGCTCGAATGAACGAAAAGGAGCCTGCTTGGAAAGTCCTTTGTGGCAGGATGTATGGAAGGTGACAGCGCATCAGACCTTGTCTGCGATGGAGAGATGGCGTAGACCAGGACGCCTAGAGCCTGGGAGTGGCAAACTGGATGACATCGGCTCGAAATCGGGACCGGTGGAGAGATTTGTTAAATAAGGCCAGGACCGAATCCCGGTTGTGGTGCCGACGATGATGATGATGAGTTTTCAGCCTGTATTTATAAATATGTATATATAATGTGATGTTTAATTCATTAATTATTTATGAATAATAGGTAGAATTATTTCACAGTAAAAACAAAGATATTTTATTATTTTATACAAAATACTTTAAAAAATACTTATATACTATAATACGTATCTTAATTACAGATCCTTACTGTAATAACAAACAAACAAACAACATTCAATGTTCTTATTCACGTTGTTGTTTTTTGATTACTTTTACAAATCAGTTTTATTAATCTTGATTAGTTTTACATTGTGCACTCTCTGACTTAAATCGTTATTCTGACGCCAAGCGTATATTAATTGTCGTTTGATTGTCTCTAGTACAATAGGAGGTCTGACTTACCGACCATATTTATGCGCTAAATTCAATTAGATTAGGGATAGATTCCTTATATATATATATATATATATATATATATATATATATATATATATATATATATATATATATATATATATATATATATATATATATATATACATTCACTATATATATCATCATCATCATCATCGGCACTACAACCGGGAACCGGTCTTGGCCTTATTTAGCAAGTCATGAGACTTGTTAAATTTTCCATAATGATTAATTTTTTTTTCCGGGCAAGTTCATTAGTCTTGCGCCAGAGGCTCTCCGACGGGGAATCGAACCCCGGTCTCCCGCGTGACAGGCGGGCATACTAACCACTATACTATCGAGGAGCCTCACTATATATATATATATATATATATATATATATATATATATATATATATATATATATATATATATATATATATATATATATATATATATATATATATCGTGTTTTCCAATAAGGACTTGACAACTTTGAATTTAATTTGTGAACGCACCCTTTCAATAATCAGCAAACTGTCACTTTCAATTTATTCAGTAAACTCAATATTTTCATCGTGGTTAAGTACATGAACGAACAACGTCTGCAAATTATAAAAATTTACTACCGAAAAAAAAAGTTGTCAAGTCCCTATTGAAAAACCATATATATATATATATATATATATATATATATATATATATATATATATATATATATATATATATATATATATATATATATATATATATATATTGTATTTATGTATTACCTGGCGCAAGACTAATGACCTTGCCCGGAAAAAACAAATCATTATGGAAAATTTAACAAGCCTCAGGACTTGCTAAATAAGGCCAAGACCGGTTCCAGGTTGTAGTGCCGATGATGATGATGATTTATGTATTACGTATATTGCATTTTTTTTGGCTTCCTAACCATCAGAAAAACCTGGTTGGAGCACGGATGTAAAAATATATATTAACTTCCGCTAACCAAGGCTAATGTCCGTGATATCATACCCATATCCTTCTCCTCTATCCCTTTCAAGAGTCTAATGAACTCTAATAAAAATAAAACAAAAATGGGGTTGAGTCACATAAAATCGCTCTTTTTACTAACTTTTTTTTCACAGCTGTTTATTAGACAGAAATATCAAGTAAATACTATATATGAATAATTTTGAAGGCCGTGTATAATCGGAATCTTCGGAAATGAGGTTCAGAACGTCGATTTACAACACATTTAGGTCATGGCGTCTCGAAATTAACCAAAAGTATATTTTATTTTCTTAGCCATAAATGTCATATCCAAAATAAACATAGATTCCCTGTTACCCACCATTGTTTCGGCGACGCTTGGCATAAAGGACCCTGTGCTCCAATGCCACAGATCGTTTAAGTTTTAGCAAACGAGATAAACCAGTTAGATATCAATTCCTTGTCGATTGAATTACACGAGTCCTACCTCAATATGTCGCCTAGTCCTCACCAGTAAAGTGTTAACGAACAGGAAGAAAATATTGTACAAATAGATTAAGCATTTAACCTGCTTGTGATTGTGTATGTACTCAAACAAAGCATATAAATACAATGTCTGGTATTTAATCACAGATTCACCAACCTGCCCCAATCTGAAATAGTAAATTTATTTCTATCTGAATTCTTGTCACAAATTTTAATACAATGTGAACATGGACCACCTGATGTAAGCAAAGCGCAATTTTGAAAAGTTAGTATGGCAAAATTGCTAAGAAAAATATTTTGAAATGTATTCTTATTTGACAATAAGTACAAAATATTGCCTGGAAGTGCCAAAGCAAAGCCGGCATTGTGATGTTTTATTCCTCAGAAAAAAGCCAATGTTAAAAAAAAAACGAAAAAAGAAAATGTAAACCGTTCAAAACGTTTGCCAGAACCGTACCATCAAAAAATAAAATACATTAACGAAAATGTTTTCTCAGTAGAAAAACATGATCGACACAACTTCCAAAAATTATATACCACACAGTTTAAAATATATTTACAGGCTTTACTTATGTAATTTCCTTTGTCGTTTAATTAATCCATGGAATCCAACAAAACTGCATTTTGCGTTATGTCGTTGCCCTTTATTGGTCTCCGAAAACTTGCACTGTACCATTTTATATTTATATAAACATTTAAAAACTCTCCTTCACAAAACTTACAACACTTTCTTTTTAACTATAATACATATTTTTATTATTTTTTTTCTGTTGACGTTAAAACACTTTCTGGGTTTCCGGTTGCGGCTATATCGAATTCCACAACACTTTGCTAGCACAATATATGAATGGACTACACTTTTAAGAACGGCCTTTATATTCCGAATCTTTTATGCAACCGCGCCGACAATACCTTACAAACTAAAACTAGTGTTGTTCGCTCTTTAAATGCACCTATGGGTATCGAAGTTAACCCACTTGAGAAGAAAAAACAATAAGGACGATAAAGGAGTCCGACTACTTCCTCATCCATGACTTCTTGTAAGTTAGTGAAGTGTTCACCAGCTCATTTTGGGGTGTAAGTTCTTGTTCGTAAGTAACGAAAAAGGAACAACGAGTCCAACCTAGACGTGACGGTGTTAGATGGAAATACCTGTTGTGTTGAGTATTGGGCAAGGATTACGGTTTGTTGAGTAGAAACTTGGTCTCTCTCTGAAAAGTTCCTTCCATTCAGCACGCAAAAATACTAACACTAAGTTATTATGCAAAATAGTAGCAATAGATGTAAGTGAAATCCTTACACTTGATCCTGGTAACAGTGGTGAAGGTGCTACAAATATAATCATGAAGCACTTGCCGGTAGGTCTTGAACAACACAAGGATAAATACTTGTGGGCGTTGGGTTGAGTTTGTGAGTAAAATTGATTTCAACCTCGGATGTGTGTCAACTGACCATCGAGAAGCGGCAAGCATTTGCAGCAGCTTCGCATTTCACAACTATGCAGAATGCGATATTAAAAAAGAAATTATAAAGAACTGGTTTTTTTTTTCTTAATTTAAGGCAGATGTTTAACACTATGTTAAAAGAAACTATATGCAGTTATTGAAATAACGTCCTAGAAAAGTTAAAAAATGGAGTATAAGTTTATATAAATATTAATATATACGAGGGTGAATCCAATATAGACGGTAATTTCTTTTTATAGATTCATTGAATAATGTTACACACTAACTATACTATCAACATTTTTCAATATAGTCTCCTGCGTGATCTACACACTTTTGGCACTGATTTGGAACCTTTCATATCTCTTGTTCGTAGAAAGATTTACGGCAAGTTGTTACCCAATCGCGCACGTGCTACTCAACTTCCTCATTACTTTAGATTTTTTTTCCTCCAAGTGATTCCTTCAAAGGTGCGAACAAAAAATAGTCACAGGGAGACATGTCAGGGCTATAAGGAGGGTGTTCGAGGGTTTCCCAGCCCATTTCTTCCAATGTATCTGTGGGGGTTCTCTATACTACACGAGAACCAACCCATAATTCCAATCAATTTTGACCGCTAACAGCGCGTCACCATAACCCAATCCGTAATCCATGCGCAAACATGCAAAGAACACATCCCAATATGCAACAGCATCCGTCCCCAAATCTGCAATTGCGCACATCCCCAAACTTATCAAGAATCCATTTCCCAAGCTGTAATAAACGCATATTCAAATCTACAACGGAATATTAATCATCTCCATCAACCACATCGAGCCGCATATATTTTTCCAAAAACCGCTGCGGTTAATTTCCTATTCAAATCATATCTCTTGCTTGCAAACAACCGGTTCTAATTTCCCCGAAAATCATTCCGGCTCACTTCCTGCTTAAACTATTTCGTCGCTTGTAACCAAGCAACATTTAGTTTCCCCGAAAATCATTTCGGCTCCCATCCTACCCAATACCAATTCCCCTTACTGGCAAGTCACTAGCACGATGCGTTGCACTTCCGCAAAGCGACCATCGCAACGACCAAGACCCACATTCCTTTGTCTAACCGATAACTCATCCTCATACTTGGTCGTATTTCCAAACCAATTTCCTCGTATACATAGCGCCAGAGGAATTTAACTCAGCCTATACGACAATGATTCTCCGGAACTAAATTCCCCATGCAAGCATAGCAACCCTTTCCAAAGTTTCTGGTAAATGGCAGTGAGTTTATTTAGCTATGACTCCACTGCCACGACGCGATGGACCTTTTTTCGCTTGTAACGAGTCAGTCGAGTCTCAACCACTGCCGAGCTTGGGTGTAAAGTCAATTTTCAACGCAAGCGTAATCGCGGCGATTTCGTATTCAATTCCGAAAGTACTCGGGGGGGTACATCACCAATCGATCGCGTGAATTTAATCGGAGTTTAACAAAATATCGCTGTCGAATCTGAGTGTGTGTAGTGAAAAGTGAACAAAGCAAAAGGATTCTCCGCGTCCATTGCTTAATTGATCCTGCGTTAATTCTTTCATAAACGCACCAGACCTATGGTGTCGAGTTAGTATGTAATAAATACAAATGATATAGTAAGGAAGTCGTTACCGTGAGCTTATTTTAGAAACAATATTAAATACTGTATATTAAGAACACCAGTGGAGTGCTCTATGTGTATGTGCTGATATTTAAAATGAGCAAAAATAAAAAAAAACATTAAAATAGCAAACAGCTCCAGCGTCTTTGTTTTTCATCCCTCCTTGGTAAACAATTTTTTGCGAACATCGTTGGGAATTTCGGTGAATTCGTGTCGTCCGCCGGCACACATACCTAAACCCCCACATATCCCTTGTCAAAGACGCGGTGTGAGACCTGGCGTTGTCATGAAGACGGATGACATCTCGTATGGGAGTACCTCGTCTTTTGTTTCGACATGCGGCTTTTGCCGACTGTAACAACCGACAGTAGTAAGCTGTATTCACTGTTCTTTGTCCGTGAAGAAAATGTATCCTTAAAACTCCCTTTGAGTCAAAAAACACCGTTGGAAGAACTTTTCTGGTTGACAGATCAGTTTTGGTCTTCGTTCTCGCCCACTTTTAAATACTCACACGACTGCGTATCATCACCAAACTGTGCCTTCGATTGAAAAAAAAATTTTGAAGGGTTTAACCTTCAATTGTTAAATATTGTATAATAATCCGTTGCGGAACAGACGGATGTACCTCTTGCTCGTTCATGGCTGTACTGACTACAAATGCGCGCCCGACCGCTGGCCAAGCCGGTTCCTCTACTTCATAAACCAAACAACAACCACACACAAGATTATCTAGATCGCAACGTGTTGCTAAGCAAAAAAGTAAAATTACCGTTTATACTTGATTCACCCTCGTATTATTATTTGTGCAACGTAGCCACTAGTGTTATAAAATGAGATCTTTTATTTTGGCATCTTTATATCATTTCGAATAGTATAGTGGTTAGTATACCCGCCTGTCACCCGGGAGGCCGGGGTTCGATTCCCCGTCGGGGAGGCTCTGGCGCAAGACTACTAACCTTGCCCAGAAAAAATAAATCATTATGGAAAATTTAACAAGCCTCAGGACTTGCTAAATAAGGCCTCCCGTGCGCACGCTACGATGGATGGATGACGACTCGCCGGTGGTTGGATTTCGACTCACTTATCCAGTGATTAACCTCGAGAGCCTCTGGTGAGTCCCCTCTCTCAAGGATGAGTTTTCTTTTTCTCCAGAGAAACGTGAAGTTTCTCTTGTGGGGGTGAATTGGAGAGGATTTCTCCGGTTCGATCTTAGCTAGTGTGCTAATGATCCATTCTTTACTCATGCAACGAGGTCATGGGAAAACGAAACTGAGAAAAGGGAATAGACAAAGGACACCATGGTGGTCATGGATGCAGCTTTACATATAGTCTGCATTGCAATTAGGAAACTGATGCTAAGAGCAATTTAGGTACACAATGGTGATTGTGCACTGTATATTACTTGTCGGACAGGGTCGAATTCTTGTATGCATGTTTATATGCTGAAGAATTCGATTCATGGCGGGTAGACGCTAGATGCGTAGATTGCTTTTGTCGGTTGGACAAAAGGCTTTCGAGACTGTAGATAAGCCAGGAAAATGTGCTGCGCAAGTGGTGGCAGTGAACGCTGGCTAACAGGGGCGCCGATAAGGTTTTCGAATTTATGATGTCTGTATGATGTAAAGAATTCATTCAGAGAATTTTGAAGATGCATTGGATGCATAAATGTTAATGAATTCTTTACAGGGAATTTTGGTGATGCATTAAATTCATTAAATGTCCTTGGTGAAGGAAACGTTTGCAGATTTGCAAAGGGAGTTGGGGTTGGAATTGTGGGTGGTTCTTTGCGTAAGGTTAGAGAACCCCCACATACTCTGTCAGAAAAGTGGTCACCCGGCTTCATGGAAACGGTGCGAAAAGTATAGAGCCATATCGGAGCAACTCAAAAAGCGTCAACAAAATGCTCAGACAAGTGATTCCAAAAAAATCGGCAATATCCAAAGCTATGTTCGCGAAGATGTATCCTTCGCAAATACGCTGGCTGGACCCAGTGGTACTGGACAGGGGATACATAAAATTAGACCTAGAGGGGGACCCGCTGCAACAAGCATGAACACTACAAACGACACACTACAAGTACAGTTAAATAATCTTGTCAAAAGTGTAGCAGAACTGTCACCGAAAGTCGACGCCCTTCTGGGCCATCTTATGCGTTAAAATGACGCAATACACAACTGCATCCCTCAAAATAATTGCTTTAATGTAAATTCCATCATTTCCATTAAGAGGTGCGGTGATCTGTTAGACTTTGCAGAGGATCACAAACCAGACGTGCTGTTACTAAGCGAAACAAAACTTAACGAAAGACATCAGTTATATTTTCAAAACTATGAAATTTCCGTACAGATAGGCGGAATTCAGTTCAAGGCGGTAGCACGGCGATACTCGTACGAAAGCCTCTTAGATACACTCTCATAAAGAGACATGATATCCAGAACTTTGGTTGCTTGAAACAACCATCATCTCTCTGCCTATTGGGGATAATGGTTGCCTGTACTTGATGTCTTCCAGTAACAAGTTTAGCAGCGAAATTGAAAAGTTGTTCGAAAAACTGGAATTCAATAATTTGAATAACTATTTCGTCTTACCCGGAGATTTGAACGCGAAGAACCCAGCCTGGTTGGACACGGTGGCGAATGGAAGAGACAGATTTCTTGGGGTTGCTATGCGTGCATAGGGGATTTAGTTCAAGCGAATTACTGCCGTACAGGCTGAATCAGATTACTCTGTCACTATGTATACGGGGAAATTGGTTTTGGAAACGCGACCAACCATGGGCATGAGTTGTCGGTTAGACAAAGGAATATGGGTCTTAGTCGTTGCGATGGTTGTTTCGTGGAAATGCAACGCATCGTGGTGGTGACTTACCAGTAAGGAGAATTTGTGTTGTTTCGATTGGTTTAGTTGGGATGGGAGCCGAAATGGTTTTCGGGGAAAGTAAATGTTGCTTGGTTACAAGTGAGGCAAATGGTTTAAGCAGGAAATTAACCGAAGTGGTTTTTGGGAAAAATGTATGCGGTTTGATGTAATTGGGGGAGATGATTAATATTCCGTTGTAAGTTTGAAAATATATTTTATTACAGCCTGGGAAATGGATTCTGGGCATATCGGGAAGTGTATTCTTTGCATGTTGCGAATGTGTGCTATTGCAGGTTTGGGTTATGGTGACGCGCTGTTAGCGGCCAGGGTTAGGTAGGAATTGTGGGTTGGTTCTTCGTGTGGTATAGAGAACCCCTACATGGAAAATGTAATTCTATTCTTTGGAAAATAAATGCGGAATTTTATGTAAAAAAAAAAAAAAACGAATTCGAATAATACGAAAGACATTGAAGTAAAAGGTTAAAATAAACGTAGATATACGGTAATGGATTTCTTTTCCCCAAGTCAATATTATGAAAACATTAGTTTTACAGAATGAAGTTTAACAATGCAATAGGACAGTGGTGCTTGTTATACTATACATTTTTACAACATCAACTTGTTCACTCAGACAATACATCTTTTCTTTATATTGTTAAAAACTCTCGACCGGAGTTGAAATATGAATGTCTCATTTGCTAATCGATGAATTCTTTAAAACAAATAGTTGAGGGAGATGTGAAAAAATGTTGTATTGTATCGATTTCTTTAAATCCCTGTTAAATTATATATTTAAATAAACGATGTAGATTGTTTTACAGTGGTTGTATGTTTTAAATATATGCAGTTAGCAGTCAATAAGTTTGTGTTAAAATGATGTTAAAATTTGAAATTCATAGAATAGCGTTACGCGATTGGCAATTGGAGTAATCACATATAGCAAGAATTGATCATTTATCATTATGTAGCTTTAATGTATTTACAAAACCGTGCCCTTTTATGTTACGTGTAATAAGCGATAATTCTAGTTTCCCTTTTCAGTGAGGCTCGTTTTTTTGATCAGAAATTAAAGAAGAGAATAAGTATTTAATTATTCAAAAGTTCAATTTTAGTAATTTCCCCTTTCCACCCCAAAAATGATTTTTGCAGCCTATCACAAATATTCATGCAATACATACCACATAATTTTCATACGGTTGGATCCCAAAATGTCCTGGGGCCTAACATGGAAGTAGAATAGAAAGATTCTTCAACCAGGATAGTCTGGGAATATAAAATTTCGTTGCAGCATGTATTCGAAATAAAGCACTTTCATGTCCGAGGCGAATTTATGTCAACCGGAAGTAGGTTTACTGACCCATGGCGTAGTTGTACCTATTTCATGGAATAAATACAAACTCACAAACACAAGTGCATGTACTTGCACACACATTACCGTGGCAAGACTTCTATTGCCATTGTGAAGGAAGCGGAATGCCATTCTTTTTGTTTCGTGTTGCGTATATTTGGAGTAGGTTCCTGTTGAAGTCACCGTCTCATTGTTTTAGTGGTGACCACTTCAAAAAAGAATTTATCTTGAACTAACCAACCAGTGAATGGTAATTGCTGCGTCTAATGGAAGAAATACCTCAACATTTCTACAGCCGGCTTTCCGTTGAGCATTAAATCAATCGACCATTCTTAACACACAGTCGGTTGTTTGGTTTGGTTTGGTAAAAAAGTTTAACTTACATGCTGTGAGTCGATACATCACACCAGATCGGATATTGTACTTTTTTCCTTTTACTATATCACACATTTTTGCATAATTAACGACGGTCATCGGAAAATCGACCATTGTGATTGCTGAAGTTATTTCCATGGAATGCAAGAGCACTATATAAGTAATTTGGGAGAACTCTCAACCGCTCGTCAGATGCTTAATAATTCTAGTTAAATTTTAATAGGACTTAAATGAGGAATGTGTAAACGAACTGCCTTTCAAATCTATTCAGAATATCTAGAGATTTTTCAATTGATAGGTTTGGAATCTTCAAAAATTTCTCGATAAATGGAGTTATCTGAGAAATACACAAACACAAGAAAGACTTAGTGAAAAACACGACAATATGACTCGACAATTAAGATTTTTATGCAGTAATTTACAAAATATCGCAGCAGAGAGTTGTATTTTTTCCACTAGACATTGAATGAAATAAAATTACTGCAAAAGAAATTATGAATTCATCAAATAATTTGTTTTTATTAGACAAGGCAAAACAAAATACATGATTACGGCGAGAACAGGTGGAACTCAGGGAACACATATAAAAGGTTTTTTTTATTTATTTATTTTTTTTATTATTAAGTAACAAACAAAAACTTCAAAATGAAACACATATAAACGTCAGAGGGAGGATATTCGAAAAAGTTAAAGAATTTAAATATCTGGGAACGATACTGACGACCAGTAACGAAATGTCGAAGGATATTAATAAAAGACTACACTCCGGCAACGCTAGTTGGCACGCAGCCAGTAAACTGCTGAAGTCCAAACTGCTATCACGGAATATAAAGCTCCGTGTCTATAGAACCATAATTATGCCGATTGCTCTATACGGATGCGAAACATGGGCTCTCACAAAACGGGAAGAAAACAAATTCCGCGTATTCGAGAATAAAGTTTTAAGGGGTATCTTTGGAAGTAAATATGACGAGGAGGCAGGACAATGAAGGAAACTTCACAACCACGAATTGGAAGAGCTATACCGCAAACCTACAATAATGAGAGTAATCGGGTCGCGAAGTTTAAGATGAGCCGGACACGTAGCGCGAATGGGCAACGATAGGACCGTGCGTAGAATTCTTAACGGTAGACCAACGGGAAAGAGACCGGTAGGATGGCCGGGACGGAGATGGGAGGACAATGTTAAGTTTGACCTTGAGGAGATCGGATCAGATGGTCAAGCGTGGAAGGAGACTGCATAGGACAGGGAACTGTGGGGAGTAATATATGTACCACACATGGGCACTAGATCCTATCAACTCACCAATACTTACCGTTTGTTTCACTGTCAATTGTCCACCAATAAAACGCACTCCAAGCAAACAGTCAAGTGAAAAGTCACGTAAGTTACTTATTTGATTAGTGTTCTTTATTTTTATCTACAATATGGCATCGGCACATGCGCTGAAAGCTGGGAGTTCACAGTGTTAATCACTTAATCCTTTGCGATGACGCCTGCACTCTTTCAGGATCGTTGGAAGTTTTAATACAAAATTCACTTGAAAAGAACAACGGATTTCTTGACTTGCCGATTAAAAAGGAAACACTGTACTACAACTCCCACTCTAGAATCGCGTATCTTGACCGTGTTAAGAACTTGATCACTTTGTAACGCGGCAGATGAAAAGGTAAAGTTAAGCGGCGCGACCGTCCGCTGTGGTGATAGGAATCTGACTATTCATTGACAACAAAACGAATAGCACGACAGCAGAGACTCGACGTATCTCCTCGAAGGGTGATCAAATTTGACTCCTGGAGTGGCTGTTGCACTCAACATCCCCTAGTTGCGGTGGTGGTGAATTTCCATCGAGGTGGGAGGAGCCGAATTGGATCATTTCTTTGGTGATGACCAATGAACGATCGATTGGGGGTTTTTTTGGAAGAATTTCCCTGTGGTGACCGTACAGGTCAAGTACAATGCCATTTCGCTGGAAGTGAGACAACGATCGACCCTGCAACTGTACAAACAAAGGAACTTTTGGCAGATTTGGGTGTTGTTGTCGGATGTTTGATGATGCAGTGTCCCGCCGAACACTGTTAACCGTAGAGGAAAATACACAAGCGGAGCGCCACAGCGGTTAAATGAAACACGAACTATTTTTAGTGCACACTTTTGTTTATTAACATTTGTTTTGTTATTAAATTCCGAGCTTACATCGCTTTTACTGTAGTTTCACTGACGAACTTCGGACACACGTTAACTCGTCTTTTTCTTAATTCGAACTTTAAGTCGCGGTTACTTATCTAGCGGTTCTCGCAGTTCGACCTCCTCAGTGGGGTTCGCTGTCCTGCTGCTCGATAGAGAAAGCTTCTCGCGTTGACGCTCCAACCAATACTTGTAGTCTCGTTGACGATCTAACTTAGACTACCTGTCTGCCCACACAGATATCCAGATTCAAAACTGGTATCTGTATCTATACGGAAAAATTTCCCTATTTGCTCTGCTAACAGAATTTCCGAATCTCTGTTAGCAGCATGTTGTTAAGTCCCAGGGGTAATTTCGGTGCCTGAAAAGGAAAAAGTCAATCGACGCATACATCCTTAAACGTCATTATCACCATCCGTGATGGTGATCGAAATTGGTTCGACGGCAATCGATTTTGTGCCGCCTTTATTCGCACAAAACATCTGGCGATGATTGTTCGGGCGTACAGTCCGTGGTTGTTTGCCTTTTGTAAACATAACCGAAATCCATTAGATCCTTCTAATGGGTGTGAAATTCTACAAAGGGATCGTGGGAGTGGAGTATTTCCTTTGTTGGCTTTACTCTCGTAAATATTCCGAATTATCTTGTTGAGATAATTACGGTTGTTTACAATTTGGCAGCGGATGGGCGATATGCTTTTTTGCATGAAGTTGCCGTTTCTTTGTTTGCCGATGAATTTGATGGTCTTTGTGGCAGACCACCCGCACGTGCATCCGTTGGTCGGCTAATTTACCGACGATGGCGATTCCTTGTAACGTCGTGTAGATGTTCAGGATTTCAGATTGTGCAGTGCTGGAATGCGGCGCATTTCAACCTTTGGGGATAAGATGAATGGATGTTTTTACCTTTGTTTCAGGTATGCTTAGGAGCTTTGGGACACGTGTCTGTGGATAAGATAAGCGATAGCGAAAAATTGCCGAAGGAAGGAATAGGTTTGTGTGTTCTGTAAATAGAAACGCTATTTCGGAGGGTCATACGCTGAGATGCGCATTTGTTTGGTTTAACCAATGCTGCATGGGAACGTCGGCTGTTTACATAATCGCCCAGAATCATAACGTTGCAGGCAATAGATTTCTCTGTGACGATAAGTCAACCGCAGATTTGTTCGTCTATGGCAAAGGCTAGGGTGGCTATTGTTTTGTTAAGAAAACTGTAGGTGGGACACGATCATTGGCATGAATAGCAATCATGATCGTGTACGATTCAATGGATGTTACTTTTCCAAAAACTATATCATAGGACATGATCATTACGATGATTATTTGAACAACGATCGCGGTCATGTCCTATTCGATGATCGGGTGTCGCTTGGGCGATCAATGGTCGGAAAAATCCGCTGCAGCTGTGTCAACAGATCCGCTGGCCAGTGTGCGTTTGTCGATTATAATTGCTGACAAGCTGAGCCGATTGGGGTGGTATGGTTCATGTAATATGAACGAAATGATTTGATGATGTGCATGCTTGCTGGGGTTTTACTTCCAGGTGAAAGCGAATGAAAGGTAGCTTACGCTGCTCGATTGCAGGTAAGTAAAGTGGCTTGTGGAGTGAGGGAAACGCAGGCTGATTTAAGGAAATGGGTGGTTCTTTGGGAATGCTTTAAAGAACTCCCACAGAACGATGGCGGAGTCAAGTGGGTGAGGTCATGAACTCCAGGGTTCCCACAGGCCAATAAATAAGAAATAATAATAATAATAATAGACAAGTCCTGTGGGCAGTTTATCTTCTAAGGAACAACGGTTGCTGTTTCTTCTATCGCCAGTGATGCATCAATTCTCTCCAGAAGTCAGTGGAAAGGAACGCCTGCTGCTGGGACAAGCATTGGATCAGGGACCCAGAACGGATGGCATACTCGACCAATAGGTAAGCGACTTTATAATTATTACTGTCCATTGTGAATCTATTGGTGCCACCGGTTGTAACTCCTCCAACGGTTTGTCTCTACACTACAGTTTAAATTCGGGTTTTCGATTGGCCTTTAGTGTTAAACACTATACAAAAGCCAACTACGTGCACGCACTTTTGTTTTGTTTTAATATACTGTGTTTATTTGACAAGTGGAGTGTTGTGAGCGAAAGCCAAACTAGGAATTTGGGATAATAGTGTTTTCATTAGCAAATAAAAGATTTCGATATATCTTGTATTCCAGTATCTTGCTTAATGTGTTTAATAACGATATCGGACCGTAGTTTCTGGGGTTGTTAGAAGGACTGGACTCATTGATAGGGACTATTACCGTGGTTTTCCAGTTGTCTGTAGTTGAGAAGAACGAGAATCGGGACTAGATTTGATGGGAGAAATCTTTTGTAAAGAAGATTTGGAATTCCATCTAAGCCTGTCGACTTTTTTTTGTTGCGTGATGTTATAAATTCTGATAATTCACCTGGTGTTAGTTATGACGCATTATCCACGGGACGTGATGCTTTGTTTCTTTCGTTGAATTCTGTGATGAAAGGGGTGAAGGATGGGATCATTGTGCGTGAGATGTAGTCATTTACGGTAACTTGAAAATTGGAGACTGAGAGGGAGTCGTTTTGTTGGTTGATGTCATACAAGTGATAATAGTAATAGTAAGCTAGTCAGTTGCTATATCAATATCTGATTGGACTGGGTGATAATATAATCGATTCGGGGTTTATATTTTCGACCCGTTAGTCGGCTGATGTTTCATAAATCACGATTGGGTTTAATATTGTTAAGTATAGACGTGTAAGCCTGGTCGGCAAATTGTTTTGGTTGTCTATTTATCAGGGTAGTCAAGAGTTGGATTTGATTTTTAATAAAAGGGGAGTAACTGCTATGTAGTTTTCGTCTATGCTGTTTTTTTTTACGCATAACAGTTTTGTAAGGATGTTGGGTAAAGGTTTTCCTAAGTGATTATGAGGGATGGTCGTAGGTGTGTGGCTGAAAAGGGCATTTTTTAGTATTTGCTCTATTCTTAAGGCTGCTTGATCAATTTCAGCGGGGAGTAGGTTTGAAGACTCTGGCAAAGTATAGTATTTAAAACTGGCAGCAATGTGCCTATTGACTCTTCTCCAGTTTGTCCTGGTGAAATTCAGGATCAGATTGAATGAGTAGTGTGTTTCGCGGGCAGGGATTTGGACGGTGGTGAATGTATACGGACGGCAATACAAGCACTTTGTTGCTTCTGCAAAATATTTCAATTGCCGTGTACTATATATTGGTGTGGTGAAAGCGAACATACAGGGTAAGGTCTGTGATTTCAACCCGGCGACGGCCAGGACGATCCTTGTCCCTGTTCTATCCAAGTTGACATACAGTCTCCAGGTGACATCCCTGGATAGTTACTTTGGCACCCGCCAAGTAGTGAACCAATGCCTGCAGCGACATCTTGAGAAAGGTGTGCGCAAGGCTAATAACCTTGCCCGAAAAAACAAATTATTATGGACAATTTAACAATTCTCGGATAAGGATCGGATAGCAGTGGAGAGACTTGCTAAATAAGGCCAAGACCGAATGAATTTGCTGTAACTCAAAGAACTGGAAGGACGAAAACAATAACAAGGCAACAAAAACTTTAAACGGTCATTCAGTGTCGTAAAATGTAAACTCGCTCAATACTATTTGTAAAAGTTCTACTCCGTTTTAATACACCCAATATCGAGCAGCACAATGCCGGCCCTAGTTGGAAGCAAAGTACACAACAAATCAATTAAACGAAGCACTTCCACATGTGTACCATCAACATCACCGTGCCGAAGATGCGAGGCCTGTAGGAACCCGGAAGTTCATGACCTCACCGACTCGACTTCGCCATCGTTCCCTGTCCTGGGCACTCTCCTTCCACGCTTGACCATTCGATGAATAAGTAATGCGACGTGGAGGATTGAGTGAGAAGAAAGCTAATACTGTAAACGTGAGTACCAGTTCCGTTTTTCCTTTTATATTTCATTGTGCAAAATTAAAATGCAACAAGAGTACGTCATGCAACATCACATGGGCGACGCGAACATCGAAAACTCGTCTAGGGCAGCAAAAATCGAATAGGGTAGAGGCGATCAATGGATATCGAAGAGCTAACCAACTCGAACAAAAATTAAAGCTTATCATGAACGAAAAATAAAAACTCAACTTTATCGAGATTTCATCAACATCGTGCCTTTATCTACCAAACTTGAGAGCTCCAGCCAAATTTCGCTGGAGATCGTGATACTCTAATTAACAACTTCAATAAGGGCAATAACATTGTGGCGGTTCCGCCAAACCCTACGGTCTACTTACCTGAAAAACCCCCATAACTACTACCCAACTCCCTTTAGTTTGCTAATGCAACAGTATTAGTACCCAAATATGCTGCAGGCATTTAAGAGATCAAATCTATGATCTTTAAGTCCCTGTAAAGAAAACTTACCTTCATGCATTCTCTTCGCATACCATTGCTCCTTAAGATTTCTTTATTAACTTACCAGGAATTTCCAATCAATTTCGGCATCTACGTCGCCAGTCAAATTCCCTTAGATGAATTCCTGTAAACAAAATAATTCGGATTACATTCAATGTAACCGTCATGACCGGGACCATAAAAATCGCGCCGTCTATTTTCCCAGCCGCGTCACATACCTTTTCATACACATTTCCTGACAACCTTTTTTGTTTGTCTTATCAATAAACAACCCAAGCAGCTGCATATAATTAGCGCAATAGACGCCGAAACCAAATTCTCCAGCATTTCCTAATGCAAATATGAACCCGGTTTCTGCTGCAGCCAGAGATGCCATAAACATCCAATTTGCTTTTAGCACCTTTTTCTCCCAACGTCGAAAATAGCGACGAGGCATCGCGTAAACAATGACCCGCATTACCAACGGCGCATTTGGTAATTTTTCCCGTTTGTCTTTGCCGCCTGCCTGTTTCGTCGTTCCACTGCTTTCGAACACGTGCAATTACATTGAATCTGTTCGATCGCGCACATATACCACTGCAACAAAAAGATCGCATTTTCTTAGTGATCACACCCTTAAGAGAAAAGTTTTTCTCTCTCTTCCTTTTTTTTTTAGCGAAATCATCTCTGCATGAGATGACGATCGTTTAGTCGTAATTCAATCTCCGTGGCGGTCGGGTCGCCTGTTATCCACCGGTACGGTGGGTTATAAAAAAGTCTTATTCCAACCTTCAAAGCAGTCGGGTCGCCTCCATCTCCACCGTACCGTGTACATAGTATCGCTGTCCGTCGCTGGATTGAACTCCTCACAGTGTTTTGTAGCCTTTAATCAAATAACAGTATAATTCAGTGTTTAACGATTAATTATAACCACAATTATTTATGGAATCTGTAAAAAAAATTCAAAGTGAAATATCAATAAAGCCAGTTCAACTAAACTTAATTCCGAGTGTTTGTTTGTTACACTATGTTGTTGTTTTCTTGCGCACAGTTTGCCGCGGCGGAACTTGTTTTTTTGTGAGAACGAAGTGGAACCCAGCGCCCATGTCGGTGCTACGACTTCGCTCCTACAACATGACCGATAAATCGCATCGGAAGCCGACATCATCAATAAGCCCAAATAAAATCGATTCCTGTGACTGTAATTCAGTACCCTCGTTACCAATTAATGCAGCAGGTGATCGAAGGCCAGCTGAAAACCAGCATCATTTCAATCAACGGTGGTCATACGCAGATGTAGCACGAAGAACAGATGCCTTCAGCATTCCTTATGGCGGGCGGATTCCTTCACTAACTACAGATCGTCGACATGCGATACCTACATCGATTAAATCTAAGACTGTTGAACCCAACCATGTCAGGTCCACCCATCAAATACGAGGGTTGCCTTTTATATTTCGGGATTAGAGAACAAAAACAAATATTGATCATCGAAAATCACTTTATTGTTTTTCAAAATATTCCCCATGAAGATCTATACACTTTTTCATGCGTTTGAACCAATTGTCGAAGCACTTTTGCCACTCTGATTGAGGTATCTTCAACACATGCATTCTGAATGCAGCAACCGCTTCTTCAGATGTCGAAAGACGTTGACCTCTCAGTTTGTTTTTTACGTACGGGAATAAAAAGAAGTCATTCGGTGCCAAGTCAAGACTATACGGCGGATGACCCATCAAATCTATGTTTTGGGTGCTCAAAAATGCAGTTGTCGCAGCCGATGTGTGAGAGCTCACATTGTCGTGGTGAAGAGTGATCCGTCTTCGGCGGTTGGTTTTCCTGATTTCTTGGAAGACAACTGGCAAACAAATGGTTGTGTACCACTCAGAATTGACTGTTCTGCGTTGTTCTAGTGGTACGGTTGCGACATGTCCAGTTTTTCCGAAAAAACAGGCGACCATTTGCTTGGAAGTGCTTCGTGCGCGAACAACTTTTGTTGGATTTGGCTCATCTTGAAACACCCAGACAGTCGACTGCTGTTTACTTTCGGGCTCATACGCGTAAATCCACGATTCGTCACCTGTCACGATGTCATAGACGTGTTTCGAAGCACCGCGACCGTATTTTTTGAGCATTTCTTTCGACCAATTGACACGAGCCTTTTTTTGGGCGATTGACAAATTGTGTGGGATCCAACGCGAACAAATTTTTTTGACAGTCAAATGTTTATGCAATATTGAATGTGTGCTGGTCCCACTAACGCCTAAGGTTGTCTCAATCTCACGATAGGTCACATGACGATCTTCCAATATCAGTTCGCGCACAGCATCAATGGTTTTCGGAACAACAACCGATTTTGGACGACCTTCACGAAATTCATCTTGGAGTGAACTACGACCACGATTGAATTCACCATACCATCGATAAACACTGGTCCTTGATGGAGCTTCATCGCCAAAAATTGAATTAACTTCATCCATGCACTGTTGCTGAGTTAATCCACGCCGAAAGTTGTAAAAAATAATCGCACGAAAATGTTGACGATTTAATTCCATTTTTGGGCCGAGATGAATCTTTTAAGTTACTCTAAACAACACAAATAGCGCTCGTATGTCAAAACGTTCTGAGTGCGTATAACCTCAAAAATGTCCAACTTTACGACAGAGCTGTCAATTCCGGGTTTCAACACCAGGGTTGCCAAATCCCAAAACATAAGAGGCAACCCTCGTAAAAGCTCGGATGGTACGACCATCACGTCCCACCACACCATCTGTAGCAAATATCAAAGTAAACGAAGACGCATCCACAGAACATCAGCAATTGCAGCAGCATCCATACCAAACCAAACGAGTTAAATCCGGTGAAAGACTTATTTTCACACGATCAGGAATATCGACAGCTTGCTCTTGCTCATAAATCCGAGTTCACTAAATTATAATTTGGTGGACTCGAATTAATTAATTAATTACCATTAATAGTTGCAATAGTAATAATTCTAATACTAGTCATACTCGTAATACCAATCTAACTCTAATTCCAACAACAACATATTACATAGCAGGTGCGATTACTGCTGGCCAAAACCATAATTCCGGCGGTGCTTTCAATCGTACCACAAATAGTGACAAGGCCAGATTGCTCATCAACTTCAACAATCTCACTACAGATTTTCATCAGTAGCTGATGTGACCTACGATCGATCACTACTAGTTCATCAGCTTTAACCCAACTTCTTTATCTGCTTTATCAAAATCATCATCCTTCAGACATTCATGATTCATAATCTACATCGTCGCCCATTACATGGAACGTCCCCGTTTCACACACATCGACGACCTCTAAGAATTCACCAACCTCAGCAACCATGCCTTTTTGGTCACACGTACCCTTCGAGCATCTGCAGTACTTGAATCACCATCGCCATGCACCGCAGTCTTTCGCAAACTCCGCTCTCGATTAATGGACTGGTGAGAGTTGTGTTTCCGAACGGAAATTACTGTTCTTATCAGGACGGAGCGCGATCCTTCCCTACTGTAGAGGATAATTCACCAATAGTTGGTAAAGGCGGGCGGAATTTTGCGTACTCAAAGTTATACTAATGCAGAATCCGCAATTCTATTACTATCACGTTTTGCCAGTTGTGGAGTAGAAGAATAGCATCAAATCGCACCGGGAATTATATCCCATCGAATCGATTAAGGATCAAAATTTGAATTTGGCGCTTCTCGGAGAGAGTTAACTGCAGTAAAATGTGTTTAAAACTCTAGTGAAATATAGGGTGAGCCCCAATTTTTTGCAAATGGCAACACTTGATTTCTTAAAAACCGTTAGAGGGAGGGGCGCGCGAGTGGTGGGGCGTAATAAACGTATAAAAAATGCAGACAACAACGTAATGAACACGCACTTCTGCGCCCCTCCCTTTAACGATTTTTAAGAAGTCAAGTGTTGGCATTGGCAAACATTTATGGCCCACCCCATATATTTACCAAAATATCTAAATTGATATTTTATTGTGCAACCAGTTAAGAAAAATGATCTTCCTGGACTACATCAAACTACTGGGACACGGATCGTAAAGCTTGCTCGAATAAGTAATTCCCTTCTATTAATTTTGCTCCCCAAGGTGGATATTTTATCGACGTTTTACTTAACACACATGATCAGGCAGAGCATTCCATATTTTTCATTCATGTGGTTTGGCTAAAGAACTATTCTGGGTTTATCCATAAGTTACATTATAAACTGTAGTACAGAACTATTGTTGGTTCGTAGCAAACTTTTTTGAATATTTTATGCGCAAAAAACCTCTTCTAAATATTGAAATCAACCAATCCGTAAAAAAATGGAAAAATTGTTACTCGTAAAAAAGGCTACAATATATGTGCACCCAAGATTAATATGCTTCAAAATGTTCTTACCCAATCATATCCGCCTTATTTCATTCGCGCTATGGATTGATATTGAAGGGAATCATTAAAATCTTTTTATGCTTCTCTATTACTAAAATTAAAACGCGAATTGAAGATGCATTCCCTATTATCTAGAGAGTTTTCGATAAATATTGAGTTAGCTAGAGAATGCCCTAGCGTTTTCATAAATTGAAAATGAATGACTTCTTTAATAATTAAAAAAGCTGCCAAAAAATTTCTTCTCACTCATGTACTTATAAATATCTCGACCCAAAATTGAAACGCAATGTGTTTTTATACTCCCATTCCATCTAACTAGTAACCTGCTAATACCGACAGATTTGTCGACCGTTTTCTTTTCCGTTTACAGTTTCTAAAAAATAACATAATTACTTCCTGAACTGAAGGCAATCGGCGGATTCATTTTCTCTTTTTTTTTAACACAATAAACCCCAATTTGGAAACAATAAGCCCCACCTCGGTGCATTAATAAAATATGAAAATGCATTATTGTTCTAGCAAAGCCCTTTTATCAATCACACCCTGTACGGGAACCTTGGCACTCCTCTTACCAGTAATTATCTTCACTTTACTAGTAACCTAGCAACTCCTTCCCTCGAGGCAACTTGTCCTTAATCATTACATTACAGTCAGAAATAGCCGGTCTGATACGGTATTCATTGGTAAATCAAAACTGACCATGAGCCACCTCTAGAGTCTCACATGAGTAATTGGAAAATATCATTTCATTCGTCGTCCTTTCCCAAATGCTCTTGTATATGTAACAAGATTACATGGAGCTTAGTGCTTTTACCACAATAAACACATAGTCTGCGACTCCTCACTTAGTGTTTGATTAATAATACTTTATAGCATCTCGTGTTACGCTTCGCTACACGACTACCTACGAAAAAGATGTCCCGACAGTGAAATACTGTTGTGAAGAATAAAATTCGCCTCCCTCATGATGAATGGTACGAAATACGTGAACTCAGTACGAAATCCTTGACCCTGTTTTGCAGAATTTGTGAATATTTTGCGTGCGAAACACATCCGGGCCACAGCTAATTCTAATAAGGGTGATTTTAAGAGTTCTTTTTTCTTTTGTTAATAATGAGGTCAAGCAGGTATAGGTAGGATTGGAAAGACTATTTTTAATTGTTAACGGCGACAGCTTTATGTAATGAGAGTTGGGGTACAACAAGTTACAAAAATAAACATTTCATTGAAACGAATGATCGTAGCAAGATTTAGTTCTACTGTTCTACGTACAATTTGTTAATCATTGCAAGGCCGATTTCCAGTCTCATCAAATAGTTTTACGAGGCAGAGAACAAAGGTTTCAAATATGGAAATCCATTTAGAGAAGTTGTTATAAACATACGATGTTTTTGGAGAAATTCCACAACTGTCTAGCAACAGATTTGCAGCGTGGAACGCAGTGAATATTAATGTGTTTTTCTCTAAAGCCGGCTATTGTAATTCGGAAAGGTTGAGTAAAGAACACAAACCCTAGAGGCTCAAAAAGATTTTGCATCGCTTGAATTGGAATGAGTAATTATCTCTGCTAAGTACAGACGGTACACAAACATAACTCCTATGCCCAAAGAGCAATTATTGGTTCGGGTGGGAGATTATGTCATGAGTTCTGGAAGCGTTTTGCACATATTGTCAGAATGTGACACGAAAACATTTCTCGAAACAACTTTGAATCTATGGCTCTGACTGTGGCGGTTCCGCCAAACCCCACGGTTCGCTTACCTAAAAACCCCCATAACTTCCACCCAATCTCATAACTTCACTAATGCAATCGCATTAGCACCTTAAATGCTCCACGCATTAAATAGATCAATCTTTAACCTAAAAGTCCCTGTAAAAGGAAACTTACCTTTCATGCATCCCTTCGCATACAATTCCCCGTAAGATTTCTTGCTCAACTTATCAGGAATTCCAAACCAATTTGGCACCTTCGGTGCCAGGCAGATTCCCCTAAACTAATTCTTAATAACAAAGGATTTGGATTACATACTATGTAACCTTCCCCGGGGACCATAAACATTGCGCTGTCTATTTTTCAGCTTCGCCATGTGTATGATAAATTTCTTAACGTACACATTGGCCGGCGACCTTTTTCTTGTAGCAATAAAATACCCAAGCAGCTGCATTCAATTAGCACAATCGACGCTGAAGTCAATTTCCCTAACTCGCACCAAGTGCAAACAAAGAACGCTGTTCCCCCATAGGCTTCATGGCGATACCATAAACAATCATTTGTGGTATTATAGCGTTTGAAATAATAGTGAAGAAGAACGTGCGATTCGAACTGACGCTATGCCAGTTTGAATCACCAAAAATTGTACCCAAGCGCTACCCATCAGGCTACTGACCGTGTTTAGAATTTGATTTTTAAACTCGACTATACTCCACTGATGTGAATTATTTTTGTTATCGCTATGGTATACGGCTCTGATGTATTTTCTTATTCGATTTTTCGTTCGGTGCTCTTCACTATTTTGCTTGTGAAATGTGTGTGTATCTGTTAGAGTCGCCACAGTATCCTAAACGCAGTTTTCATTTAATGAGTGGCTGCGCTTTATCCAGCTGACCCTCATTATCGAACGATGCATAGGTCGCTTGTCCTTTTGTATCGTAATTGCCCTGAATCCATCCCTCATGACCTCGACGCATAATCAAACACAAACCATTAGCATCCCACGAAATTCGATTTGTTTGTTTCAATGAACACACATCTCATTATGCACCTTCTTGGTGTTTCAGATTCGTTATCATGGCTTCGGCCCATGAAAAGAACCGACGTACACATATACATGTGTACCATGACGATCTCCTTTATGAGATCCGGTTATCACCACAGTGAAAGCGAATACACCCAGAATTTTCGTAGCCAGCGAATTGAATCTTTGAGTTGTTTTCCATACGCCGACCGCCATGGTCGTGGCCGCTCCCGCTCACCGGTGCGCACGGTGACGCGAATATAGTCGAGTCGCGAATTAACACCCACGAGAAGTTTTTTAACTTTCTAAATGATCATTCTAAGGATTTTAATTAAGAATCAACTTATGTTAATTTGGTGCTTAATTTGTTGTTTTGTTTTTATTTAGTTTTATTATATTTGAACTATATAAATTCAGTGCTTAAAGAGAATAATAATTGGTTCGAATAAAGACAAGTTAACGTCAAAAATCATTCAGTGTTTTCCCTTTTCCTGTTGTGGATGTTGGATTGTGGAGTTTCGTTTGTGTTTTTCTTTCGGTCTGCGGCAGACACTTTTAGAACTGGTGGAGACGAGGTAGAACCCTGCGTCCGTGCTGGCGCCACGATCTCGTACCCCACAGGACCATTCATCGAGTTTCAGAAAATATATGACCCTAACGATATGTAGACGGTAGGAACGAACGATGGGCCAAACATAGCAATGGGAGTTCTACTAGGGCAGGAACATGATGGGAAGTTGGAATCACTTGGATTCTTTTCGAAAAAAGCTCAGCTCAACTTAACGGCGTTTCAGTGCCTACGAGTGGGAATTACTCGTTATTTACGGTACTGCAAAGCACTTCTGGCATATGGGGGAAGGAAGACACCTCAGCATTAATACCGACATACGTCATTGATGCCTACTTTTCAGACGAAAGCGGAAAGTCCTCCTTCAAACGGTACGGATCGTCCTGTCTTTCGTTCGTCTTACACTCTAATTGCCTTCCCACTTTACGCGACCTAGGAGGTATACCGAATACATGAACAATACAATACAATTTCATTTTCGCGCCGTTTTGTTTTGCAGTGACAGTAGCAGTGAACATACAAGGACCAGATAGCAATAATTGTGTTGTGGGAATATTTGATGGAGTGTCGGAGAAAAGAATCTGCGCGAGTTACGGCAGCCACCCGTAACCACTTCACCTCATAACCATCCTTCCCCAAGCACCACCATACAAAACAAAATATTGTAAAAAATAAAATTGTATTGTGATTGCCCGGTGGATGCATCCATAAAATTGGTACCTTTCGATTACCCAGCCTGATCTCATAAAAACACGAGACTTGGTCCTTCCTTTTAGCCTTTAAACATTCCCGCGGTCTAGACACATGTTAATAACTTAACTCGAACACACTTCATATCGAATTCTTGCCTAGCAGTCATCCTTTATGGTTGCATTCGATTGCTTACATACAATCGTAGCCATAAAGGACTATGATGCGATCTGGTCGGAAAAACCCAAATCACAGCTAAGCTGCGAACAATGAGTCTACACGTACACTCTTAAATAACAAACCATATATTGACCCAATGTAACTATTCTTAGAAATGCTACAATCTCTTGAATGATGATAGGGATTTCATGTAAATATCAGGACCGATTTCATGTAGGTAAACGATGGGCAAAGAGATCTTTTAAAAGAAAAATGTAAGAATAAATTTTGTACTAGAGTCAGTCTGGAGGTGAGTAGGATATTAAAACACAAAATTAGTCTATTAAAATGCTTTTCGTGCACCAAGCCGGAATTAAAATCGAGCAAAAAAAAATCAAAGAGAGCGAAATAAATAACATAATAATGACCCACAACAAAGCTGCAGAATTTCTGTTAGAACTACATCAAATGGAGGGGGAGAATGCAATCCCCTCTACATCCCACTACACTGCGAATTTTTCTAACAACACATTCGCTTGTCTGGCATCTTCTGAATCTGAGGAAGAAGAAGAAGAAATAAATGAGTTAGAAGCGAAACTAACTATAGCAAATGCGCGACAAGATAAAAGAAGGAGAAATCAGAAATTGAAGCACTGGAACAACAAAACAATAAACAAGGAAAGTCGAAGCCAAGAGGAGGCCAACATCAGCAACAAAGTCGATTTAAAACCGCCAACGAGACAGCACGTGCGCTTCTGCCTCGTGATCCGTACCATCGGATCAAATGTGCAATCCATTTTGGGAATCTTAAATACACATAAGATACCCAATTGCACTATCGGTTCGGGCGCGAAGTCTTACTGTGGGATCATAAGCAAACAAACGGATCTTCACAAACGCGTCTGAGTGCGGTGCAAAGTTTTCTGTGCGATTCTATGCAAACAGGCATCGATACTCTCGATTGATTAATAATCTTTGGAGAGTTTTTTGTGTCTGAGTGGCATAATGTTCATCATGGAAGGGATTTGACCTGGATTTCGCCACGGATCTATTGGGGCACCTACTACAGGGGCATAACACCTGTAGTGGTTGCTTTTGCTTATCTATTGCTCGTCCCAACTTGCATCTTTTCCCGAGGCGGTATTGGTTGTCTGTGTAGGGCCATTTCAATGGAGCAGAAATTTGCCCTTGATTTGTGTAACATTCGCGGCTTGAGATGCAATTTCTCTCCTGTGTCTGCCCACGTTTCTAACCAGAAACCAACTATCCTTGCACTTAGCGAAACCCAGGTAATTACTAATACAGATATTTCCGATTTTAATCTACCTGGATATAACTTAGTGCCGAAATGATATTGCTTATCAGCTTCTGCCACAATATGGGCTCTGTTCCAACCCAGAATTTAATTTCTCTTGGCTAAAACTACACGTTCGTAAGCATATCATACATTACTGGTTTCTTTACAGAAGTCCAAACTTGGATAGAAATGCATCCTTTAACGAATTTGATGCATTGTCTGATATCCACACACTGAAATCGTTATTGTGGGTGATTTTAATGTGCATAACTCTCAGTGGCTTCGTCACTCCGGACACACAACACCTGAAGATCAATATGCCCAACTCTTTGCTGATTCAAATAGCTTAACTCAACTTGTCAATGAACCACCAGGGGTACCTGATATATATGGTCATTCCGCCAATACACTGGACCTGTTTCTCACCTCCCACCCAAACAAGTACACAATTGAAGTTTCTTCGCCCTAGGGCACCTCAGACCACTGTGTCGTGTCAGCTAAATTTCCTCTAACTAACAGTAACGTTAATGAGAAAGCTCCCAAAAGAACAGTATGGTTCTACGAGAAAGTCAATTGGGAAGGTCTGAACGACTTTTTTTGGGAGGTTAAATTGGTCGTTATTTTCCTCAATAACGATGTTGACTCTATAGCGAACACATTGACAGACACGATCCTACTTGGCATGCGAACCTTTATTCCACACAGAGTAAATAGTATCAAATCCAAGAGAAATATGTGGTTCGATTCCCCGTGCAGAGAAGCCATTAAGGGTAAAGAGTTGAGCTTCCGGTTGTATAAATCAAACAATACTGAGGAAAACCGGAACGATTTAAGAGAGCTAGAAATTAGTGCAATGCGTATATCCAACGCGCAAAGTTCTTGCATGACCAGAGAGTGAGACAAGAATTACTACGCTCTCCCACAGGTAGTAGAGCCTTCTGGGCATTTGTGAAAAACATTCAAAACTCAGTCTCTTCATCCATTTCATCGCTTATAGTCTATGACAAACCAGTCCACACTGCAATAGAGAAGGCGAATCTACTTGCTGCACATTTTACAGCCAACTCAACGCTGCCTGATACCACATCAGTTCCACCTCAACTTGAGCATAAGCAGCTCACCATCAGCCGGATTCGCTTCCGAACGCGTACCGTTGCCCGCTCACTCAAAGAGCTAAACGCACACAAATCCGCTGGTCCGGGTGGCATCCCCAATCCTCTTGAAGAGATATTCCTCTTCACTCGCTAAACCACTGCGGAAACTCTTCCATTTGTCTTATTCTACTGGCCGTTTCCCAAATAGATGGAAGTCAGCGAACATTCAGCCAATTCCCAAAAAGACTGACAAATCATCCCTTTCCTCTTATCGACCCATAGCACTAACTTCTATTCTCTCCAAGGTAATGGAACCTCTTATCAACCATCAACTTTCGAAATATCTGGAACCAAATGACCTCCTCAATGACCGCCAATATGGATTTCGTAGCAACAGGTCCACAGGAGATCTGATGGCGTACCTTACCGAAAAGTGTAGCCATTCCATCTACTACCTCGGTGAAAGCAAGGTAGTCGCATTGTATATTTCAAAAGCCTTCGACAGAGTTTGGCATTAGCCCTGTTTGCAAAATTGCATTCATATGGAGTGGACAATTCCCTGATCTAATGGATAAGAGACCATCTTTCTGGCTGTTCAATCCAAGTGGTTCTTGATGATGTCAAATCTGTCTCCCATCAAATTATTGCAGGTGTTCCCCAGGGTACAGTACTCTCACCCACTCTCTTCCTCATCTTTATAATATTCTCTCTTGTCAATAACTTACAACCCAATTCTCTCGCTTGCTGATAATAGCATGTTGAGTTTCTCATACTCATACGAACACTCCCCTCCAAACTCTTCGAACGTCACTACCAACCAGCAACTTATGCTTGATACATTGAATTCAGACCTCAACAAGATATATCAGTGGGGATTATCTAACCGACTAGAATTCAAAGCCCAAAAAACTCGGTGCTGTCTCTTGTCGTCAAAAGTGAGCCCCAAAGTAAATATACTGTCTATGAACAGCACTTCCATCGACGAAGCCAAGAAACTATCAATCCTCGGTACTCGAATTAATTCGACTCTTAACTGGAATGACCACATATTTGAAGCTGCGAAAAGTGCGGGCAAATGTATGGGATTCCTTAAGAGATGCAAAAGATACTTCACTCCATCCAACCTGGCCACTATTTACAAGGCGTATATTCGTCCCAAAATGGATTTCAAGTCCCATATGTGGTCAGCTGCATCCAAAACTGCACTTCATGTGCTCGACAATATGCATAAACGAGCAGTCAAACTTATTGGGGACCCAGCCGTAAGTCGATCAATTCAGTCGTTAGAACACAGGCGCAACGTATCATGCCTATCTCCTTTCTATAGGTATTACCACCATCGTTGCTCAACTGAACTTGCTGAATGTGTTCCGCCCCTTCAGACATTTTCCCGCGATACCCGTCCATCCGTGAATGTGCATCAGTTCACGTTGAAAGTGGACTTGAGGCGCACAAATAAACATAGAGAGTCATTCTTTAGCCGAACCACACGAATGAGGAATGTTCTGCCTGATCATGTGTTTGCTGGCCGTTGTGATGTCCAGACATTCAAGAACAATATACATCGATACATCTGTGCTCTGACATTTAAGGGTACTTCAAAATACCCTTTTGTGCGCGCGTTATTGTAAAAAAAAACCCAAATTCAAAACAAAGTCCAGATGAACAAAAACAAAAACATGAGCCAAAAGCACAACCCCCCAAATAGTAAAAATTCGTAGTCTACGGAAAGAAACAGTCCTGGACCACCAATGTGTAACATGGAACTAACTAAAAAAAAGGCAGAAACATACTTCAATGCGTCCGCTGTCAAAGGTTCGCACATTCAGCGGCGAACTGTGAAATGCAGCATCGTTGCGTGAAATGCGATGAGGATCACAATGCAGGGGAGTGCTCTTTCGGTAAAGAAAGGGTGGAATATAAAACCCTTTTAAAGTGTGCAATATGCTGAAGTGAGCGACTCCCCACTAATTATCAAGGTTATCCTCAATTCCGAGAATTAACATCGAAGAGTATGACTCAGCAAAGAAAAACTCAGACAAATCGCACAAGATCAATGACTGTAACCCCACAGCGGTCTTACGCACAAATAGCGACTGGCGAAGGAAACCCAACACAGGCTACAACAGCGATACCCACAAATACTTCGGCACAAACTGAAACAACATCACAAGCAAAGGTGTTCACAATCTTGCTCAATCTACAGAGACAGATGACACAGCTGCAAAGTCAAATAAACGAGATCTACTCGCATTTCTCAGTCTAAATAAAAAGTCGACACCAACCGTCTAACCCAAGGATCAACTAAAGCCCTTGTCGTGAATGTACATTCACTTATAAGAACCGAGAGAAAAACATTCTATCCTAATAAGACACTGTATGACAAATCAGGACTGAATAGGATAGACAATTTCATTATCAAAATTATTCGTGGTCACACTGCAAGGGCAATGTGCAGCGAAAATAATCTTATCTCGGGAGCATACTACCCCAATGACATGTACCTGGAGAATACACTCCAAAGTGGGTTTATCCCACCTGAAGGGAACGCTTCTTGGATAGAAAAGGCCTTATCCAAAACAAGCATGGAGTCCCTATTATTTACCACGCTTTTCGTGGTGCCAGGGACAAACGGATTCTTTATAACAGTGATATATCAAATGCTGCAGTTCACTTGCGCTTTAGCATGGCAAGAGGCGAACGAGATAAATCTATAAATGACCGATCCCATCCCAACTGGTGGTGGATTGACAATGAAGAAAGCATTTAATATCCCCAAATGTAGAAAGATTTTCAGACGCTACGCCTTCCCTACCCATTCCTCATTTCCCTTTTCATATTTATTTATTCTTCCTTTTCATTTCCATTTTGCATTTAGATTCCTTTCGTTTTAAAATTTCTTTATGTTAACATTTTTATTAATATGTTTGTTATTATTTTTTTTGTAAACTTTTTTACCTTATATTATTATTAAAAAAAAAAAATAAATAAATAAATAAATATATAAATAAATACAGAGAGAGAACTTCTTCTTCTAAAATATTCGAGTAATAGGAAATATATAAAAATATAAAAATATAAAAATATTATTGTACGCCGAAAGGCATTACACAAAATTGTATCGTGTAATTTAGAGTGCTCGTGTAGAGCCAGTAAATTATTTTAAGAATAAGAAAAGATTGTAAAATAGGATTTAGCATTTTAGTCCTAAGTCAACATTTGTTAAATTATTGTACAATAAATGCGTTATTCAACAACAACAACAACCGAGAGAAAAACCACTCTTTATCCTGTTGCAAGACGAAAACAATGATGTGCTTCTGGCGGAAAACCTAAGTTAAACCAGGGGCAGAATCTTTTGCACAAAAACGATGATATTATACGAAGAGACCGAATTAATTCCTCACACAGGGGAAGGGGTCGCCATTTTTATTGTAAAAAAGGAGTCCAACACAAAGTCATATATAATGGAGAAGTGCACAGGTTCCGGGTGCTTGAAGCATGCATGGTATGCGTCAAACCACTTCAGCAAGGAAGGGGGCGGTATGCGATCTCGGTTTATACACCCGAGGAACATTGAGAACCACTTCCGATGATGGCAACTCCACCTGGATAAAAACTACTTTATTATATGTGTAGACATAAACGTCAAACATAAAGTTTGGGGAAATTGTGTGTCCAATAGTAGAGGAAATCAACTGGCTAGATGTTAGATCAATATCACGTAGAATATAAAACCATCCTAGTACCTGGCTGACTTTCAAACAGACAACTTGTCTCACAGTTTTGCTCGTGCTATTTATCTTAATCAACCGTTATTTTCACAATAATTTTCACAATTTAATTATCATTATCTTGTTTTCTTTGCCTCGTTTTCCGCATACAAAAATTTGAACAAGTGTTAAAACCGTTAAGTTATGGCCCCTGGGCCACGTGTGTTAAACAAAATTAAGCGCAAACGGTTGCGTTACGACCCCGTTATTGGAGGCCAAACTCCTCCCGATAAACTTTCAAAAGTGAACAATAAAGTTCTAGAAAAATCTAAAATGTGTTCAAACACTAACTTTTTTCAACCACTTCAAAGTCTGATGGAAGACTCTCCTGAAATGGATCCGACCAATGACGAACAGTGCGCAGAACTTCCTAAGGAAACCGTTCCGCCAATTGTGGTATTAAAAACAACTAGTGCTCAAGTGCGTGATATTTTGAGCAACATTAAGATAGACAAATACTTAATCAAAAACATTTCGCTTGGGCAAAAAATATGTGCCCCAACAATGGACATATATAATAAAATCAGAACCGAACTCGTACGGTTAAAATGTGAGTTTTTCACCCACTCGCATAAGGAAAATCGTCCCATAAAGGTAGTGTTATCCGGGCTAGACTTAATTAGCAACGATGTGGTGAAAAATGAGCTAATTGCACTCGGGATTAAGTGCCTAGATGTTAAAACCATCACATTAAATCCGTCAACAAAAGCCCTGTACAAACACTACTTGTACATCGTCTACATTCAACGCGGTACTGTTAAATTAAACGAACTAAAACGGAACTACTCCACCTTGTTCAAAACCATCGTTCGCTGGGACTTTAAAAAACATAATCCAGGTAAGGTCACACAATGTCACAATTGCCAGCTTTATGGTCACGGCTCGATGCATTGTCATATAAATAGCTTCTGTGCAATATGTTCGGGAAACCATAAAACATCCGACTGCAAAACGAATGAGGTCATCAAGTGTGCAAATTGTAGTGGGCCACATAAATCCACCGATCCAGAATGCATAAGCCGAAAGCAGTACATAGACATTCGCCGCAAATTATCACCACGTGGACGTGGTACAGGAAATACAACGTTCCTACAGCCTCCGAGTGACAAACAGCAGCCATAATTTTCCTCCACTACCCCGATCTGTGCGTCAACCTTCACTTCCTTCATCCACCTGGGCTTCTGGCCTCCATCAAACCCAGCAACCTTCCAACAGTGATACGACACACACGAAGAAAAATCCGTCAGAAACATTAACTAATGATAACCTGTTCTCATTTAGCGAGATAAACTCTCTTCTTAATGAAGTTGTAACCAAGCTTAGTGCTTGTCAAACCAAAGCTGACCAATTTAACGTCATAACTTCATTAGCTATTAAGTACATATACGCGGAAAAAACATGTTAAGAAACTCTCTTAACATCATAACTTGGAATGCGACAAGCATCAAAAACAAAAAGCATGAATTTTTTAGTTTCTTGATAAATTTTAATATTGACATTGCACTTGTTTCAGAAACCTGGCTCAAACAAGACATTTCTTTCTCACATCAAAATTACATATGCTATCGCCTAGACAGGGTACATGCTAGTGGTGGAGGTGTCGCCATTGTTGTGAAAAAATGTATAGAACATTCCTTGCGTCCTTCATTGCGCCTTAAGTTAATTGAGGAAATTAGTATAGATGTAACATTAAGTGACAACTCCAAGGTGAGTCTTTTTTCGGTCTATTTCCCTGGAGGAAATAGAAACCTAGAGAAATCTACTTACTTTAAGCGGGATTTGCAAAAATTGTATAGAGTCAACACTCGAAACAAGGTAATTATTGGTGGTGATCTAAACTGCAGACATCAGTCGTGGAATTGTCTTAGGGCAAACTGCTGGGGTAACATTTTACTAGATGTTACTGAATCCAGCCCAAGTTTTTCCATACTTTATCCACTTCTCCCCACCTATATCCCAGCGAGTGCTAACAAGAACCCCTCAACTCTTGATCTATATATCACTAATATTCCAAATTACTGCACAGTACCATTAACTCTAAATGCGTTAAGTTCAGACCACCTTCCGATCAGCCTCACAGTGAATCATACAGTAGTTGTAAATCGTACCAGTTTATACCACAACTATTCCGCCGCCAACTGGAATTGTTATAAATCATATATAAACACGAACTTGGTTCTAGGTGATACCAGCCTAAATTCTATAAACTGCAGCGAGCACATTGATATCCTATGTAACAATTTTGTTTCTGTTATCAATAGAGCGGCTGATCTTGCGATACCTAAATGTTCCACTGCTCCAGTTGATAAGGCACCGCTTCCTGAAAATATCTTACATCTGATTAGGCTACGAAACTCTGAAAGAAGAAAATGGCTGCGTTATAGAATCGATTGTTTTCTAGTTAATGTTAAAGTCTTAAATAATATAATTAAAAACGAAATCTCAACATATAGGAACAAGTGTTGGAATAAACACCTTTCCTCTCTTGACAAAGCTAGCAAACCGTTCTGGAAAATATCAAAAATTATGAAAAAGAGAGGGTCAAGTATTCCTCCGTTTAAAGTTCACGACAAGTTGTTTATTTCTTCAGTGGAGAAATCGAACCTACTTGCTAACACGTTTAGTAAGAACCACTCCATATCTATGCATCTAAGCGACGCGTATACTGAAGCTGAAGTTTCTAACACTATCCATGTACTTTCTCAAACACCAGCTGAAAGTACTTACGCAACTAATATCAGCAAAGTTAAAGAATTGATAAAAAAATCGAAATCAAAAAAGGCTGCGGGTCTCGATAATATTAACAACAAATTAATCAAAGCACTTCCACCTGCTGCAAGTAACTATTTAACGTTCATTTTCAACGCTTGTCTTAAGAATTGTTATTTTCCGGACTGTTGGAAAACAGCAAAGGTAATACCTATCCCGAAACCCGGCAAACCGAAGAACAGCCCCGAAAGCTACAGACCTATTAGTCTACTTAGCTGTCTAAGTAAGCTCTTAGAGAAAATCATTAAGGAAAGGATTGATCGTTTTGTGGAAGACAATAACATCTTACCAAACTTTCAGTTCGGTTTCCGTAGTGGTCACAGCACAATCCACCAAGTCTTGCGCATTAAAAACCACATAGCTGGTAAATTCATCGACAAGGAGTCAACGGGACTGGTTCTTCTAGACATCGAAAAAGCTTTGATACGGTATGGCACGATGCCTTGATTTATAAGCTACTAAAACTTAAGCTGCCAATACCGCTTATCAAAATTATCCAGAGCTTTCTTTGTTCGAGAAAATATGTTGTGAGTATAGGAACCGACATATCCTCTACTCACCAAATCCGCCATGGCGTACCCCAAGGCTCGGTTCTTGGTCCCATATTATTTACATTGTTTGTCGCAGATTTACCATATCTAGGTGAAAACATTCAGGTAGCTATGTTTGCCGATGATACGGCCATTTTCTCTTCGGGTGCTTTATTCACTAATGTCTACAACTCTTTGCAAGCAGCTCTTGACAAACTAGCAGTGTATTACAGGAAATGGAAAATAAAAATAAATGGTAATAAAACACAAGCTGTTTGGTTTTCGAGATGTAGGAAACACTGTTACCTACCAAATGGCACTAAACTCAGTATGTGTGCAGTTGATATTGATTGGTCCGAAGACTGTAGATATCTAGGTATTATTCTAGATAAAAAACTTATCTTTCAAAAACACATCACTACCACAATAGACAAAATAAACAAAGTCGTAAGAGTTATGTATCCATTAGTGTGTAGAAAGTCAAAGCTTATCATCGAAAATAAAATTATAATATATAAAACCATTTTTCAAGCGATACTCCTGTACGGGGCCCCTGTATGGTGTAATTGTGCTCGCACACACAAAATAAAATTGCAAAGGTGTCAAAATAAAATATTGAAAATGTTGCTGAATTTGCCTTGGCATTATTCGACACATGAACTACATGAAAACGCTAACGTTAAACAGGTAGAGTTCTACATTGACAAATTCAATCGAAACTTCTTCGTCAATTGTTCTTTTTCTGACAATATTCTCGTTTCCCGTCTTGCGTTATCCTAAATCACTACATATGTACTCTGTCTATGAAAATTATATCGAGGTCATTACTATATAAAATAACCGGAAGCTCGTGCAATATTAGTCTTAAGATTCAAATAAGGGTTTTTTATTGTAGTTTTCCCTTAATTTATTATTTGCTATTCATTAAAATTGTGCTATTGTCGTTATATAGATTTAATATTATAGTTGTAAAGGAATTGCTATCCTAAATCTCTTAAGTACTAGTTGTAAAATATATCATAAATGTAATTATCTACCAAATAAAAATTGAATTGAATTGAATAAAACCATCCTTATAGCTATGGAATATCCAACGTTCCCTAGAGGTAGATCCTATCTACATATCATACTTATTGCCACGCGACTGAGACTGTTAAATACCAACAGACGTAACATAAACTGTTTACGGACAATTGAATACGACAGTAACCATTGTGCATTCATGGCCGTAATAAAGCTTTCGAACGATTTGGAAGAACTGGAGGAATTCGTGGTCCCACAACCCTACAACTACGGGACATTGCGATGGTCACGATTAACCAGATCGTTAACAAAAGAATTACGTTCTAACGATATCGACCTACCAACAAACAGAAGCCTGGCGAATGACGAAATTGACAAATACATTCAATAAATGGACGAAACTATAAAACGAACAATGGACAAAACATTTCCTAAAACAACAGAACCGGACAATTTGAACTTGTATAGGAATATAACAATAAACGCACTGCACAGAAAAAAAAGCAGACTGCTAACAAAACTAAAACAATTATACAGACAGTTTACTAACAGACACGACCAGGAGATAATATCACTGAAATCCCGATTTTTTGTTTTTTTTTACACAAACGCGCGAGTTAACACAATCCCAACCCATGGCCCTTACAACATACGAAACCTATAGACAACATGACCTTGATTCATAAACAATAACAAAAATAACTTACGCATCTCATATTTTAGACCAATTAACGAAACCCGACATGTATCTATACGCTACATGTCGTTATAGTGTAATTATATTTCCCTTAATTACCTATTAACATATACACAGGTAGATATTTTGTGACTACCTGAGGTAGATTCTGTTATCTTTAGAAATATTAGATTTTAAGTAAAAACAAGAAATGTATTATATATAAATTTCAGATGTAGACAAAAATCTTCATCTAAACCTGTCCAGCCGGAGAGTGCGGATCGAACGATGTTCTACTTAACATTCGTTTTTTTTTTGTGAATAGATAATAAAAAAGGAGCCAGACTCCCGAAAAGAAAAGTTTTTAATTATTTTTGGTATTATTAACTCACAAAAATAACTCGGGCACAAAAAGGGATTTTGGAGTACCCTTAAGTGTCAGAGCACAGTGCGAGCGGAAGGAGAGGAAGCGGATAAGGAAAGGAGGTATCGATGTATATTGGTTTTAAATGGCTGGACATTACAAAGACGAGGAAACATGATCAGGTAGAGTATTCCACACTCGTGTGGTTCGGCTAAAGAATGACTCTCTATGTTTGTTTGTGCGCGTGAAGTGGACTTTCAACGTGAACTGATGCGCATTCTTAGATTGATTGGTATCGCGGGAAAATGTCTGAGGAGGCGGAACATATTCAGCAAGTTCTGTTTTGGGACGAATATACGCCTTGTAAATAGTGGCCAGGTTGGATGGAGTGAAGCATCTTTTGCATTTCTTAAGGAACCCCATACATTTGGCTGCACTTTTCGCAGCTTTAAAAATGTGGTCGCTCCAATTAAGAGTCGAATTAATTCGAGTACCGAGGATTGATAGTTCCTTGGCTTTATCGATGGAAGTGCCATTCATCGACAGTATATTTACTTTGGGGTTCAGCTTTGACGACTAGAGACAGCACTGAGTTTTTAATGCATTGTATTCTATTCGGTTAGATAATCCCTATTGATATATCTTGTTCGTAGAGTTTGGCCGGGAATGTTCATATGAGTATGAGAAACTCAATGTGCTATCATCGGCAAACGAGTGAATTGGGTTGTGGGTAATAGACAGGAGATAATTTATAAAGATGAGGGAGAGAGTGGGTGAGAGTACAGAACGTTGGGGAACACCTGTATCCATTTGATGGGACGCAGATTTGACACCATCAAGAATCACTTGGATTGAACGGCCAGAAAGATAGTCTCTTATTCATTGGATCAGGGAAATATCCACTCCATATGAATTTAATTTTGATGAAAGGGCTGGATGCCAAACTCCGTCGAAGGTTTTCCAGATATCCGTTGCAACAACCTTGCTTTCTCCGAAATAATGGATTAAATCTCCTGTGGACCGGTTGCTACGAAAGCCATATTGGCGGTCATTGAGGAGGTCATTTGATTCCAGATATTTCGAAAGTTGACGGATTTCATTACCTTCAAGATAATAGAAGTTAGTGCTATGGGTCGAAAAGAAGAGAGGAACGATTTGTCGCCGTTGGCTGTGAATAGGCTGAATGTTCGCTCCTTGAGTACCCGGGCAACAGTACGCGTTCGGAAGCGAATCTGGCTCATAGTGTGCTGCTTATGCTCAAGTTAAAGTGGAACTGATGTGGTATCAGGCAGCGTTGAGTTGGCTGTAAAATGTGCAGCAAGTAGATTCGCCTTCTCTATTGCACTGGTGACTGGTCTGTCATCGATTATAAGCGAAGGAATGGATGAGGTGACCGAGTTTTGGATGTTCTTCACAAATGCCCGGAAGTCTCTACTACCTGTGGGAGAGCGTAGTATTTCTTGTCTCACTCTCTGGTCATGTAAGAACTTTGCGCGTTGAATATACGTATTGCACTAATTTCTAGCTCTCTTAAATCGTTCCGGTTTTCCTCAGTATTGTTTGATTTATACAACCGGAAGCTCAACTCTTTACCCTTAATGGCTTCTCTGCACGGGGAATCGAACCACATATTTCTCTTGGGTTTGATACTCTTTACCCTGTGTCAGTGCTGGATTACCCATTAGGCCGGACTAGGCCATGGCCTGGGGCCCCTGGCGAGCAAGGGCCCCCAAGAAAATTTGTCATGATAGTTTTTAATTTATTTTTGATTTTAATTAAATTTTTTTATATTTTTTGGAATTTTGTAAACAAAAATTTTTTTAAAGACAATTCATTTATCTTCTGTAATTGATTATACAAATGTATTTTCAAACAGAAATATTTAAAAATCTCAATTGATTTATTCTTTTGATTGTTATTTTAAGCTACGATTTGAATTTCAAATCGCGCGCTAAATAACCGAAACAGCGCTTGCAAACTCGAGCTTGTTTATATAAACAAAAACGATTCATTTCAGTGTTTTAAGCAAAACAAAACTATCTGTTGCCTTGTCGTTTGTCAAATTACATTTGTTCGTTGTTCTTAGAGAAAAAAAGAACGTTTTTTCAATTAGTGACGAATCTAGATGTTAATTAATGTGAAATTGTGGCATTGTGTGTAATGAACATATCGAAAACTACGCATTTGTTGAAAAAGGTAGGTTCTGTTTTATATTGTATCTTTTCATACAACACAAAAAACATCACCAATCAAATTGTCTTTTTTTGTTATCCAACAACAATAATGAAAGTGAGTTTGTATATTGTTTTCGTTTTAAATTACTTTTTTAAGTTTCGTTCAGTTTTTCGAAATTTGTTTTGTTGTTCGATTTTGATTTTGTAAACTGATTTAGTTTTAGCTATTTCGATAATTTAACATTTTGGTTTTGTTTTTTTGATTTATTTTTGAGTTCGAATTTTTGATTTTAAACTTTGTTGTTTAATTTCAAATGCAGAATTTGATGTTTGCTTTTCCTATCAGAGTGTTACGATTTAAGTATGTTTGTAGATTACATAATGCGGCGATCCTATCAGAGCGGGGCTCAAAAAAGAAAAATTGCGGATGAAAAGAAAAAACGAATTGAGGCAGATTTATCGAAATTACCAAAATTGACGTCATTCTTCCAAAGTTCCACTGCACATGCTTCTTCATCAGCTAGTGAACAGATCGAATCTAGTAATGAAGATGTAAGAATCGAAATATAATTTACTGTTGATATTTATAAATTATAACTTTCTTATAAAATATAAATTAAAGTGTTTTTAGAGCAAATGTAATTCTTAAAACTTTTGAATTCAAAATTGTTTTATCAAATTTGCAGATTCAATCTGAAACAGAGCAAGTCGATCATCTCAAAACCTCTTTGGGTCAAGATGATGGATCAAACTCGTAGCGTGATGTTAGTCTGACCGAATACGAAGAGCTCAGAGCCGCGGATTTGGGTACTTTTGAAACTGCAGCGAACAATGACAATTGTCCGAGCGATCCAGGCAAGTGGGGTGATTTCACTGACGATGACGCCAATTTTTGGATCAATCGTGGTCCAAGCATGTGCTAAAATCACTCTGGACCGTTTGAGCCGTCTCGTAGATTTTACGATGCAGAAGGTAGAGCAAGATATTGCTCAGAAAAAAAGTTTTTTGGAAGAAAGGCAAATCAAGAACGGTTCAAGCGCGAATGGCTAATTTATTCTCCCACGACTGGTTGCGTGTATTGTTTTGTATGTAAAGTTTTTGCTTCCAAAGACAAACAAAACAAACTGACCAGCGATGGATTTAATGATTGGAAAAATGTTTCCCAATTACATCAACATGAGAATGGATCTCTTCACAGAGAATGTATGTTGACATACATTCAAAGGCGACAGAACTGCGTCGATGTTTCCGACAACCTTCAACTTGAGTAACAGAAAGAGAAAAATTATTGGAAAGATGCAGTGCGACGATTGATTCCAGTCATCATAACGTTGGCTGAACGAGGATTACCTTTCAGAGGCACAAACGAGCATTTCGGCGTTCCAGATAATGGAAATTACTTAGGTTTACTCGAACTAATTGCACAGTTTGACCCGTACTTAAAAAGTCACATTGAAAATTTTGCGGACCGAGGCAAGGGGAATCCCTCGTATTTATCAAAAACAATTTGTGAGGAGTTGATCAGCATTGTGGGTTCAAAAGTAAGACATCACATTATACAAGAGGTCTTAGCCGCGCGATATTTTGGTCTTTCAGTCGATTCAACTCCGGATATCGCTCACGTTGATCAACTCAGTGTAGTTGTCCGATATGTTGCTAAGAATGGAAAGCCCGTTGAAAGATTTTTGACTTTTTTAAACTTTGATAGCCATAGAGGTGTTGCGATGGCTGAAGTGGTGTTAGAATTTCTTGCGAATTGCGGCTTAGATTTTAAATACTGCAGGGGTCAATCTTATGATAATGCTCCGAATATGTCGGGTATTTACTCAGGTATGCAATCGATCTTGTTAAATCTCAACGAATTTGCGATTTATTTACCATGTGCAGCGCATTCGCTTAACTTAGTTGGAGAAACTGCTGTAAAGTGCTGCTTGTTTGCAGTGAACTTTTTTTCTATTGTACAATTATTGTACACATTCTTTTCAAGCTCAACCCACCGGTGGGACGTTTTGAAGGAATGTATCGGAAACGAAAAGGTACTGAAATCGTTATCCCAAACTCGTTGGGAAGCTCATGCGAACGCCACTGAGGCAATTCAAAAATCTTTCAACGAAATCGTAGCAGCATTGTATGAAATTGCTGATGATTTAACACAAAAAAGTGACTGTAGACACGAAGCTGAATGTATCGCGAATAAAATTCAAACCTTCGAATTTGTTTTCATGCTTGTTTTGTGGAGCGATATTTTGAACAATTTTCGGGCAACGAGCAAAGCAATGCAGTCAGTAGAAATTGATCTGAAAACCTGCGCGTTAATGTACTCGTCAGTAGAAAATTTGTTAGATGAGATGAGAGATAAGTTCGAAGTGTTTGAAAACAAAGCCAGATCCATTTTACCTGAGACAGATTATGTGAAAGTTGCATCGCGAGTTCGACGAAGAACAAGACAGCCAATCGCTGGCGATGCTCCAGAGGTTGCATTAAGTCCGCGCGACTATTTTCGTGTAAACGGTTTTTTGGTAATCATCGATACGCTCAAGATTGAAATCAACAGACGAAGCAAAGTTGACTTAGAGGTTTCGGAGAGATTTTCGTTTTTGGCTGATTTTGATTTGACCGAAAGTGTGTATTCCAAAAAGATTTCCGATTTAGTTGACTTTTACTCTGACGATTTAGAAGAATTTTACCCTGAACTCATACAGTTTCACGCTTTCATTAAATCAAAATTTCCAATGAAACTTAAGTTCACTCACTCTGACCTCTACGAAAGTTTGATTCAAGATCATCTTGAATTAGTTTTTCCGAACGTTGAAATTGCTCTTCGCATTTTTTTAACTCTTATGATCACGAATTGTTCGATAGAGCGCTCTTTTTCAAAATTGAAACGCATCAAAAACGAGCAAAGAAGTGTTATGCGTCAAGAACGATTAGACATGCTAAGTCTGATGTCCATTGAATCGGACATTCTTCGTCAAATTGATTTTGAAGAAATCATCAATGATTTTGTTGATCAAAAATGTAACATAGAAAAAAAGTTTGTTGAAAACGAGCGTCGCTTTCATCTTCCAAAGAGATGTCCAAAGATTATTTTATAATTTAATATACTGTTAATTATTTTTAATCAAAAAATATATAATTCAACTGAAAAAAATGATTTCCTTTATTTTATTGTACTTGAAAACCTTAAAATGATATGAATTAGTTGTTTAAATTATACAAATGCATCAATAACGATTATTTTTACGATTATTAAAAAAAATAGGGCCCCAAAATTTGAATGGCCTAAGGCACCCGATTGGCTTAATCCGGCACTGCCCTGTGTGGAATAAAGGTTCACATGCCAAATAAAATCGTGTCTGTCACTGTGTCCGCTATAGCGTCAACATCGTTATTGAGAAAGAATAACGACCAATTTAACTTCGGGAGAAAGTCGTTCAGATCTTCCCAGTTGGCTTTCTCATAGAACCATACTGTTCTTTTGGGAGCTTTCTCGTAAGCGTTGCTGTTGGCTAGAGAAAATTTGGCTGCCACGACACAGTGGTCTGAAGTGCCCAAGGGCGAGGAAAATTCAATTGTGTATTTGTTTGGGTGCGAGGTGAAAAACAGGTCTAGTGTGTTGGCGGAATGACCATATATATCTGGTACCCGTCTTGGCTCACTGACGAGTTGAGTTAAATTGTTTGACTCAGCAAAGAGCTGAACATACTGACCCCAAGGGATTGTGTGTCCGGCGTGACGAAGCTGCTGAGAGTTATGCACATTAAAATCACCCGCAATAACGATTTCAGTGTCCGGATATATGGTCAAGATCCTATCGATAGAATCGGACAGAGCACCAAATTCCTTAAAGGATGCATTTCTATCCAAGTTTGGACTTCTGTAAAGAAAGCAGTAATGTATGATACGCTTACGAACGTGGAGTTTTAGACATGAGCCCATATTGTGGCAGAAGCTGATAAGCAATATCACTTCGTATGTATGTAGCTAGACGACGATGAGGAAAGAACAAAGGCACTAGTTTAAAACCGAGAATAGTAAAATCGGAAATATCTGTATTAGTAATTACCTGAGTCTCGTTGAGCGAAAGCAACTGCTACAGGTGGTATGCCCTTGTGGTAGGTGCCCCGCCAGATCCGTGGTGAAATCCAGGTCACATCCCTTTCGTGACGAATATTAGCCACTCAAAACACCAAAACACCCTCCAAAGATTATTAATCAATCGAGAGTATCGGTGCCAGAGGGACGCAACACAGGTGCGATAAAGAGGAAAAGCAAACACAAGGAAAGGAAAGGGTATGAGTTTTCCCGCGCTGTACACTTCCACACAATTTTCACACTATGGCGCGAATCCCACAAATTAGTACGATATTCAGGAGAAATAATCAAAATGAGATTCAGTGTCTCCACTTACCACATAATGATGAAAATAAACAAATATTAATCAACATAGGCATAGATACATAGAACGCTATCCTCAGTAATGAGCTCTTCGTGATAAAAGATCCCTTAGAAAAGCCAAACACTGTGGGAGCTGTCTTCTAGGAAATGTACAAGGTAAATGAAAGCATCCTCTGAAACTACAACTTGGAGAACAGAGTGGAATTTCAAATTGGCAATCAGAGAATCTCGGTTTTACCGAATTCAATGGCGATAATTTAGCAAATGCTATTAATGCCATGAACAGGGCTAATAGCCTATTATTAACGAAGGAGGAGATCTGGGTATCTTCGACTCGTTAAAAAACGAAAAGTCAGTGGGAATAGATGGGGTACCAAATATCGTACTCAAATATCTACCACAATTAGCAATGGGCACATACACAGTTCTGTTTAACGGCGCGTTAAATAATGCAGACTATCCCACGCGTTGGAAAACAGCAATCATACACCCTATACCAAAAAAGGGAAAGAACTGTACAAACCCAACGAACATGCGTTCGATAAGTTTACTTCCAAGAATCAGTAAAGTATTCGAGAAAGTCATAAACAAAGCTTTGCTTAAATGGGTTGATGCCAACAACCTCTCCCGAGAGAAGTCTAATAAAAAAGAAAAAATATATATATTATTCCAAAGACAGATCATGAAACCACACATGCCGCAGCTAAACTGGTTTCTGACATATAATGAAGTAAATGCAAGAACCCATGCACAGGTGCCTGTTTGATCGATTTGGAAAAAGCCTTCGACACAATTTGGCTTGAAGGATTATATTGTTTTCATTTATTATATATAGATTGTCAGACAAGGCATGTACAAACCTTTACTGTATATTCTCTATGATATGTTAAATAACAGGAGGTTCGTGATCAAAAGTGGCAAAGTGACATCCAATATAACGTATAATATCAAGAATGGCTTACAACAGGGAGCGGTACTTTGGCCGATTATTTTTAACATTTACGGTCGCGATTTATTATTAGACGCACTTCCTCATGCAATTGCCTATGCAGACGATATCATAACTTACAGAACAGCTCCGAAAGTTGAGATCATAAATAATTTATTACAGCGCGACTTCAACAAAATGCAGCGATATTGCGACGACTGCAAACTTAAGATCAACTTCCAGAAATGTGAAGCTATTCTATTTAGAATCCCATCGTATAAAGCCACGGATGACACAAGAAAAAACTTGCGAAAGTTAGTTATAGTGAGATCGCATGGAGGTAAACTGGAAACCAAGAGCGTGGTTAAATACCTTGGTATTTGGCTAGATCAGTACCAGTATTTTAACAGACAGGTGGGGGCTGCTTTTGGAAAGGCTGAGAAAACGTCTGCTATGACAAGGTTATTTCATTGTAGCCAACTTGATGACCGGGTAAAAGTTATATGCTATGCAATGAATCGGAATCTGATTACAAAAGGTATTATCCAAATGAGACCCTATACAACGAAGCCTACATAAACAGGGTGGATAATTTTTTGATCAAATTAATCAGAGAACATATTGCGAGAGCAATAGTTGCGTCCAATGACCTAATTTTCGGAGGCTATTATACAAATACTTTGTATTTTGAGAGGGTGCGACGCAATGGCTTTGTTCCACCAGAGGCGTGCCTCGAATTTGATATGAACGGTCTTATACAGGATGAGTCCGGACTTCCGCTGACTTATCATGTAGGTAGATCTTCCGTAGACTGAAGAAGAGAACTATAGATACGCAAAGACATTATTAAACAGCACCAACAGTTTTGGTGGTAGAATGGCAAATAATGACTGTTGGAGACGGAGCAGCACACGATGGCAACACTGGCGCAGGCACCACTGAAATGCTGTCATGACAACAGCAAAATAACAAATGTCAGCAAACATTTCAATAACATCAAAATTCGAGCTGTCATTGCAAATCCGTTTCTACTTTGTCGGGTGTAGGGTAAATAATAAACCAAAACATTAATTAATATTCGATCAGTGTTTGTTTCTCACTCTTGTGGTTGTTATTAATGGTCGGTCGTTTGGTTAGCAACGTAACAGCCTTTCCTCGTGAGCCGAGCAACATCAGGAAACCCCAGAGAGTCCAAGAACTGAGGGACTACGATCGAAAGAAGAGTTGTTCGATCCAACCAATTGAGGTAATTCCTTTCAGTTTCAACCACATTCGGATTTGCCATTGTATTCAGTCAACGGCAAACACCCCAAACAAATTTAGCGTTTACAATGACCAATGTACCAAAGTCGGTAAAGTAACTCCAACATCAACCAGCTTACACAGATTTAGCTTTTCTGGGATTGGGGTAGAATAAGATTTAAGTTATATTAAATTAAGTTTTTAAGCAATTACCAAAATATATATGTATATATATATATATATATATATATATATATATATATATATATATATAAATATATATAGATTTAAGTTAATTTTAAGATTAAAAAAAAACAAAATTGACACAATGTGTTTTTTAGTTTTTCTTTGTTACTAAAATAAACAAAATTAAAAAACGAACGAAGTTCTATCGTCGAAAGGCAAACTGTACAGTAGACATATGTAAAGTTTAGCTAGAGCGTCTGCGTAGTACCAGTAGGTTATAATATAAGATAATTAAGCTAGAATTTAGGCAGTTTTTGTCTAGCCTATAATTTAGAATCTAAGAAAAAAACGGAAATAAAAAATGTTGAAAAATGAATGGAATAATGCTGGACACGATGGTATTCCGCTGAGTAATTTTCGTATTTTATTCTACTGAATGACAGAGGACAGCTTTATCCACCTGTCGTTGGTCAACGCTTCGTTCGACTCTACAGTAGCAGCAGCAACGGGTAGATCACGACCGGCAACGAAAATCAAAAGATTGCACTCAAAAGGAGGCTGGGCCCCAGGTCAAAGTCACTCCACGAGAATGAGAATAGAAATTTAAGACTATTTACCATTGAAACGATATACAATAATTTTGATATTTTACAGCGAGAGGCGTTCTGTTTATCTCACTAAAATACACGGTGGCGCAAAATTAATCATCCAATTTTGTTTTTGAATTACTTTTTTACTAAATAAAAAAAAAATGGTTTTGAGAGATGGAAACCTTTATTTCTGTTAAATGGAAAAGATGATACACATTTGTACCTGGCTTATCGCATTTTACATGACTTTCCGCAAGGTTTCCGATGATAACTGTTCGTATTTCTGTCGAATATTCTCCTTAAGGGCTGCGATTGTCTGAGGCTTGTTGGCATAAACCCGCGATTTCAAGTAACCCTACGAAAGAAGTCTGGGATGGTTAAATCGGGCGATCTTGCTGGCCATGCCAAATCGCCAAAACGTGAGGAAACGCTTCCTTCACAATATCCATTGTGGCTCGTGCTGTGTGTGCGGTTGCACCGTCTTGTTGAAACCACGTGTTCACCAAGCCCTGCTCATCCAATTCCGGCAGTAAGAAGTCATTTAGCATGGCCCTGTAGCGTTCGCCAGTAACAGTGACCGTATTGCCGATAGCGTCCTAAAAAAAAAGTGTAACTATATAATGACAAGTGACTGACGTAGAAGGAAAGAGCATTTCCAGATTAATAAAATATTGAATTAAGTGGATTAATTTCAGATATTTTGCCATAAAGCTTTACCTGTAAGTACTCTTGGGAATTTGTGAAAAATGTCTAGATAGGCTTAGTAAAATAAAACTGAAGTTTAAGAAATCAAAAGGGGCGTTCGGTGAACGGGTGGATAGTAGTTTAGCTTCTCAGCGTTTGTGTCAAAAATACACTTTTTGGTTGTCTTTTTAAAGCATACGATTAATCTATGGTCGGTGCGAATCGATTGAAAAAATAAGTAGAACCTAACAACGTCAACGCAGTAGCAACGGCAGCAGCAACTAGAACAACAATCGCCACACACTCAGGGCTTCAGGAGCTAACGCCAATCCGAGTCATGTTATATAAAGTCGAAATTAATGTAAAGGATTTCTTTTACCCCAAGATGATGCTGAAACTAATCTCTATTTTGACCTGTTTAATTGTAATTGTAATTTTTCCGAAGGTTTAAAGATAATTTCGTTGTACCAAACGTATTGACGTAAAAGGAGAAGTTGGAAGATTATATCGGGTTTTCCAATAGGGACTTGACAACTTTGAATTTAGTTTGCGAACGCATCGAACTGTTACCGTCAATTTATTCAGTAATCTCAACATTTTCATTATGGTTAAGTACACGAACGAACAACTTCTGCAAATTATAAAAATTTACTACCGAAAAAAAGTTGTCAAGTCCTTATTCGAAAACCCTATAGTTATTATAATTTATATCGGAAAAACATTCTTTTTTCATTTAGAAGTCAAAGAACCGCCCTATATCATTTATTCTTTTGTTTTTGACACTTTGACACTTTTGTATTTATTTTGTTGTATTTATAATTAGAACTTTTAAATATATAATGCCTTCTTAATACTTAATTCAAACAACGAAGAAATAAGCAATATCAATATTTAAATTTAACATTTATTTTGATACAAATGGCCCTTGGTTGATTTCTGGGAAATTCCACTTAAAAATTCCCATTTTCCGAAAATTTCCCCTTTTTCTAGGAGACTGTAACACAACCACAGCAGCGAGTCATTTTGACGGAACATATAACTGTCTCATCGCGATTTTTGACATTTAACATCAGCCGTTGAGATACTTCTCGTATCAACATCCACGAAGCAGTGCACTTTTTTAATTGCTTCGTTTGTGTGTAGTTCGCGAATAGCACGCGGTGGTTCCCAATTATGGGAAAAGATACACGGTAATGTTTAATGCGCAAAATAATTAACAACACAAATAGAACGACGCGAAGGTGAAGCGAAGCAACGAGTTCAGAATAAATTGATTTAAGAACGCCATCGATGATATTTTCGAGATCCTACGTGTACGTGTGTGTGTGTATATATTTTGTATAGAAATTCTCTTCAAGGAGGGTCCAGAAAAATCCTTTCAAACAAGGAAACCGCCCTATGACTGGTACAGTGCCATAAAAAAGACAACATAATTGCCTCTTTGTAAAAATATATAAAGAACATGTCACAGTTTGCACAAACTACCTTTTACATCCTAGTTATCCTATTTATTCTCAACTCGTGCCTGACCCTCTGCAGGGGTACTCGAATCATTGGTGAATTTCACACAGATGAATTCTTCAAGTTCATCATCAAGTTCGGCTTTCAAAAAGCGGAAACTCACTCACAACGCGACTCATTCGGATACATTTACGGCAACATAACATCGGAGGATTCGTTTAACGTACCAGTAACGCTGGCAGTTTTGGATCGCTCCAATTTCTTGGACTTCTACGGGAATCGAAGCCACTTCGACCGTGAACTCGCGTGCCAGAGAATGTTTGCGCGCATTCAAGACTTCGCATATGACTCGGAATGCAGTCCGCACGCGAAAGCAGATTACTTAAGGAGAATACCCTGTCTAAAGGATCAATTGTGTCCAGATGAGGATAGCCCGTCCAATGTTGTGCCTGGATACCAGTTTACTTACGTCATCAGCGATCTAACACAACCTAGGTGAGTACTTTAATCAAGTGGTATTGGATCATTCGGTTTGCTTTGTATTGTGCTTTTATGTCTCTTGGTATTTTGATCTTGTTTTGAAGCCTAGGCACAAGGTAGCGAATCGAAGGTCTTGTGATAAAAACGTTGGCAAGTGTTTAATTGTGGTTTCAATGTACCCGTCAGATATTTTGGCTGATATGGCTAATCTCGTGGGTAATGAAGGTTCAGAAGCACTGCTCCGTAATAACTAGTTCTGACTGCGACTGTTAACTTGTTTTGGTCTCTGGGATCTTTCTTGATTCTATACCTTACTGTGGCAGTCATAGAAATCTGTGATTATTAGCGCATGCAGTGTGTAGCCTCATTGTTGCTTTGACCTGATCCGCAATGATAGACAAACCAGTTACATTATCTTATCGTATTGTACATGAGATAAAAAAAATTGGCACGATATTGCAGTTATTCAACAAGTGATTCGATCGTTTGTTGCTTTTAATTTTAGACGTACGTTATCGATGAATTCGAGTGCGCATGAGATTGTAATGCTTTCGCTTCATCTCAACATTGATGAAACCAGTCTTTTATGTGGGGCTTCTGTTCCTTGTCTGGCATTGCTACAGGAAAACATTTTCTCTTCTGGTCACAAATCCCTGCGTTTTAAGACTTTTATATGGTTGAATGTGTCAACAGGTGGAATAATGTTTTGTATTTCACTATGGACTTGCCTCATATCCGGAAAATTGTGTTTATTGTTAGTTTGGATTTACTTCCGTGAACCTGGTTAATGTTTTAGGGCGCTATTCCCACTTTTGTACCAATGCCATATTTTACATTAGTTTTGGGAAAAATAAATCCATTATTTTTGCGCTAGATGAATGCAGTGATCTACATCTCATGAAGTACCGATTGAGAACATCCACACTAGGGCTCGTTGAAAAAGCGGCTATCACCACTAAATAAATATTCTTCGACAATTATTCGATTCAGTGATTCCTATATTGAAGATAATCCTACAATTAGTGTAATATATTGTAGCGAGCTTAGGGTTCGCTGGATTAATTATTTTTAATAAATAAGAGCCGCTAAATCGATTTTCAATTAATGTAACACTTCATTAGTCCGTTAATAACAACAGTTACTTTTACCGTACACTTAACGATTTCTTTACTTATCGCTTCCGTACTTATCGCGTCTTTTGCTGCTTACTTCTCACTCGAGACTTATCGCTTGCTTCACTGTCTTACTTACCAGTCTACTCCCGATCTGCGTCCGACGTATTTACACCGTTTTTCCTCATTCTGATTTGGTGTATCGTTTCCGTCCGTTCCATAGTCTTGAATGTTCTATTCCAGTTTTCCAGTACTTCCTAAAATAATCTAGTACTTTGTTTCGGACTTTCTCGAAGATTCCAGTACTGATTGTCATATGCGTCACACTACCCTCCGCCTAGATTAGTTCGTCCCGAACTAAGTTCACTGATCTCCTGGATTAACAAAAGTCGCCAGTCGGTCACGATGTACCACTTTCATCTTGGCGTTCGGTCTTCGCTTAATCCCATAGACATCGTCGTTAATTCTTGTGAGAACATTATACGGTCCTTCCCAATGTTGCTGCAACTTCGGGGAACTTCCTCTTTGCCGATGAGGGTTATAAAGCCACACGTTATCGCCTGCATTAAATCCGGATGCATTGGCTCGAATGTCGTATCTTGTTTCATCCTTGATACCTTGATTTGCTTTCGAACCAAATGATGAATCTCATCGAGGCGATTTCTCCATTCGGCTACGTAGTCTTCGGTCTTATCTATGGCGTCTGGAGGTATCCCGAATCGCAGATCGGCTGGTAATCATATCTCTCGTCCAAATAAAATTCTTGCTGGAGAATGGCCTGTCGTCTCGTGATTAGCCGATCTATAACTCAGGAGAAAGGTTTGTACATATTTGTCCCAATTGGTGATCACTAACGACCTTCGATAAGTGCTCTTTCATTGTTCGGTTAAACCTTTCGACCATTCCGTCTGACTGCGGATGTAAGGGCATGGTCCTGGTTTTCCTTACGCCCAGTGCCGCACAGATGCCTTGAAATATCTGTGATTCGAAGTTTCGGCCTTGATCGGAATGAAGCTCACAGGGAACTCCATATCTGCTGATCCAATTATTGATAAGCTGCTCAATGACGGTTGTTGCTTCTTGATTTGGAATTGGAAGGACTTCCACCCACTTGCTGAAGTAATCCATGATGACCAACATGTATTTGTTGTTGTCGTTAGTTTTTGGAAATGGTCCTGAGATATCAATCGCAATTCTCTCGAAAGGGGCGCCCACGTTGTACTGCTTCATAGCGCTCCTTGGTTTTGCTGTTGGTCCTTTGGTCGCAATGCAAGTTGTGCACTTCCTACACCAAGACTCGACGTCATCTCTCATGTGAAGCCAGTAGAATCGAAATCGTCATTTTGAAAGTGTCTTATTAACTCCCAGATGTCCACCGTTAGTACAACCTTCACTTTTGATGGTGGGACTAGAATCTGCATTCGATGGGATTTTCAGTACGCGGCTTCCAATTTACGCTTTAGAATTCCATCTTCCACCAGCAAGGAATTCCATTGTGCCCAATATGCCTTAAATGTTCCACTCTTGTCGGAAATATTGCTCCAAGTTGGCCGCTCGTTCTTTTCTTTGTGTTCCAGGATTAGCGACATATCTTCATCCCGAAGTTGAGCTGTGCGTAACGCATCACTCGTCCACCCATCTAGTACTTCTACTTGTACATTTGGCAGGTCGTACGCCTCTTCTTTCTCTTCCACTCTATGACAATGTTTACAATCTGGCCTACATGGTCTTCTTGATAGAGCATCAGCGTTATTATGCACCTTCCCTTGCTGAATTGAGCTTATCATTGATAAGGGTGCACACTCTGCGGTTAACTCTTCTTTTCTTATTGCGACCGGCCTCTCGGAGGCATTTAGTACTCTGGTGGTTACAATGTGCTTCTTCACCTCAGGTTGGTCCGTTGATAGTCTCCTCTTATGATTATCACCTGAACAACAATTCTCAATTGATGTTTCATTCAATCGTCGACGTTTCCTATAGTCAACAGAGATGTGGCCGACTCCGCCGCATGTCCAGCACTTCATAACAGGTCTCGGGGTTCTCCGTTGTACATGCCCGATTCTTTAACAGGAACATTCCTGGACGGACATTTCTCGGACTTTATATGTACTCCTGGTAGCCAGTTTAGCAGATTCATATGTCAATGCGAACGCCAGTATGTCATTAGGCGTCTTCTTTCCTGCCAAACGAAGGGGTTGTTGCAAGTCCCGATCTTGGAGTGCGTTTATAAATGCATCCATTGCTACCTCCTTCAGAAATTCCTTAGTCATATTTGAATAAGACAAGTTTGCCAATCGCTCAATGTCTGCCTGCAACTGTTGAAGATTTTCTCCAGGTCTATGCGTTCTGCTCCGCAGTTGCATGCGGTAGACCTGCTGCATGTGGTTGTCTCTATACCCAGCTTCAAGGCCGTTTCTTACCGCTTGAAAATCTGTTTGCTTCTCTGCTAGTATGGTTTGTAGCAATTCTGCAGCCGTCCCACGGAGTGACACGATTAGTGATGTTAACTTTTGCTCACCCGACCACTTATTATAATTGGCCGCGGCATCAAACTGACGTATATTTACTTCACCAATAATTAATCCCACTTCTGACACCAATTGTAGCGAGCTTAAGGTTCGCTGGATTAATTATTTTTAATAAATAAGAGCCGTTAAATCGATTTTCAGTTAATGTAACACTCTATTAGTCCGTTAATAACAACCGTTACTTTTACCGTACACTTAACGATGTCTTGACTTATCGCTTCCGTACTTATCGCGTCTTTTAGTGCTTACTTCTTACTTCTTTGTTCTTCTTTCCATGATCTGTGTGCGACGTATTTATACCGTTTCCTCATTCTGATTCGGCGTTTCGTTTCCGTCCGTTCCATAGCATTGAATGTTCTACTGTTCATAGTCTCCAGTTTTCCAGTACTTTCTAGAATATTCTAGTACTTTGTTTCGGACTTTCTCGAATATTCTAGTACTGATTGTCATATGCGTCACAATATATTACAATTATTATTATAATATAGAGTATAAAATATGAAAGTTAGAAACTTTTCGGGCGCTTTTATACAAGAAACGTATCTCAAAAACCCTACAAAATTAATCTAAACAAATATATGTACGTTCCTGAAGAACGAAATCGGGCTCAAGGAGTTGGGGTAGGCATACATAAACGGCTCAGATTCCAGAAACTGGAAATTAACCTATACATCCCGAGCCCATTTATATCAATGAAGCTAACAAGGCGAAATACATCTGAGACAGTACTTCTGGGATCGGTGTACATACTCTTAAACTTTAATGTGCAAATTCTCAGGAATGATATTAAGAAAGTCCTCAACGTTCCACAGCAATATGAAGGAGTCTTGATAGGTGGTGACCTGAACACGTAACACACGGCCTCGAGAAATTTTTTTATAAATCCCAGGGTGCTCTTGAACTGGTTAGCTGAACCACACACACAAATGCCTCTGTGCAGATGACCCGACGTGCCCGTACGATACTTTCTATATGAAGCATTACCTGGTCTCACCACTCCTGATAAGCCAAGACGCCTCTGTAGAAAGTTTCTTTTTCGGACCACAACGCACTGCTCCTTCAAATGAACCTTAAACAGTCAGACATTGAGATAAATGAGAAAATGGCGATCGTTGATAAACAACGATTGGCAACGCTTCTGAAACGATAAAGACCTTAATCTCCCACCATTGAAGTTTCCTCGCCCTTGGGCACTTGAGACCACTGTGTAGTGTCGGCTAAATTTCCTCTAACCAACAGTAACGTTAATGAGAAAGCTCCCAAAAGAATAGTATGGTTCTACGAGAAAGCCAACTGGGAAGGTCTGAACGACTTTTTTGGGAGATTAAATTGGTCGTTATTTTTCCTCATTAACAATCTTGACCCTATAGCGGACACATTGACAGATACGATTCTGCTTGGCATTCGAACCTTTATTCCACACATAGTAAAGAGTATCAAACGCAAGAGAAATATGTGGTTCGGTTCCGGGTGCAGAGAAGCCATTAAGGCTAAAGAGTTGAGCTTCCGGTTGTATAAATCAAACAATACTGAGGAAAACCGGAAAAGATTTAAGAGAGATAGAAATGACTGCAATGCGTATATTCATCGCGCCAAGTTCTTGTGTGGAGGTTCTCTATACTACATGGAGAACCAACCCACAATTTCAATCAAATTTCAACCTTATTTCGACCGCTTTCAGCGCGTCATATCAACCCCTATCCCACTGTTCAGTTAATTCACATGAAAATCATGCTTTCCAAAAGGACGCATAGCTAAACTCATTATTCTATGCAGATAATGCATAATTGAATTTAGCTACCTTTTCGCCATACGGCAACTCCATTTCGCTAACCCATAAGATTTCCACCGGAAATCGCATTTTATGTCGGTTAACAACGGCATAGTCTGATCAAACGACGCGTTGCATAATCATGCACTCGCTGGGGAAATTATCAAAGCAAATAAGTTTCCACGATCAGATTTCCCTAGCCAATTCGGCGTCCCATTCACTTTCTCCAAACACTATTCGCTGGGGATCAATACTCTCTTTTCGCAGGTGAATAGCACCAGCTTAATTTTCTTCGCCTACACAGTTCTGTCTTCCTACAGTTCAATGCACTCTGAAATCACCATATTCACCGAATTAGGTCAGTGGGCTATCCTCAGAGCAGCATTGATACATGCACACAAAAACCAAATCCACCCAGGGATCATTGCACAATGTGTTCCGGTTCTCTCATTCTCCCTTGTCCGTCGACTATCGAATTAAACGAAGCGTTTATCTACCTCGATGGGCGGGGAACATGAGAGAGCGCAAATGTAAAGATGATCTCGATTGGTTGCTTGTGGTGCAAATCAAAAATCCCAATCTTCATCCCTAATCCCGGCGGTCATTACACAACCACAGGGTTCTATTTTAGCTCCAACCTTGTTCTTGCTTCACATTAATGATTTGTTGGAGACAACGGATAACAAAGTGTTCAGTTTTGCAGATGATAGTACGCTTGTTTCCTCCTTTTCGAGTGATCGGCCGATTGGGCATCAACGCACCAGCTGAGATGTAGACAGATTGACTCTCTGAACCAGGATCTAGATAAAGTCCTGCAGTGGGAAAAGGCCAATCTTGTCGACTTCAACACAACGAAGACCCAGTATACAACATTCACAAAGAAAACTGGATCATCGGTTCCACAGCTGATGATGAGTGGCCGGGCCCTCGAGGCTGGGGAAAGTTTGAAATTGCTCGGCGTCACGGTCTGTGGGAATGTATCATGGCATAAACACGTATCGGGTATCGCCAGATCAGCCTCAGGAAAACTGAGTTATCTTTTTAGAGCCAAGAAATATTTTACTCCGGCCCAACTTCTTTTCCTATATAAATCTCAAATTAGACCCGCGCTCGAATATTGCTCTCATGTTTGGAGCTCGGCCCCTAAACATACCCTCGACCTACTTGAGAGCGTACAAAGACGAGCGATCCGCCTGATCGGGGACACGGCGCTGACGTCGGGACTACAGTCGCTATCACATCGAAGGCGCGTGGCCGACCTCTGTCTGTTTTACAGATATTATCACGGGTGCTGTTCTTCGGAGATTCTTGGCATTGTTCCACGCAATTCGGTCTATATGCGCTCCACAAGACAATCCGACGGATCGCACCCGTTTGTGGTTCATCTCCCGCCGGCGCGAACATCCCTGTATCAGAACTCGTTCCGTTACAGAGCGGGGAAGCTGTGGAACTTCCTTCCCACGCGAGTGTTCCCGGAGCGTTACAACCTGCAACTGTTCAAAAAGAACTGCAACAGTTATTTGATGGCATCTCGGGGCGCCCACTCGACGCTATAGGTTCGCCTTTCCCGAGAGAAGTCTAAAAAAAAAAAAAAAAAACCACAACCGCGGTCGGTCACGCCGCCGTTCGGAGAAAATTCTATTTCGAGTCTATTTACGAATAGTGTACACACATGTGTTTTTTTTCAGTCGAGTCACAACCTTAGTACTGTCGAGTTAGTTAAACTACAAGAAAAGTTATTAAAATATCGTTCCCAAAAAGTCGAATATTGTCGTTGCGCGAGTCACATCTCAACACCAAAGTGCTCACATTCATTTGGGTAAAATTTTTATTTACCGCTGTCACAGTGTGGAGAAAGAAGTGTTTCAACTTGTATATTATTTATAAAAAAAACAATTTAATAATATTAATAATAAGTTCTAAGTTAAGTAAAGAAAAACAAAACAATAAAAACGGATTAACATCAAAACAACATTCCTGTGCTCCAGCGTTTCATTTACTCTTCCCGTGACACTGGGATATATTTTTGGGGACAATTTAATTGGCGACTTGGATTTCAACGGAACTACAACTGGGAAGGAAGTGAACCAAGTGCCCGTGTCAGGCATAATACTTCGAACCCCCACACTGCATGACCAGAGAGTGAGAAAAAATACTACACTCTCCCACAGGTAGTAGAAGCTTCTGGACATTCGTGAAAAACATTCAAAACTCAGTCTCTTCATCAATTCCATCGGTTATAGTCGATGACAAACCAGTCACCACTGCAATAGAGAAGGCGGATCTACTTGCTGCACATTGTGCAGCCAACTCAACGCTGCCTGTTACCACATCAGTTCCGCCTCAACTTGAGCATAAGCAGCACACCAGGAGCCAGATTTACTTCCGAACGCGTACTGTTGCCCGCGCACTCAAGGAGCTAAACGCACACAAATCAGCTGCTCCTGATGGAATTTCTCCAATTCTCTTGAAGAAATGTTCCTCTTCACTCTCTAAACCACTGCGAAAACTCTTTCATTTGTCTTATTCTACTGGCCGTTTCCCAAATAGATGGAAGTCAGCGAACATTCACCCAATTCTCAAAAAGGGTGGCAAATTGTCTCTTTTTCTTATCGACCCATAGCACTAACTTCTGTTCTCTCCAAGGTAATGGAATCACTTATCAACCGTCAACTTTTAAAATATCTGGAATCAAATTACCTCCTCAATGACCGTCAACATGGCTTCCGTAGCAACAGGTCCACAGGAGATCTGATGGCGTACCTTACCGAAAAGTGGGGCGATTCCATCCATTATCTCGGTGAAAGCAAGGTAGTCGCATTGGATATCTCGAAAGCCTTCGACAGAGTTTGGCATTCAGCCCTTTTGTTAAAATTACATTCATATGGAGTGGACACTTCCCTGATCCAATGGTTCCCGGAGCGTTACAACCTGCAACTGTTCAAAAAGAACTGCAACAGTTATTTGATGGCATCTCGGGGCGCCCACTCGACGCTATAGGTTCACCTCTCCCGAGAGAAGTCTAATAAAAAAAAATAAAAAAAAATAAAAAAAAATAAAAAAGCACAGGATCTTAGGGTCATTTAAACCCCAAAAATGAATTTCATCAAACATGTGACCCACATTCTCCAGTCGGTCTAAGCAACTGCACAACATTTTGAAGTGGAGCAACCAAGTTGACACCAAATTAAGCTTCTCTGCTATAAGCAGCTAATTAAGCTTCTCTGCTATAAGCAGCTAATCCGATCTGGAATATCGTACGCCTTTCCCATATGGTCCTGCATATCTTCGGCTCAAATGGAAAGACTTCGAGTTTTCGAAAGGAAACTCCTCAGAAGATTCATCAATCCCTCTAGAAGGCCTGACGGTCATTACCCCAACTCTCATCTATACGAAGGCGCCACCATTACGCCTATCGACGTGTACTTGCTACAATTAGCATATAAGTACCTCGAAAGCATTCAGAACAGCGAGAACCTACTTGTACGGGACTCTGATACCACATCAGTTCCACTTTAACTTGAGCATAAGCAGCACACCAGGAGCCAGATTTACTTCCGAACGCGTACTGTTGCCCGCGCACTCAAGGAGCTAAACGCACACAAATCAGCTGCTCCTGATGGAATTTCTCCAATTCTCTTGAAGAAATGTTCCTCTTCACTCTCTAAACCACTGCGAAAACTCTTTCATTTGTCTTATTCTACTGGCCGTTTCCCAAATAGATGGAAGTCAGCGAACATTCACCCAATTCTCAAAAAGGGTGGCAAATTGTCTCTTTTTCTTATCGACCCATAGCACTAACTTCTGTTCTCTCCAAGGTAATGGAATCACTTATCAACCGTCAACTTTTAAAATATCTGGAATCAAATTACCTCCTCAATGACCGTCAATATGGCTTCCGTAGCAACAGGTCCACAGGAGATCTGATGGCGTACCTTACCGAAAAGTGGGGCGATTCCATCCATTATCTCGGTGAAAGCAAGGTAGTCGCATTGGATATCTCGAAAGCCTTCGACAGAGTTTGGCATTCAGCCCTTTTGTTAAAATTACATTCATATGGAGTGGACACTTCCCTGATCCAATGGTTCCCGGAGCGTTACAACCTGCAACTGTTCAAAAAGAACTGCAACAGTTATTTGATGGCATCTCGGGGCGCCCACTCGACGCTATAGGTTCGCCTCTCCCGAGAGAAGTCTAATAAAAAAAAAAATAAAAAAAAAAAAAAAAGCACAGGATCTTAGAGTCATTTAAACCCCAAAAATGAATTTCATCAAACATGTGACCCACATTCTCCAGTCGGTCTAAGCAACTGCACAACATTTTGAAGTGGAGCAACCAAGTTGACACCAAATTAAGCTTCTCTGCTATAAGCAGCTAATCCGATCTGGAATATCGTACGCCTTTCCCATATGGTCCTGCATATCTTCGGCTCAAATGGAAAGACTTCGAGTTTTCGAAAGGAAACTCCTCAGAAGATTCATCAATCCCTCTAGAAGGCCTGACGGTCATTACCCCAACTCTCATCTATACGAAGGCGCCACCATTACGCCTATCGACGTGTACTTGCTACAATTAGCATATAAGTACCTCGAAAGCATTCAGAACAGCGAGAACCTACTTGTACGGGACTCTTGCGTTCTTGACCCTTCTCTCTCTCGATCTCTTCGGATCAGACCACCACAATTTCTTCTTCAACACAAAACTGAAGAAAGCACCCTTCCCAACAACATTCCCCTCTATAATAGAGGATTCCTGGATCCATCCCATAGGGTCTACTGGTAAAGAACCACACACATACGGACGCACAGTACAAGACGGCACAAACATACACACAGCGACCAAAGCGCAGATCATCAGACGCCAAAGACGTGATCTGCGTTTACTACCGCACCCAAGACCTACCGGTCTTGTATGATTTCTTTCCCACCATCCCTCTATACAAGTAGTTAGAGAACACCTGGACTAACACTGTCCACACTATCCTTGGATACCCCCTTTTTTCTTTTCTTTTCAGATATCGCGAGACCGAGCCCAAGATCCTCACAGATGTGGGTGATTCTGGTTATCGCAAGATGAGCAGAAGCCAGAGACAAGATGTAAGACACATTTGTCCTTGTCTCCCTAAAATCGGCTCTCGCCACCCCATTTTTTTTCCAAACACAAGAAGTCACAGGAACTCCTCCCTAAAAGGTCTTAACGAGACCAGTTGCAAGAGAATATTTCTAGAAGATTTCAACAAATAAATAAAGAATTAGGAAATAAGCCAATTGTACCCGGCGTGTTTTGCTTGCTTGTTTCGCTTTCATCTCCACCTTAACCGTTGGGGGCAATCGCATCCTCGCGATTCGTTTGGTCGAGTCGCTTTCTACTTTCGGTTTCGCAGGCCGCAGTGAATTGTACTGCGCAAGATACCAACGCCCGTTGGTCCAGAGCAGAGTCCGGATCTGGAAGTACAATCCACCAATTTGAAAATCCAAACATCGTTGGCCGGCCAGTGCCGGATATAAAGTCCACACAACAAAGGGAAGGAAAGACTGAGACGTCGCTGAAGAAAGCGTCGACCGCAATTTCAGTTTTTATTTCTTTTCAGCAACAGAACCACTCTTTTTAATCTGCCGCAAGACGAAAACCCTGATGTGCTTCTAGCTGGGGAAACTAAGTTAAACAGAGGCATAAACTTTGGCACAAACACTATGATATTATACGAAGAGTCCGAGCCAATTCCTGACATGGAGGAGGTGCCACCATCTTTATTAGAAAAGGACACCAACAGGAGGTCATATATAGTGGAAAAGTGCCCAAGTTCCGGGTGCTTGAAGCATGCATCGTACGCATACTACTTCAGCACGGAAGGGGGCTGTATGCGACCTAGGTTTATGCACCCGAGGAAGATCAGTATAATCTCTTTATGACAGAACTTGAGACTCCCTTACGATGCTTGCAACTCCAACTGGATAAAAACTACTTTATTATACGTGGAGACATGAACGCCAATCATAAAGATCCAACAGTAGACGAAATAAACTGGCTATCTGGTTAGATCAATATCACGTAGACTATAAAACCGACCTTATAGCTAGAGAATATCCATCGTTCCCTAGAGGTAGATCCTATCTAGATATCATACTTCTTGACAGGCGACTGAGACTATTAAACACCAATAAACATAACAGAAACTTTACGGACAATTGAATATGACAGTGACCATTGTGCATTCACTGCCGTAATAAAGCTTCCGAACGAACTGGCAGAACTGGAGGAACGCATGGTCCCACAACCCTACAACTACGAGACATTGCGATGGTCACGATTCAGCAGATCGTTAATAAAAGAATTACGTTCGAACGATATCTACCTACCAACAAACAGAAATCCAATGGATGACGACATCGACAAACACACTCAACAAATGGACGAAACTATAAAACGAACAATGGACAAAACAATTCCTAAAACAACAGATACGGACAATATGAACTTGTATAAGAACACAACTTTTTTTTTACACTAACGCGCGCACAAAAGGGGATTTTGAAGTACCCTTAAATGTCAGAGCACAGTGCGAGCGGATGGAAAGGAACTGGTTAAGGAAAGGAGGTGTCGATGTATATTGGTCTTGAATGTCTGGACATCACAACGACGAGGAAACACATGATCAGGCAGAACATTCCACATTCGTGTGGTTCGGCTAGAGAAAGACTCTCTTTGTTTATTTGTGTGCCTGAAGTCCACTTTCAACGTGAACTGATGCGCATTCATGGATTGACGGGTGTCGCGGGAAAATGTCTGAAGGGGCGGAACACATTCAGCAAGTTCAGTTGAGCAACGACCGTGGTAATACCTATAGAAAAGAGATAGGCATGATACGTTGCGCCTATGTTCTAATGACGGAATTGATCGACTTACGGCTGAGTCCCCAATAAGTTTTATTGCTCGCTTTTGCATCCTGTCGAGCATGTGTAGTGCATTTTTGGATGCGCCTGACCAAATATGGGAGTTGAACTCTATTTTTGGACGAATATACGCCTTGTAAGGGCTCCTCGATAGTATAGGGGTTAGTATACCCGCCTGTCACACGGGAGACCGGGGTCCGATTCCCCGTCTGGGAGCCTCCGGCGCAAGACTAATGACCTTGCCCGGAAAAAAAAAATCATTATGGACAATTTAACAAGCCTCAGGACTTGCTAAATACGGTCAAGACCGGCTCCCGGTTGTAGTGCCGATGATGATGATGATGATACGGCTTGTAAATAGTGGCCAGGTTGGATGGAGTGAGGTATGTTTTGAATCTCTTAAGGAACCCCATGCATTTGGTCGCACTTTTCGCAGCTTCAAAAATATGGTCGCTCCAATTAAGAGTCGAATTAATTCTAGTGCCAAGGATTGTTAGTTCCTTGGCTTCGTCGATGCAAGTGCCGTTCATAGACAATACATTTACTTTGGGCCTCGCCTTTGTCGACAAGAGGCAGAACTGAGTTTTTAAGGCATTGAATTCTATTCGGTTAGACAATCCCCACTGATATATCTTGTTGAGATCTGAATTCAATGTATCAAGCATAAGTTGCTGGCTGGTAGTGACGTTCGAAGAGTTTGGACGGGAGTATTCGTATGAGTATGAGAAACTCAACGTGCTTCCATCAGCAATCGAGTGAATTGGGTTGTGGGTAATTGACAAGAGATCATTTATAAAGATGAGGAAGAGAGTGGGTGAGAGTACAGAGCATTGGGGAACGCCTGCATTAATTTGATGGGAGGCAGATTTTATACCAAGACCCGCTTGGAATGAACGGCCAGAAAGATAGTCTCTTATCCATTGGATCAGGGAAGTGTCCACTCCATATGAATGTAATTTTAACAAAAGGGCTGAATGCCAAACTCTGTCGAAGGCTTTCGAGATATCCAATGCGACTACCTTGCTTTCACCGAGATAATGGATGGAATCGCCCCACTTTTCGGTAAGGTACGCCATCAGATCTCCTGTGGACCTGTTGCTACGGAAGCCATATTGACGGTCATTGAGGAGGTAATTTGATTCCAGATATTTTAAAAGTTGACGGTTGATAAGTGATTCCATTACCTTGGAGAGAACAGAAGTTAGTGCTATGGGTCGATAAGAAAAAGAGACAATTTGCCACCCTTTTTGAGAATTGGGTGAATGTTCGCTGACTTCCATCTATTTGGGAAACGGCCAGTAGAATAAGACAAATGAAAGAGTTTTCGCAGTGGTTTAGAGAGTGAAGAGGAACATTTCTTCAAGAGAATTGGAGAAATTCCATCAGGAGCAGCTGATTTGTGTGCGTTTAGCTCCTTGAGTGCGCGGGCAACAGTACGCGTTCGGAAGTAAATCTGGCTCCTGGTGTGCTGCTTATGCTCAAGTTAAAGTGGAACTGATGTGGTATCAGAGTCCCGTACAAGTAGGTTCTCGCTGTTCTGAATGCTTTCGAGGTACTTATATGCTAATTGTAGCAAGTACACGTCGATAGGCGTAATGGTGGCGCCTTCGTATAGATGAGAGTTGGGGTAATGACCGTCAGGCCTTCTAGAGGGATTGATGAATCTTCTGAGGAGTTTCCTTTCGAAAACTCGAAGTCTTTCCATTTGAGCCGAAGATATGCAGGACCATATGGGAAAGGCGTACGATATTCCAGATCGGATTAGCTGCTTATAGCAGAGAAGCTTAATTAGCTGCTTATAGCAGAGAAGCTTAATTTGGTGTCAACTTGGTTGCTCCACTTCAAAATGTTGTGCAGTTGCTTAGACCGACTGGAGAATGTGGGTCACATGTTTGATGAAATTCATTTTTGGGGTTTAAATGACCCTAAGATCCTGTGCTTTTTTATTTTTTTTTATTTTTTTTTATTAGACTTCTCTCGGGAGAGGTGAACCTATAGCGTCGAGTGGGCGCCCCGAGATGCCATCAAATAACTGTTGCAGTTCTTTTTGAACAGTTGCAGGTTGTAACGCTCCGGGAACCATTGGATCAGGGAAGTGTCCACTCCATATGAATGTAATTTTAACAAAAGGGCTGAATGCCAAACTCTGTCGAAGGCTTTCGAGATATCCAATGCGACTACCTTGCTTTCACCGAGATAATGGATGGAATCGCCCCACTTTTCGGTAAGGTACGCCATCAGATCTCCTGTGGACCTGTTGCTACGGAAGCCATGTTGACGGTCATTGAGGAGGTAATTTGATTCCAGATATTTTAAAAGTTGACGGTTGATAAGTGATTCCATTACCTTGGAGAGAACAGAAGTTAGTGCTATGGGTCGATAAGAAAAAGAGACAATTTGCCACCCTTTTTGAGAATTGGGTGAATGTTCGCTGACTTCCATCTATTTGGGAAACGGCCAGTAGAATAAGACAAATGAAAGAGTTTTCGCAGTGGTTTAGAGAGTGAAGAGGAACATTTCTTCAAGAGAATTGGAGAAATTCCATCAGGAGCAGCTGATTTGTGTGCGTTTAGCTCCTTGAGTGCGCGGGCAACAGTACGCGTTCGGAAGTAAATCTGGCTCCTGGTGTGCTGCTTATGCTCAAGTTGAGGCGGAACTGATGTGGTAACAGGCAGCGTTGAGTTGGCTGCACAATGTGCAGCAAGTAGATCCGCCTTCTCTATTGCAGTGGTGACTGGTTTGTCATCGACTATAACCGATGGAATTGATGAAGAGACTGAGTTTTGAATGTTTTTCACGAATGTCCAGAAGCTTCTACTACCTGTGGGAGAGTGTAGTATTTTTTCTCACTCTCTGGTCATGCAGTGTGGGGGTTCGAAGTATTATGCCTGACACGGGCACTTGGTTCACTTCCTTCCCAGTTGTAGTTCCGTTGAAATCCAAGTCGCCAATTAAATTGTCCCCAAAAATATATCCCAGTGTCACGGGAAGAGTAAATGAAACGCTGGAGCACAGGAATGTTGTTTTGATGTTAATCCGTTTTTATTGTTTTGTTTTTCTTTACTTAACTTAGAACTTATTATTAATATTATTAAATTGTTTTTTTTATAAATAATATACAAGTTGAAACACTTCTTTCTCCACACTGTGACAGCGGTAAATAAAAATTTTACCCAAATGAATGTGAGCACTTTGGTGTTGAGATGTGACTCGCGCAACGACAATATTCGACTTTTTGGGAACGATATTTTAATAACTTTTCTTGTAGTTTAACTAACTCGACAGTACTAAGGTTGTGACTCGACTGAAAAAAAACACATGTGTGTACACTATTCGTAAATAGACTCGAAATAGAATTTTCTCCGAACGGCGGCGTGACCGACCGCGGTTGTGGTTTTTTTTTTTTTTTTTTAGACTTCTCTCGGGAAAGGCGAACCTATAGCGTCGAGTGGGCGCCCCGAGATGCCATCAAATAACTGTTGCAGTTCTTTTTGAACAGTTGCAGGTTGTAACGCTCCGGGAACACTCGCGTGGGAAGGAAGTTCCACAGCTTCCCCGCTCTGTAACGGAACGAGTTCTGATACAGGGATGTTCGCGCCGACGGGAGATGAACCACAAACGGGTGCGATCCGTCGGATTGTCTTGTGGAGCGCATATAGACCGAATTGCGTGGAACAATGCCAAGAATCCCCGAAGAACAGCACCCGTGATAATATCTGTAAAACAGACAGAGGTCGGCCACGCGCCTTCGATGTGATAGCGACTGTAGTCCCGACGTCAGCGCCGTGTCCCCGATCAGGCGGATCGCTCGCCTTTGTACGCTCTCAAGTAGGTCGAGGGTATGTTTAGGAGCCGAGCTCCAAACATGAGAGCAATTTTCGAGCGCGGGTCTAATTTGAGATTTATATAGGAGAAGAAGTTGGGCCGGAGTAAAGTATTTCTTGGCTCTAAAAAGATAACTCAGTTTTCCTGAGGCTGATCTGGCGATACCCGATACGTGTTTATGCCATGATACATTCCCACAGACGGTGACGCCGAGCAATTTCAAACATAACCCAGCCTCGAGGGCCCGGCCACTCATCATCAGCTGTGGAACCGATGATCCAGTTTTCTTTGTGAATGTTGTATACTGGGTCTTCGTTGTGTTGAAGTCGACAAGATTGGCCTTTCCCCACTGCAGGACTTTATCTAGATCCTGGTTCAGAGAGTCAATCTGTCTACATCTCAGCTGGTGCGACGTTGATGCACCAATCGGCCGATCACTCGAAAAGGAGGAAACAAGCGTACTATCATCTGCAAAACTGAACACTTTGTTATCCGTTGTCAACAACAAATCATTTATGTGAAGCAAGAACAAGGTTGGAGCCAAAATAGAACCCTGCGGCACCCCCGAATTGACAGGATACAGATCCGAACACTCGTCGTCCACAACAACCCGGCTCGATCGATTCTCGAGGAAGCTCCTCGTCCAGTCGCAAAGCTGTTGGGAAAGTCCATATGAACGAAGTTTGCTCAGCAATGCCCCATGCCAGACGCGGTCAAAAGCCTTGGAGATATCTAATGCGACCGCCCTTGACTCACCATGCCGTTCAATCGCAGATGTCCATATATCGGTTATAAGTGCCAAAAGGTCTCCCGTGGACCGCCTGCCACGGAATCCGTATTGACGATCATTCAGAAGACCGTTGCACTCCAAATACTTAACCAACTCTGTATTGATGACTTTTTCCATTACCTTAGATAAAATGGACAGTAATGCTATCGGACGGTAATTTTGTGGGAGACACTTTTTTCCCGTCTTTGGGATTGGCTGTACTCGAGCGATCTTCCAGCAGGCCTGAAAGGTCCTCCGTGCATAAGATAAGGGGAAGAGTCTGCCAAGAACCGGCGATAGTTCTGGAGCACAGTTCTTAAGGACTATTGCTGGTATTCCGTCCGGGCCGATTGCCTTCCTACATTCCAGTTCACGTAGAATGCGTTGAATAGTGCGCGGACGAAATCTCACGTCCCGCATGGAAGATCGTACCGGCGAGATCACAGGTGGCTCCAAAAGGCCGGGATCGAGGTTTGAATTCGCCGAAAATAAAATGGTCTAATCGTAGTATCTCCCATTTTTATTCGAATATTCTGTGAATATCGAGAAGTAGGTTGGAAGTGTTTACTACTCAGAATTATAGCTACTGCTTTGGATGGGTTAAGTCGAATTTTCCATCGACTGTAATACTGATACAGTTCGTCCAAGTGACGGTTGAGTCGATTTGTTGCGAGTTTAGGGCTTTTGGATGACGTGTACACTCTTGTGTTTGGTTGATGCGCACACCTTATATAGCCCGCAGCTGTCCTCACTTTCGCTCGATTCCTGGCTGTACTTCGCTTTCACTCGTTTTCTCCTGAGTGATGTTCTTTCGCAATCGGTGTGCAGCTGATTGTGCTTCCCAGGAACTTGTTTGCTGATGCTTGTCTTGACTTTCCTGGCAAATCGCATCGCCAACAGGTTCTTCTCTCGGCCCTTATAAGTGAATTTACATTCACGACAAGAGCTTTAATTGATTTTATGGTTGGAGGGTTTATATCGACTTTTTATTTAGACTGGGCAAGTGCGAGTCGGTCTCGTTTATTTGACTTTGCAGCCGTACCACCTGTCTCTGTAGATTGAGCAAGATTGTGAACACGCCTGCTTGCGATGTTGTTTCAGTCTGTGCCTAAGTATTTGTGGGTATCATGGTTGGAGCCTGTATTCCCCGGGTTCCCCCATCTCTCGCTATTTGTGTGTAAGACCGCTGTGTGATTTGTCTCTGTTTTTCTTTGCCGAGTCACACCCTTTAACCGAGGTGTCCCTGATTCCGACATACGCACTGTGAAAGGGTTTTGTGGGGAGGAGAAGTATTATGCCGGACATGGGCACACGGTTCACTACTTCCCCATCATTCTTCACTAAACCTTTCGGCGCGAATTGTCCATCACGAAAGAAAAACGAAACAGGATCTCACAACACGACGTCCACGAGGAGCAAGTTAAAGAAAACACACTGATTTTTATTGTTTATTTTATTCGCCATTTATTCTTTAATTTTATTCACTTTTGGTTAAACGGTTTACTTTAGATTACACGCTGGCTTCGGGAGCACAATTAAATGAATAGCTTGTGTTGAAAGAATGTTTCAATGGTTGCAAGTAAAAACTATAATATAATAGAATATTGTGTATTTAATTAAGAAAACTTAATATTGACTCGCGGAGACAACGACTCAAGCGATTATGATTATCGCTTCCCTCTGCGCACCAGGGTAGCGATAGGAGCCACGACCCGCTCGGGTCGAAGGATGATAAAAGACTCAGCGATAATCATCTCATGCAGCGATGATTCGCTTCCTGGGGTGAGATTATGGTGTCGTGGTAGATATTCTCTCCAATAAGGATATCGTTTTTACCTACCACCAGAGAAACGTAAAGTCTCTCTTGGTGGTATGTGTGCGATCGTTCAGATCTGTGTGGTTTACACGTAGGCAATGGGTAAACGAAGCAGACAGGCGGTAAAGGCAAAAGGGAGAAATGACCAAATGCGCCGTTGGTAATGCAGGTCATTGTTTACGCGATGCGTCGTCGCTATTATCGACGTTGGAAAAAAAAGGTGCTAAAAGCAAATTGGATGTTTATGGCATCTCTGGCTGCAGTAGAAACCGGGTTCATGTTTGCATTAGGAAATGCTGGAGAATTTGGTTTCAGCGTCTATTGTGCTAATTATATGCAGCTGCTAGTGTTGTTTATTGATGAGAAAAAAGGTCGCCGGCCAATGTGTATGAAAAGGTATTTGTTGTACACATGACGCGGCTGGGAAAATAGACGGCGCAATATTTATGGTCTCTGTCATGACGGTTACATTGTATGCAAACCGAATCATTTTGTTTACAGGAATTTGTCTGGTACCGAATTGGTTTAGAATACCAGATAAGCAAAGAAAGAAATCTTACGAAAAATTGTATGCGAAGAGATGCATGAAAAGGTAAGTTTTCTTTATAGGGATTTTAAGATTATAGATTTGATCTGTATAATGCGTGAAGCATTTACAGGTACTAATGCTGTTGCATTAGTGAACTTAAGGAAGTTGGGTAGTAGTTATGGGGTTTATTTAGGTAAGTGGACCGTGGACAATGGAGGAAACTCCACAACCACGATTTGGAAGGGCTATACCCCAAACCCACAATAGTGAGAGTAATCAGATCGCGAAGATTAAGATGGGCCGGACATGCGGCCCGAATGGGCAACCATAGGACCAGGCGTATTCTTGACGGTAGACCAACGGGAAAGAGACCGGTAGGACGGCCGCGACGGAGATGGGAGGACAATGTTAGGTTTGACCTTGAGGAGATCGGATCGAATGGACAAGCGTGGAAGGTGAGTGCTCAGGACAGGGAACGATGGTGAAGCCGAGTCGGTGAGGTCATTAACTTCCGGCTTCCTACAGACCAATAAATAATAATAAGTGGACCGTGGGGTTTGGCGGAACCGCCACCGTTTTGTCTTCGACCCTTTCTTTACCCAAAGCGCACCCGTCTGCATAAAGACCCTGACCGCATTTCACATTACGATGCTGCATTTTACAGTTCGCCACTGAATGCCCTAATCTTCGACAGCGGACGCATTGAAGAATGTTTCTTTCTTTTTTTTTTAGTTTATCACATGTTACACCTTGGTGGTCCAGGACTGTTATTTGCCGTAGACTACGAATTTTACTATTTGGGGTTAACTGTACCAGAAAGAAGGGTAGTTTCCGGTTCTCCCTTTTAGACTTGGCTGTGGTAAAGGATTTGACCATACTAAATTCAAGCTCATCGCACTTTAGCTCTCGCAACATTTTCAAAACAGTTTCCGGTTCTGTTTCAGGGTCGACGCCCTTTATTAGAACTGTAATATTTTAAAGTTCTTTCGGCGTGTAAGAAGAGGATTCCGCGGTGGCTCTTTTCAGAATATTTTAATTTTTAATCTGGTCACTATGGGTTATATGTTTGAATGGCATGCCTCCCAGTCATTTAATCCCAAAATTATTACTTTCTACAGCTATCTTAGACAGACTTACCATTTCTTTACAATCTATGCCTACCGTGTTGATTGGTGGCATTTTAGTTTTTTTTTGTTTGTTTGCTGCTGTTGTGCCTTTGGCTGATGTGCTTCCTTTTGTTCATCTGGCCTTTGTTCTGAGTTTGAATTTTGATGCTGGTTTTGGCCTCCTTTTGGCTTCGGCTTTCCTTGTTTGGTTTTTTGTTTTTCCAGCGCTTCAATTTTTTTCTTCTCCTTCTCTCCTCTTGTCACGCTTTTGGTATAGTTAGTTTCGCTTCTAACTCATTTATTTCTTCTTCTTCGTCCTCTGAATCAGAAGAAGCCAGATAAACGAATGTGTTATTAGAAAACTTCCCGCTGAAGTTTGAAATAGATGGGAATGCATACTGTGCCTCCATTTGTTGTTGTTCTGACATAAGTTCGGCGGCTTTGTTGCGAGTCATAATTATGTTATTTATTTCGTTCTCTTTGATTTTTTTTGCCGCTTTTAATGTCGGTTTGGTCCACGCAGAGGGTTTTAATAGGCTTATTTTGCCTTTCAATAACCTTTTCTTTATTTTTATTCCGTCGGCACTGCTCATGTCGGAGCGCGCCGTACACACACGTTAATACAACAAGCGCAAGCACTTTCATTCTTATTTCACTTAGTGCCCGCAATTTTTTTGTTTGTTTGACACTCTATCGAACGTTCGCACAACAGAATTTGTTTTTTTTTTATGTTCATTCCTTCTGACGACATTCCTCGGTCGGCAGAGATCAAACTACGTGTTGGCCGCTCAATTGTCAACACATTTAATTTAATGCTTGCGAACAACAGGCGTTGAACGCAACTTCCACGAACAATGGATAGTGTTGTGGGTGATGACTTCAGGAACAGTGGTGTCTCCTGACGTGCAATATGTTTGCTTCCGTGGGAGCGACGTGGAATGACGTCGAGAACCAGGTGGTCTCTCCGTTGAAATTAACTGTTCTATAATTAACACAGAACTGGTCACCAACTCGCTATCTAAAATAGCGGGCCAAGCAATGGCGTCGGCAACACTGCTTAACTCCCTTGGCTTGCAACTGTGGTGGTTCCGCTGGCTGAAACCCATCGTTAATGACATGGAAAAGGGAAACGAATACCTTCAATTGAATGCTGAGACAACCTCAATAACGAATCCCCCAATTAGTAAAACTTGTTTTCTTTTTGATTGATTAAGATTGGTTTTATTTATTCAATTGATTGTTGTTGATTTACATTAAACGAACTAACATGAACTGTGTCGGTCAAAAGGTTAACGAAGAAGAGAAAGTTTGTTTTGAATGCTGGACAACCAAATTCGATTATGTCAGCTGGTTACTGGCATTTGTTATTGTGTTGCCAAGGCAGCATTCAGTTGCGAATTCGCTGGTTGCCTCCAGTGCGAATCCGCAACATTCCGCCCGCCTTCACCAATCATTGGCGAACCCTTTTCTTTCAGGGACGGACGCCCAGGGGCGTGGTCTTCTGGTGATGCGGAGGTCTGGAGAGAGCCGTCCGTCCTGAATTGGTGACGGATAAAGTATTGGTGACGACGAGTATTCCGTCGCTGATGTCCGGTATGTTTGGTCGCAGAACTGACCATGTGATCTGGGTTGGAGTTGTAATTTGCCAACCCATGATCAATGACCACGTAATGGTTGGTGATCGGAAGTACGGTATCGAGACCAGTGGCAGTGATAAATGCTGCGTCCATTGGCGCCCGTCCGAAGGTAGCTACCGACGGGATGCGGCCTTTGGCCTGTGAGGCCGCAACGTTTAGTGTGGTGCGACGTCTCTCATGGCACCGTCCGCGGGTCCTGGCGGAATGACAGGTGCGGACCCAGTGCCTGCTGGGCTGAGTGAAGTACCGGCTCTGCAGGATTACGGAGAGGCGTGCTGGTTGATGTTTGAATGTTCGCCACCCGCGGGGCATTGCTCTCTCCTATCTCTCTTGGGGTGGCTACATATGATAGCCGTCGTCCTTGATGATTGTCATTGGCCGGGGGTTGACCACCCGGTGCCTCAGTTAGGTTGCCTTTATTACCAGCAGTTGCTGCGAGACCATCGGTTGATGGAATATTTTCATCCGAGTAGTGCAGCGAATTATAATTGGCTGGGTCGATCGACATCACCGATAGGTTGGTGAATGCCAAATGCGGTTGGCCTGCTCCTAGGCCATTTCCTAGTGAATGTTTCTGCTGCTGCTGCTGTAGTTGCTGTTGCTGATACGACTGGATATTATCCGGATTCTGTAGTTTGTCACGGTCAATGGTGACATTGTTGGTTACTGTTTCTGGGACAGTTGATGGCGTCTTCGTGAAATGCATTTGTTCAAGGTGGACCAGTTCCTCTGGGTCGGAGTTGTAAGTTCGCAACCCACGAGGACCGGCCATGTGATGTTGTGCCCCACAACACGTGCGCGGTATAGGTTTCTGTTGGGGCTTCGGCGGTGGTCCAGGCAGGTCCTTTGGGCAGGCGGCACTCTGGTCGGCTGCTTGCTGGTACATACTCACTGGGAGTGTGTGTGGTTCCTTAACTGTTTGTTTGGTATTGACTTTTCACAAAGCAAAACACGGCGCGAAAATCGAATCTGTTGTCTTCTTCAAGTATTTGGTCTACCTGTCTTCACTTTTAAGACCGTTCCGTTGAGAGATTTGTTAACTGTTGTTTGTCGATTGTCGACATGTCTCCACCGGATGGTGGTCAATTTGGTACTGCAGCATTATCTCTCTAAGGCATATCTGCAGTTCTTCGCACTAAACTGACTTTTTACTAACAAAACTTTTCATTAGTCCCGACCTTTTGAGTCTGTGTGGAACGAAACTGATTTGTTACTAACAAAAGTTTCCATTAGTCGCGACCTTTTGACTCTTGCTCGCTTTTGGTTTTTTTGCTTGTGATGCCGGAATTTGTTCTTCTTAGCAGCTGCTGGTTGCCCGATTTGATTCGAGAATCGTTACCAAGCAAACATAGCAAATGCTAAGAGTGACGATTCTGAAAGTGTTATATTGGACAACCGCTATTGCAGCTGATATGTAGGTAAGATGGCGATTTTTGAAATCGTCATACTAGGGTTGTGGGATGATGGATGGGATATGGATATTGGGAGATGGGATGTTGGGTGTGTAATGTATAGAGAAATGGGATGATGGGTCATGTATATTGGGGTTGTGGGATGACGGTAGGGCTTCGGGAGCACTACAGCACCCACACAAATTCAACTTCCGGTTTTAACTTAACACAACAACACCTGTTGTGTTACGTTTCATCAATAAAATTTCGACGGTATCTCAATGGATTCCAGTTCTGGCTTTAAAATCTCTCAAAAAACTATAGCTTCCGATCAGGAAGGCCAACGTCCCAGAAGACACCAGGAACACGAGAACGGTAGAAATTGCTCCGACGCAAAAAAGAGCTGAACTGCATAGATCCGAAAATGTCATCGTTTTCGGATATATCGCCAACATTCATCTATCGGGCCTACTGTAGCCAATGATTTCAAGTCTCACCGGACTAAGGTAAGCGATGTAACAGCATATGAACCAGCAGAATGTTATTACATTCAACACTCTTCAAGCTTCTGCAGCCTTGTTAAAGTTGAGTGTTTAGTGGCTTTCGAATTTGGTAAAAATTGTAAAATTATCCCAATAGCAGAATAATGATTGCTTTTGTAAAACCCGCATCCACATCCCGCATGCTGCGTTCTCTTGAAACGCTCCATGAAACGCATATATTCGCGCTTTTACCAATGGTTGCATTTGTACAGAAACCAAAACAGAAACCCAAAACGCGTTTTGGGACACGTTTTAATATTGTTATGGAACGGACGGAAATCAGAATGAGGAAACTGTATAAATACGTCGCACGCAGATCAGGAAGATAAGTAAGAAGTAAGAATTAAGCAGTCAAAGACGCGATAAGTACGGAAGCGATAAGTCAAGAAATCGTTAAGTGTACGGTAAAAGTAACGGTTGTTATTAACGGATTAATAAAGTGTTACATTAATTCAAAATCAATTTAACGGCTCTTATTTATTAAAAATAATTAATCCAGCGAACCCTAAGCTCGTTACAATTAGTGTCAGAAGTGGGATTAATTTTCGGTGCAGTGAATAAGTCTGTGAAAGTGTGTTGGGACAATGTCAGATCGACATTTGGAGGATCTTCGCGTTCCTGAGTTGAAGAAGGAACTTGAGGACCGGAATCAGGATAGCAGAGGACAGAAGCAAATTCTTCGACAGTGTCTGCAAGCAGCAATAGAGGCTGAGGGTATTGATGTCGACACATATGTTTTTACGATTGGGCCAGAATTGCTAAAAACCATACCAGTAGAGAAGCAAACAGATTTTCAAGCGGTAAGAAACGGCCTTGAAGCTGGGTATGGAGACTACCACATGCAGCAGGTCTACCGCATGCAACTGCGGAGCAGAACGCAGAAACCTGGAGAAAATCTTCAACAGTTGCAGGCAGACATTGAGCGATTGGCAAACTTGTCTTATTCAAATATGACTAAGGAATTTCTGAACGAGGTAGCAATGGATGCATTTATAAACGCACTCCAAGATCGGGACTTGCAACAGGCCGTTCGTTTGGCGGGAAAGAAGACGATTAATGAAATACTGGCGTTCGCATTGGCATATGAATCTGCCAAACTGGCTACCAGGATTACATATAGAGTCCGAGAAACGTCCGTCGAGGAATGTTCCTGCCAAAGAATCGGGCATGTGCAACGGGGAACCCCGAGACCTGTTATGAAGTGCTGGACATGCGGCGGAGTCGGCCACATCTTTGTTGACTGTAGGAAACGTCGACGAATGAATGAAACATCGAGTGAGAATTGTTGTTCATGCGCTAATCACAAGAGAAGCCTTCAGCGTTATTCAGATTTGGACGGCACCACGACCAAATGTAAGTCCTTGCATCAACAGATAATTGCTCTCAAGACCAGCCGAGAAAAGGTCATTGAGGAGAACAATCGCTTATCAACTGATTTAGCAGAGAGGCAAGCTGTAATGTTGACCTTAAAGCGTCGCCTTCAGGATTTGGAAGTAGAAATTGATAGTTTAAAACAAGAGGCGTACGACCTCCGAAAGGTACAAGTAGAAGTACTAGATGGGTGGACGAGTGAGGCTATACGCGCAGCTCAACTTCAGGATGAAGATATGTCGCTAATCCTGGAACACAAAGAAAACAACGAGCGACCAACTTGGAGCAATATTTCCGATAAGAGTGGAGCATTTAAACCATATTGGGCACAATGAAATTCCTTGCTGGTGGCAGATGGAATTCTAAAGCGTAAATGGGAAGCCGCGGACGGAAAATCCGTTCGAATGCAGATTCTAGTCCCACCATCAAAAGTGAAGGATGTACTAACAGAAATTCACGACGGGACCTCCGGTGGACATCTGGGAGTTAATAAGACACTCAAAATTACGATATCGCTTCTACTGGCTTCACATGAGAGATGTCGTCGAGTCTTGGTGTAGGAAGTGCACAACTTGCATTGCGACCAAAGGACCAACAGCAAAACCAAGGAGCGCTATGAAGCAGTACAACGTGGGTGCTCCTTTCGAGCGAATTGCGATTGATATCTCAGGACCATTCCCAAAAACAAACGACAACAACAAATACATGTTGGTTTTCATGGGTTACTTCAGCAAGTGGGTGGAAGTCCTTCCAATTCCAAACCAAGAAGCGACAACCATCATTAAACAGCTTATCAATAATTGGATCAGCAGATATGGAGTTCCTTGTGAGCTTCATTCCGATCAAGGCCGAAACTTCGAATCACATATATTTCAAGGCATCTGTGCGGCACTGGGCGTAAGGAAAACCAGGACCACACCCTTACATCCGCATTCAGACGTAATGGTCGAAAGGTTCAACCGAACAATAAAAGAGCATTTATCGAAGGTCGTTAGTGATCACCAACGAGATTGGGACAAATATGTACAAACCTTTCTCATGAGTTATAGATCGGCTAATCACGAGACGACAGGCCATTCTCCAGCAAGAATCATATTTGGACGAGAGATACGATTACCAGCCGATCTGCGTTTCGGAATACCTTCAGACGCCATAGATAAGACTGAAGACTACGTAGCCGAATGGAGAAATCGCCTCGATGAGATTCATCATTTGGTTCGAAAGCAAATCAAGGTATCAAGTGACAGGATGAAAACCAGGTACGACGTTCGAGCCAATGCATCCGGATTTAATGCAGGCGATAACGTGTGGCTTTATAACCCTCATCGGCAAAAAGGAAGGTCTCCGAAGTTGCAGCAACATTGGGAAGGACCGTATAAGATTCTCACAAGAAATAACGACGTTGTCTATAGGATTCAGCGAAGACCGAACGCCAAGATGAAAGTGGTACATCGTGACCGACTGGCGACTTTTGTTAACCCAGGAGACCAGTGAACTTAGTTCGGGACGAACTAATCTAGGCGGAGGGTAGTGTGACGCATATGACAATCAGTACTAGAATATTCTAGAAAGTCCAAAACAAAGTACTAGAATATTCTAGAAAGTAGTGGAAAACTGGAGACTATGAACAGTAGATAATTCGAGGTTATGGAACGGACGGAAACGAAACGCCGAATCAGAATGAGGAAACGGTATAAATACGCACGCAGATTGAAGTAAGTAAGATGTAAGCAGTAAAAGATGCGATAAGTACGGAAGCGATAAGTCAAGACATCGTTAAGTGTACGGTAAAAGTAACGGTTGTTATTAACGGACTAATAAAGTGTTACATTAATTCAAAACCAATTTAACGGCTCTTATTTATTAAAAATAATTAATCCAGCGAACCCTAAGCTCGCGACAATATAAAAACTGTATACAAGGCTTCTTCTTCAATTTATGAACGCCTATGATGGCGTACTTAGAGTTGCCCTATATGTAGACTTTAAAAAAGAGCCAGAATAGAAATACATTAAGCTGGGGTGGAGATTGTAGTACCCTTGTGTGGGAGTTGGAGTTTCGCTATCTTCTGTTTACTTCGGAAATGACCAGTTGAATAGGATTGTGGGAATAACTTTCGTGGCGGTTTAGCGATTGACGGAGACCATCTCTTCAAAAGTAGTGGGAACTTCCTATTTGGATCAGGGGAGTTGTTAATGTTGAAACGTTTGAAAGCTACGACAATTGTATGAGTTCGAAACAAGATTTGGGTCACAGAATCTTAGCTCTATCGCATGCGAATTATTATCACACGTCTTCATTTAACCGCTTTTAGAACAAAATGAATTGAATGAGAAGAAAATACTGTTCTAATTAGAAAGTATTTTAAGCCAAATTGAATTGCGCCCCTACCCTGTCACCTTCTGCCCCACTTCACTTAATGCCGAGGGACTCTAATGGGCGCTAATACTCGTAAAACTTTGTTTACGAGTATTTGTGTATGAAAAGCAAATAATTAATTTAACGCTTTATTGTCAGTAATAAGGCAGCAGTCAATATTGACAGAAATCGTTTTGATAGCAATTGTGAAAAGAAGGTAACGATTAGCACACACTGTACACCGTGCACACTAATTCTTCAATCTGTTTAGCACACACGTTCGTTTTAGTTGTTATTTATACTTTAGTGGTAGTTTTTAATTTGGTAGCTTTGTACTTGAAATTGATATGCGGTTCTGCGCCTAATGAGTTTATTATAGTGTGTTGATTGGGGTTGGCGGATTTTTACACTCTTAGTACTAAAAACTCTCAAATACGCCACAATTACAAATAGGGAACGTTCAGTATTTATGAAGCCTATTAAGTATTGATTATTGTCAGAAAAAAAAAAAAAAAAAAACGCCTCCCTTGCATAATGTCACCAAGTATATAGCTAGTCAACAGATCACTTCGATTCAAAGTGACAGGCTGAGTTTGAAAATTTACAAAGGGAATATTTCGCTCGTACGAAGTGTATTTAACGAACACCGGTGAATGATACAATGCGCATTTTTCGTGTCAAGCAACTCATGGTTAACCAGAAAAGCATTCATTTACGTGCCTCTCACCAATGAGTTTATACAAGATTGGTGATGTCATGGCCGTTAAGGCATTCTCGATGTGAAGGTGAAGCTAATGCAATTTGCAGCGTTTAAAAATGTTAAGTATTCTCTTTGTGAATTTTTGTAGGTGATTCTTTTTTCAGTAGTCGCTTGAACCAAATAGTAAATTATTTCCCGTTTATGTTTCGGGTTGTCCTGCACTATCAGAGGGGTTCTCGTGGGGTTTTCCTGATGCCAGACTGCACTACTGTGCAATTTAGGAAGTTATATTTAGTTTGCCTGAGAGCAACGGGTGGTATCAATTTCTGAGTATCGGAAAATATTTGTTCCTTCATTCAAATACAACTCACACGGAACCTGTTTTCGTTTTTAAAACACAAATAAATTCAGCAAATCACTCAACTATATCACTTGGTAACAAAACAGTTCTCATTACTTAATATATAATAATGTACCCGATCCTTCTTTTGCTCACAAAAATACGAAAAATAAAAAAGTATTTTAAGGTACCCTTATATGTTAAAGCACAGTGCGAGCGGAAGGAGAGGGAGATAATAAGAGATATGGATGTATTTATACCGATCTTAAATACATGCATATTCCAAACAGATAACCAGGTGGAGCAATTTGCGTTTGTGCGGTTTTGTAAAGAATGATTGCCGGTGTTTTTCCGCACCTTTAAAGTTAATTTCTGAGTGAACTAATGCACACTCTCCGACTGTGGGAGGGGTTAAATGTTTTATTTTGCTCGTGACGGGATGAGATTTGGGTCATACGGCAATTGTTCGAAAACCGTGTCCAAACTTGTGAGTAGGGTGTTAGAATATACGCACAGCTAGGCTGTCTTGTCGTAAGAGGTGACTAAAGGCCGAGTGGTAGGTGGGGTCCCAAGCGTGTTTTCGATTTTGCGATACACAGCGGTGAGCGGCTATACCTCGGTGCTCATCGATTTAGACACAGAAATTATAGGTCTCATAGCCGAAAACGATAGTTGTACGTTATCACAGCCAGATTAGTTGCTGCGTCCAGTATGATTTTGCCACTTGATATTGTTGCAAGAAAAAATTTAAATGAAAATAGGGTAAACAAGTTTCTACGTTCTCTTCCCTCTCTTCCTTATGGGACCGTCCTAAAGAAACGGGATAATCGGCAGGAAAATGGGGATTAGACCACCACCATTTCGTTGACCACCTTGCATTCCGTAGGGCCTGTCCATCATAGGGCTTTAGACGGGTATTGTGTATTCATCATCATCGGCGCTACAACCGGGACCCGGTCTTGGCCTTATTTAACAAATCTCTCCAGCGGTCCCGATTTCGAGCCGATATCATCCAGTGGGGCACTCCTAGGCTCTGCGCGTCCTGGTCTACGCCATCCCTCCATCGCAGACAAGGTCTGTCGCACTGTCTCCATCCATACATCCTGCCACAAAGGACTTTGCGGACAGGACTTTCCTTCATTCGAGCTAGGTGTCCCGCCCACCGGAGCCTACCGAGCTTGATTTTTCTTACAACATTAGCTTCAAGGTAGATCGCGTACAACTCATGGTTGTACCGCCTCCGGAATCGTCCGCCTTCACATACGGGGCCAACAATTCACTTAAGACCTTCCTCTCGAACGCGGCTAAGAGTTCAGAGTGCCTTTTATTGAGCACCCAGGTCTCGGATCCATACATGAGTACTGCTAGGACCATGCTCCTGTACAGTAGTAGCTTGGATGTTCTGGATAAATTTCGGGATTTAAAGAGCCTTGATAGACCATAGTAGGCTTTGTTGGATTTGATCAGCCGTTCGCGTATTTCTTCTTCCATATTGCTATCGGCTGATACTATTGACCCAAGGTAGTTCAAGGATTGCACTACTTCAAATTCGTGCTCCACTACCCTGATAGTTTGAGCAACGCTAGGTCTTCTCTTCGCAGAAGTTGCCACCATGTACTTAGTTTTTCCCTCATTAATGTGCAGTCCCAGTTTTTGTGCCACCTACTCGATCTGGGTGAAGGAGTCCTGTACAGCCATTTCAGTTCTACCGATGATGTCGATGTCATCTGCGTAGACAAGTATCTGGCTGAACTTGGTGATAATAGTCCCTCTAGTTGTGACGCCAGAGTCACGGATTGGTTTCTCCAACGCCAGGCGGACCACAGACGCGGCAAGGAGGGAGTTGAATATCATGGACCTGGACCGAAGTGGCGAGTGGACTCGAAAGAAGGTATGAAGAAGAGGGGTGCGGTGGTAGTCTATAGATATAAGGACGAAGGGGATGGGTGAGACTGATGTATTGATAGGGTCTATTGTAAAGATGAGGTCTAGTTGCCTACCGACGGGGTTTCGAACGTTGCTGACTTGACAGGGGCAAGAATCAATTTGTCGCTCAATGTAGAGACATTCCTTGGCAGAGGTGGTGTGGTGCGTGAAGATCGCCAGATAAAGGGAATTTGAGTTGTGGTCGGTTAAAATCTCCAAGGACGATGATGTCGTCCTTGTAATTACTCAGCTCGATTATGTGGTCGATAGTATTAAGAGCGAGCTCGTAAAATTCAATAGGCTGGGACGAGAAGATATAGCAGCACATGACAAGGAATGATTTTCGAGGAAGAGTGATTTTGACAGTCACAAAGTCCAGTTTGGAGGAGGTAGGGGAAGTGATAAGTGACGAATCGAGGATGCTATGGACACTCATCGCCTGGGGGAAAAATCAGTGGCCAAATTGAGGAGGCCATCGCAGAAGATGGTGTACGAGGAAACAGTTCCGGGTTATGAATGCTGAGGATTAAGTCCGTTTCGTTGAACGCGAAAATGTCAACAGGTAGGGCATGAGAGTTTTTCTGGGTCTTGCGGCGAAAACCTCAAGTACTGATAATAGAGGGTAATGGAATTAATACTGTCGGTTTTGGGAGGGGATATGAGTTTATTGAAAAAAAAAAACTTGTTGACGTCGGCCTTACTACGTTAAAGATATGATATCGCCTGGAGTGAACGATGTGGCCGAAAGCTTTTAGGTCATTCGACACCTTATGAGGGCATAAATTGAAAATTACGTGGAATTTTACATATAATTTGCGGAGACTGAGGACGTTAGTGGGTGAACCTTGCTGTTGAATAGAGAGTTTAACACTGGTTTTGGTTTTGCCTTCATAGCAGACAGAGTCATATTTGGCGTGGAGATACGCTATAAAGAGACGAATATTTCCATATGTCTTTCTGTCTCTAAGTTTGGACAACGCGTAGTGGCAATCAGATGATTCGGGGTAAGCTGTGTATTTTTCACCGAGGGAGGGAAGACGGGGTCAATAATGGGTTGAGAGTAATGGCGGCGGGGGGGGGGGGGGGGGGGTGATCTGAGGAGGGGGGACGCAATGAGTGGCTAGAATTATTTGGGACGCCAAGTAGTTGGGTAGAGCTGGGCGAGTAAAAGGACTTGGAAAATTATTAGCGTGATGGGTTAATAGAATGTGTTCTAGTGATATTAGGATACTTGTTTGATGTTATTGTGGCATGTGGTGGGACGGGATAAGCAGGGAAAGTGCCGCTTGCGCATTTTGAGGCATTGCGAAGGGTTAGGTTAGGGATATAGATACTCTATTTAGAGGAAGTTCGAACAAAACCTTTTTTTATGAGACGCAACCGAGCCGTCGGGATGACGGTAGTGTGAGTTTGGGGCGGGCAGTACGAAGAGTGCAGTCGGTATTGCTAATTAAAACTTTGACCTTCAGGAACCGAGATGTGGTGTTGCTTAATGATGGTATCGATGACACCATCATAAACGAGAGAGGCCGGTCCAAAACCGACATCACATTTGCCAGCTCCATGTTGGCAAGAAGTATGGAGTGGTGAGTTTTGGACACCTACACCCATAGTGACCACCAAGCCGTGATGTACGAAATATTACCGCACAGGGGATTCATCACAGCCAAATTGGCGAAGAGAGCCCAAAAAAAATGGGTGGAAAGAGAAGGATCTCGATCCGAAACTGCTCGATTATATTATGGAAGACCAAATCGCACAGTTTGACGCAGAGGCCGATGCGAACAGGCACACTGGAAAAGTCATTAAGTGGCTAACTACCGCATGTGATGCTTCTATGCCACGACAAAGACAACCAGCAGGGGCTATCAAACCAGTCTATTGGTGGAACTTAGAAATCGCCCATGTGCGATCGGAGTGCAACAGGTTAAGACGCTTGCAACAAAGAGCAAGAAACCGTAACACCTACCTGCAGTTGCATGCGGAATTCGTCAACAAACGGAAGGAGTTGAGGAATGTGATCCGCAAAAGTAAATATGACGCGTTCTGCTCCTTAAGGGATGAATTAAATAACAACCCATGGGGCAGCGCCTACAGGATAGTCATGAAAAGACTACAGAAGAACAGTGGTCAAATGCAAAAAAGCAAAACTGACATGGCAAGAATCGTTGCTGTTCTCTTCCCACAGTGTGATGAGGTGTTGAGAGTGCAAGAGGAGTGGAGTATCACTGAAGGAGAGATACCTCCCGCGACCGCCGAAGAGGTGTTCTTGGCTGGAAGGGTTGTCAAAAAAAAAACAAGACCCCGGGACTGGATGGTATCCTTAACGCTGTAGTGAAGAGTGCTTTAACAAAAAACTCGGAAATCTTCAGCAGTCTCTTCACAACATGCCCTCAAACAGGAAGATTTTCCCAAACGATGGAAAAAACAGCGGCTTGTGCTTATTCCAAAAGGAGTCAAGAATCCAGAGGCGCCGTCGTCTTATTGTCCGTTGTGCATGTTGGACACGACAGGAAAACTGCTTGAGCGAGTAATTGCCACTCGCCTGGAACAATTCACTGAGGGGACATCTGGGCTCTCGGAATCGCAGTATGGATTCCGGAAAGGAAGATCAACCAGTAAGGCACTATTTGTGGTGTGCGACATCGCTCGCAATGCGATAGCTGCAGCACGATGGGTAGGGGGTACAAAGAAATATTGCGCGGTGGTGACGCTAGATGTTAAAAATGCGTTTAACTCAGTGAATTGGAATCGGATTCTAGAAGCGTTGCGCGATCTACAAGTCTCACCCTACTTGGTGCGTATACTAGCAAACTATCGCTCGGATAGAAGACTGCTGTATGATACAGATGAGGGACCACAGGAATATCCAATAACAGCGGGTGTACCTCGGGGATCTGTATTAGGTCCGCTGTTATGGAAAATAATGTACGATGGTGTGCTCAGGGTCAATGTACCGGAGGGGGTTAGAATCATTGGGTACGCAGATGATTTGGCAATAGTGGCCGTAGCTAAACATCTAGATGATCTGAAGAATGTTTGCTCCCAAGCAATCCAGAGCATTAAATGCTGGCTAGATATAGCCGGACTGAAACTAACTGGACATAAGACGGAGGCAGTTTTAATAAGCAGCCGCAAGAAAGTTGAACATCTTGATCTGGAAATGGAAGGACAAATAATCAGATCCAGTCCTTATATTAAATATCTTGGTGTTATACTCGACAACAGGTTGAGCTTCAAAGAACACCTGAGGAAAACGAGTGAAAAAACAGCAAGAGTATGCAAAGTTTTAGCGAGACTGCTACCCAATGTTGGAGGACCCCGGCCCCACTTAAAGAATCTCATAACCAGTGTCAACACCTCCATTATAATGTATGCAACTCACATATGGGCAGGAGCCGCACAGTATAAGTCGTACATTAAAAAAAAATACATTTGACGTTTCACAAGCCTGTTGGCAGTCAATTTGTAAACGTGGAAAAATTGGATTACACCAGTTTGGAAACAGGAAATAAGGAAGCAATTCGAACTATAACTCGTTGATTTTGGCCATTGCTATTACGAATAGTCAATTTTATCCAGGTCTACAAATTTCTTGAGGGCGTTCACTGTTCATGGTTGGCGAAGAAATACTAAAAAATGTAGCGTCGACAAACGTTAAAATACAACTTTATAAGGTTGGTATGGCGCAAGGCTAATAACCTTGCCCAAAAAAACAAATTATTATGGAAAATTTAACAAGCCTCATACTTGTTAAATAAGGCAAAGACCGGATCCCGGTTGTAGTGCCGATGATGATGATGATAAGGTTGGTACTCTCCATCATTAGTTACTTTTTTAAACAACAGTCATCTACACCTGTGGTTGAGTACTTCTGGAATTACCCCTATACCATCATCTAGTTGACTTTATTTTCTGTTTCATGCCACTTCACGCTTGAGCCCATTCACTTTTCTGTCTCTGTTGTCTTGACTTCTCCAACCTTCAACTCTATGCCACTGCTTTTTTAGTTTATTCTCAATAACTTCAATAATTTTAAATAAACAATACAGAAGATTATTAATCCAGCACCGTGAATCTGTCTCAAAAGCTTTACATTTTTGACCACATTCTATAAGACCTCTCCTCTAAATGTCAGGCAAAATGCTAGACTGCAACACGCGAAAATACTTTTGAATTTCGAGCATTCTTTGTATAAACGAAATAAATCTCAGAAGATCCCAACTTAAATTCAGGAACTACAATCAGGGAGATAAAACAATCAAAATTGCTTACATTCTAGATTTTTGAAGTCATTGTACAGATAAAACAATTAATCTTTATAATGTTATTAACTCTTTGCAGGTTTTGGTATATGGCTATGGTTGCCTGCTATCGCGATCGCACTACATGTCATTGGCATGCATATGATCCAGTTAGACTAAGTAACCGGGTACCCACCTCGGACCGCAATGCACACATCATCAGCTATGACATTCACCTTGTGAACGGGAATCCCAATCAGTCGGCATCACACCCATTGACCTTTCAATTCTCATTCGATCAGCAGAACCTGATCGAGATGTATCTTATATTTTTATTGGTGTATCTTGTCCTTATACCGATGCAGATATATGCTGTGCGACTGCAGAAGCATCCTGTGACCAAACTTTTTACAATCAGTTTGATCAGTGAGTTCATTAGTCTGGTCTTCATAACAACGCATCTGATATATTTCGCTTTGAATGGCATCGGTCAGCCGGATATTAAAGCCGCTGGCGATGTTCTTGATATTTTTAGCAGAGTAAGTGCAATCGGGAGGAGGAAGTATTTTAGAGTAAATTATGACTAAATTGTTCTTGAATTCTTTTAGACATCATTCATGTTAATTTTACTGTTATTGGCTAAGGGCTGGGCCGTCACTAGGCAACAGATCAGCCGGATGGGCTGGATAATTCTCATGTCTATATGGGTGCCATATTGTGCGTTTCATGTGTTCCTGTACATTTGGGATCGGGTAAGTTCAAAATTAATTTTATTACGTGTGGTGGATATGCGGTTTATCTTTTTTAATTACATTTTAAAAATGTATGTTGAGTAACAAGTAATGAATCATAAGTCTACCAATTAAAATACTGCATTACGAATATGCGTAACATCTTTTCTTAATACCCACAAAGAAATACGAAGCATGCTGTCCTTCCTGATCATCTATCATCCTATCAGTTGAGTTGATTGACTTGAAACATAACTTGATTTTTCGCTCTCTAATCAATGGCTTTTCAAATTCCAAATTTACTCGGCTGCTTTTTGTTTGAGGTCGTGGGTGCAAGGGAGAGTTGACTCATCTATCGCTAGTTCCGACTTGCATCCATTTATGAGGCGGTACTGGTTTTCTGTGTCAGGCTATTTCCATGGAACGGGGATTTCTCGTCGATCTTTGTAACATTCGCGGCCTAAGATGCGATTTCTCCTGCGTGTCTGTCCGCGTTACTAACCAGAAACCAGCAATCCTTGCGCTTAGCTAGACCCAGGTAATAACAGGTACATGTATTTCTGATTTTACTATACCCGGTTATAACTTAGTGCCTCTGTTGTCTTGACTCAGTTCTTTACTATTCACTCTTTTGCTATTCCGGGTTCTTACAGGCCAATAAATAGTAGCTATTCACGCTTATACCGTTTATTCTTATGCCTTACTCTTATACTGTTCCTTTATAGGATTCGTGTACTATTAACTCATATATCATTCACTTTTGTGCCATTAACTCATGTACTTTAAACTCTTATGATATTCACGCTTATAATAAACATTATTATACTAAACCTTGAACCACGGCGCAAGGCTAATAAACTTGCCCGTAAAAATAAATTATCATGGAAAATTTAACAAGCCTCGAAACTTGCTAAATAAGGCCAAGATCGGATCCCGGTTGTACTGCCGATAATGATGATGCTAAACCTTGAACGCTTTATACTAAACATTATGACATTTACTTGCTTTTGGGAAAAAAAACATGCAATGTCGATTTTTTGTTTTTCCACCGAACAATATTTTTTCTCTCAGCTGGCGACTATCAAAAGACACCTGATTCTCATGTCACCAATATTATAACTATACTGCAATGAGACGTAATATGTTAAAATAAAATTGCCATAATCGTTTAGTGTAATACACCCGTGATGTTATACCATTCCCTCGCATACTACTAACTCTTATAATATTAGCTTTTAAGAGTGTTCGACAAAAGGGTTTGACGCCAAACTCTGTCGAACGATTTTGAAATATTCAAAGCGAGAGGCTTACTTTCACCGAAGTAGTAGATGGACTTGTTCCGCTTTTCGGTAAGGTACGCCGGTAGATCTCCTGTGGACGTGCTGCTACGAAAGCGATATTGGCGGTCATTGAGGAGCTCATTTGATTCCAGATATTTCAAAAGGTGACGGTTAATGAATGATTCCATTACCTTGGAGAGAATAGAAGTTAGTGCTATGGGTCGATAAGAAGAAAGGTATGATTTGTCACCCTTTTTGGGAATTGGCTGAATGTTCGCTGACTTCCTTCTATTTGGGAAACGGCCAGTGGAATAGGACAAATGGAAGAGTTTCCGCAATGGTTTAGCGAGTGAAGAGGAACATCTCTTAAAGAGAATTGGGGGAATGCCATCCCGACCAGGGGATTTGTTTGCGTTCAGCTCCTTGTGTGCGCGGGCAATAATGCGCGTTCGGAAGTGAATTTGGCTGATTGTGTGCTGCTATGCTCAATTTGAGGTGGAACTGATCTGGTATCAGGCAGCGTTGAGTTGATTGCAAAATGTGCAGCAAGTAGATTCGCATTGTCTATTTCATCTCTGTCATGGACTATAAGCGAAGTAATGGGTGAGGAAACCGAGTTATGGTTGTTTTTCACAACCGACCAAAAGCTTCTACTGCCTGTAGGAGACTGTAATATTTTTTGTCTCACACTCTGATCATGCAAGAACTTTGCGCATTGAATATTCGCATTGCAGTCATTTCTAGTTTTCTTGAATCTTTTCCGATATTCCTCAGTATTATTTGAGATGTACAAACGGAAGCCAACTCTTTAGATTTAATAACCTCTGTACAGCCGGAATCGAACCACATATTTCTCTTGACTTTGATACTCTTTACCCTGTATGGAATAAAGGTGCGCATACCAAGTGGAATTCTCTGGCGCAAGACTAATGACCTTGCCCGGAAAAAAACAAATCATTATGGAAAATTTAACAAGCCTCAGGACTTGCTAAATAAGGCCAAGACCGGTTCCCGGTTGTAATGCCGATGATGATACCAAGTAGAATCGTTCCTGTCAAAGTGTCCGCTATATAGCGTCAACATCGTTATTGAGGAAAAATGACGACCAATTTAACAAAAAAGTCGTTTAGACGTTCCCAGTTGGCTTTTTCGTAGAGCCGTACTGTTCTTTTCGGTGTTTTCTCTTTAACGTTGCTGTTCGTTAGGGCGTAAAGGACGTAGAAGAAACTTCGTGTTGTCTGTTGACGAGTTGAGTTAAACTATTTAAATCAGCAAAAAGCTGTACATATTGACTTTCAGATGTTAAGTGGACGGAGTGTCAAAGCTAACTTAGAATTATGCACATTGAAATCATCCGAAACAACGATTTCAGTGTGTAGATAGAGGGGCAAGATACGGTCGATGGAACCAGATAGAGAATCAAATTCGTAAATGATGCGGTTCTATCCAAATTTGTGCTGCCGTGAAGAAAGCAGTAATGTATGATATGCTTACAAATGTGAGGTTTTAGCCACGAGAAATTCAATTCTGGATTGGAACAGGGCCCATATTGTAGCAGAAGTTATACGCAATATTATTTTCATTTTTCCATTTTTGCAACATTTTTTATTTTCGTTTTGTATTCTTAGTTTCTAAGTTATATGCTAGACAAAACATGCTTAAATTCTAGCTTAATTAACTTATATTAAAACTTACTGGTCCTGCGCAGATCATCATCATCATCGGCACTACAACCGGGAACCGGTCTTGGCCTTATTTAGCAAGTCCTGAGGCTTGTTAAATTTTCCATAATGATTTGTTTTTTTCCGGGCAAGGTCATTAGTCTTGCGCCAGAGGCTCCCCGACGGGGAATCGAACCCCGGTCTCCCGCGTGACAGGCACTATACTATCGAGGATAGACCCCGATATGGGAAGAACAGAGGCACTAACTTATAACCAGGTACATTGAGATCGGCAATATATATTAGGTATTACCTGGACTTCGCTAAGTGAGAGAATTACTGGTTTCTGGTTAGAAACGTGGGCAGATACAGAAGAGAAATGTCCTGGCACATAAAACCAATATCTCCTCAGAGAAGGATGAAAGTCAGGACCCGCAATAGTTGAACTGAATTTGGGATTTATAGAGGAAAAGAACCAAGAAATATTCTAGGCTCTAAAAGGATAACTCGGTTTTCTGGAGAATACTCGACAAGCATCCATGAGCAAATTTATGCTTTCCTTAAATTTATTGACTTAGCCATTCACTATGTGTTCGCGAATTTATTTTCCGCGACTTGAAATCTCGATGCCGGTCTTTTGGAGCCACTTGTGATCGCGTCGGTACGGTCTTCGATGCGGAGTGTGAAGTTCCGCCCGCATACTATTCAACGGATTCTACGTGGACTGGACTGTAAGAAGGCAACCGGCCCGGACGGAATACCAGCAATAATCCTTAAGAACTGTGCTCCAGAACTATCGCCGGTTCTTGGGAGACTCTGTGGGGGTTCTTTAAGGCTCGCCCGAAGAACCGCCCATCGTCCTAACCCAACTCCCCTTTCCCAACAACATATTACCGATCATACCTCCTACCTGCATATGAGCAGTTCAAAGCTGTCCTTCAGTCATTTCTTACCTTGATTATCTTGCCATGGCATCAAACAAAGCATATCAACCAAACTGCTTCGGTTCATCTTACATGAATCATTTAGGAACCTGATCGGTTCCTCTAGGCGGCAACATGTCCAGCAAACACTCTCCAATTCCCCTGTGTCTTCTTGTTCCAGCAATCCGTTGGTCCAAAAAGCAAGCCGGGCAACTTGCTTGCTTGCACATATGCAAGCCGAATTTCCTACGATCGATCGCCTAAACCGATAGCCGATCATCGAGTTAGACACGATCATAATTGTTGTCCAAACAATCATATCAACGGCCGTGTCCCACGACCCGTTTTTCTAAAGCAAACACACAGTAATCTCACTGCGTTTATTTTACCCTACCATCCGTTGGTTCTTAGCCAAGCTGGGTAAGTTGTATGCTTGCACATCTGCAAGTCAAATTCCCCATGATCGGTCACCACAAGCGATAAACGATCACCGAGTTTCACAGGACCCATGATTGTTATCCTAACAATCATACCAATGCTCATGCCCTATGATTCGTTCCTTAAACAAACATGCGCCCAACCATCCTAGACCCTTACCGCGAGGATAGACGTTTCTGTTGACTTAACATCAACAGAAAAATCTATCCTCTATCGTTTATGATGGCAATACAGCCAGCCTCCGTTTACGATATTCTATTTGACCGGCTGCATGTTTGTATTCTCTTCTGATCACCCTTCGCATTTCCGTTTGTCCTGGCTTGCAGCGAATGGGCATTGCAACCAGATCTGTACGGTCACAATAGAAATACTTCCAACAAAACTCAAATCGATCATTCATTGGTCGTCACCAAAGTAAAATATCTGATTTGTTCCTCACACATCGGTGGAAATCCACCCCTGGTTGCGACTGGTTGTATGTTCCGTACAACAGCCAGTGGAGTCAGATTTCGTTCCCTTAAGCGTGCACACGTACTATACGAGTCGAGTGTTTAACGCGCCAGAGTTGTCGCTCGCGAGTCCTGTGGATGTACCATTTTAATGAAGGAGAATATTTAAACCTTAACTAAAGACAGTCCCAAGTGTTCCCGTGGATGTTAAATATTAATATAGACGAACGATTAGCGTTTATGCCAAAACCATTTCAATGTATTTCAGTGAATGTTAAGCTTGCCGATAGATAACAATAAAGGGAACAATAAACAATAAAAATTAAACAGAACGACAACTCCTGCGTTTCTTTTATTTACTTCATTCTTCGAGGTGACAATTCTTTGTGAACTATCTGTGGTGTTTTTACGGAACCCACGTCCTTGCCGATGCTTCTCTTCTTCTTATCTTACGCATGGAGGACATTTTCATTTGCTGGAAAATAGCTCGAATTCAGCCAATCCCAAAGAGGGGGAAAAAGTGTCTCCCAAAAATTTGCCGTCCGATAGCATTAGCATGGAAAAGGTCACCAGTACCGAGTTAATTGATTATTAGGAGTGCAAAGGACTTGTGAATGATCGTCAATACAGATTCCGCTGCAGGCGGTCCACTCGAGACCTCTTGACCCTTATAACTGATATATGGATATCTGCGACTGAAAGGTATGATGAATCAAGGGCGGTCGCATAGGATGTTTCCAAGGGTTTTAACTGCGTCTGGTGCGGGACATTGCTGAACAACCATCGTTTATTCGGACTTGTTTACGACTGGGCAAGAAACTTCCTCGAGAATCGATCGATCCGGGTTGTTGTGCACGGCGAGTCATCGGGTTTACATCCTCTTAAATCCGGGGTGCCTCAAGGTTTTATTTTCACTCCAACTTTGTTTTTGCTGCACATAAATGATTTGTTTGAGTCAACGGATAACAAAGTGTTCAGTTTTGCGGATGATAGTATGCTTGTTTCGTCTTTTTCGAGTGATCGGCCGATAAGTACATCAACGCCGCACCAGCTGAGATGTAGCCAGATTGGCTTTCTGAATCGGGATCTGGATATGATCCTGCAGTGGGAAAAGATACATTTTAGTCATTGACAGCATGACCACTTCAGAGGAAAAGGGCCGGTTTGAATCCTCTATAAAACGTATTGAAAGTCAAATTGAAAAACAAAAAGAAGTACCTGAGATGTAGCCACATCGACTCTCTGATTGGGATCTGGATAAGGTCCTGCAGTGGGGAAAGGCCAGTCTCGTTGACTTCAATGCAACGAAGTCACACTATACAACATTCACAAAAAAAAGTGGATCATCGGTTCTACAGCTGATGATGAGTGGCCAGGCCCTCGAATCTGGGGAAAGCTTGAAATTGCTTGACATCACGGTCTGTGGGAATGTATTGTGGCTTGAACACGTGTCGAACATCGCCCGCCCCGCCTCTAGAGAACTGAGTTATCTTTTTAAAGCCAAGAAATATTTTACTCCGGTCTAACTTCTTCTCCTGTATAAATCGCAAATAAGAACGGCGTTCGAATATTGCTCCCATGTTTGGAGCTCTGCTCCTAAACGTACCCTCGAGCTAATTGAGAACATACAGAGACGAGCGATCCGCCTGATCAGGAACACGGCGCTGACATCGGGATACAGCCGCTATCACATCGAAAGCGCATAGCCGACCCCTGTCTGTTTTACAGATATTATCACGGGTACTGTTTTTCGGAGATTCGTGGTATTGTTCCACGCAATTCGGCTTATATGCGCTCCACAAGACAGTCCGATGGATCACATCACTACCGACAAAAAAAAAAAAAAAAAAAAAAAAAAAAATATATATATATATATATATATATATATATATATATATTATATAAATTATATATATAAGTCGGTACCACATGAACTGAACGAGTCCCAAAAACTACGGCGCCTGCAAATCTGTGCATCGCTTAGATTAAGAAACCAAACTGAACCGTTTTTGCACCGGATAGTCATCTGTGATGAAAAGTAGGTTCTGTATGATAACCGTAAAAGACCTGGGCAGTGGTTGGATGCAGGTGAAAAACCAAATCACATTCCCAAGCCCGATCTTCAGCCAAAAAAGGTTATGGTGACAATTTGGTGGACATCGAAGGGACCAATCCACTTCTCATTTCTTCAACCAGGAGAAACGATAAACGCTATCAAATATTGTGAGGAAACATACATAACATATTGCATGCCAAATTGGGCGAAAAGCAACCGCGTTGGTCAATAGGCACGGCCCGATCCTTTTGCATGACAATGCTAGACCGCATACCTCACAAGTAACGGTACGGAGCAAAATCTGTTGCAGTTGGGATTTGAAATTCTTCCGCATCCATCATACTCTCCTGATATTTCCCCAACGGCCTACCATCTTTTCCGCAATCTGGATTCATTTTGCCGACAGAAGGTCTTCCGGAACCGAGCAGAGCCCATAAAAGCCTTTGAAGATTTCATTGTCACAAAAAGTCAGCACTTCTACGAAAAAGGAATATTTCACCTTGTATCACGTTGGAAGTTGGCGCAAGGCTAATAACCTTGCCCGGAAAAACAAGTTATTATGTACAATTTAACAAGTGTCGGATAGGGACCGGATACCGGTGGAGAAACTTTTATTTAAATCTTGACTAATGTTTTGCCATTGACATATCCTGAGAAAAGGCTAAACTAAAATAGAAAATTGTTTTGTCGCTCTTTAAAAAGTGTATATATACTTTAAATTTTGTTAATATAAAGTTTTTTGAATTTTTCAGACGGAAGTCGATATAACATCTGACATCGATGAGTATCAAACGTGGCCCGGTTGGATAGTGTTAGCCCTAAGGTGAGTATTATATGTTTGAGCTTTACCTATTGTCATATCTTGATCATTCGAATCCTCTAGGACATCGTTTATGATGTGGTTCCTTTACGAACTTCGCAACACTATGAAATACGAGCATTCAACAAAGAAGTTAGACTTTCTTCTGCACTTGGGTGCTTCTAGCTTAGTATGGTTTATTTACCTGCCAATTGTAGCAATAGTCGCCTTACAAGTTAGCCCCATGTGGAGGGATAAACTTCTTCTAGGAATTACAAATTCAGCTGATTGCTTAGCCTACTGTGTAATGACAGGACTCCTGTGGCCAAATCGTTCCGGTCAATATCTTTTATTGGCCGGAATTCATTATTCAGGTTTGATTCATTTAACACTTGACAATATTTTATCATCTTATAAAATGTTAACTGTTGCTCGTTGTTATTGTCTTTTTTAGGAATGGATGAATTAGATGAATTCAATGAAGCACCACACATTGTTCGGGAGCGCGAACGTCGTCGTAACTCCCTGGAAGGTGTTATATCCACTAACGGTACAGGAATTCCAGTATCTAGTGCCAATCATTTTCCTCGAAATGGGGAAGTCTCAACAGATCTGCTCGATGGTGAAGATCTCGACGCAGAATTACTAACTGATTTACACAAAAATAGTCACGTAGTGGCGTAGGATTAACGTTCGTAAGGATAATGTTTTTCGTGCGTTAAGTAAATTTTAACAAATTAGGATAACAAAAATATTGTGTTCTTTGTCGGTCACGCATCTCCTGTTCAGATATTAAGAGAAACAATGCACAGGATTAGAAAGCTAATTGAGATTAATCAAGGTAAACAATTAAGGAATTATTTGGAGGTTGTCACACGTTTCTACAAATTAAGACAGTGGTACTTCCTTTGTGATTTTTGAAGAGAATGTTACGATATTTTGGTGAGGATATTATGCCAGATGTTAGTCACAGGAGTCAATTCAAATATATTTGTGAGAGTATAGAAGAAGGTTTATTTTTCGCCTTAAGAGACAAGAATCATATTTAAGATGCACGCATGCACACCGAAAAACAATTCTATTTAAGTACAATGGAACCTTTTAGTTTCTCCTGCTTTCTTTCTTTGAAAGAATTCATAGTACTACATGCAAAAGATATTTTTATATACATTGTAAAATTAGAAATCACGTCACACATGCCTTCAATTTGCAGATAGACATGGGATAGATTAGTTTTACAACATAGATATTTTACTATCGTTTTAGAAGGTTCAAATTGCTGTACAAATTCGCAGAGTTAGCTAGATGTAGTTGATAGTACATTTATCTGATCAAGAGCTAAGAATGGATTTATTAGAGATCCAAATGTTGGAGAATGTTGAGAAATGGTGTAGCCCGAGGAAAGAAAATGAATGAAATGGAAACTATGAATAGTTAGTGAGTACGTAGGGAAGGAGTCGACAGAAGTATGAAGGAGGTGTAGAAGTTTGTAGGAAAAGGTGATTGATTAATGGTCCTTTGAAGAAGAGATAGTTTTTGTGATACTACATTCATTCGAAGAAAAGAAGGCGTTCAGTATGTATAGATTAGGGAAAAAATTCCTTTTTGCCTTGAAGTGGTAGGTCGCCTTAAATATATAGTATAACAAATGACTGGTTTTGTATCCCTTTCTGAGATGGATGCCAAGTCGTATCCAATTTTGTTGGGTGAGAAAACATTTCACTTTTAATGTATGTATTAAAAAAGTGTAATTATTATTCCCTTAATCATGTTAAATTGCCTCATAGCCAAAACGTTTTGCCACTACTACTTACTCAGCTGCCTTTTACAATACCTTTATCTACTGATCTTAGAGGCAGCTTAATTTTATCCTAGTAATCAACTCTATATCTTTTAATACTCTGAAATAATCTCCTTCGTAATAGGAAGATCAATAAATCCTTGAATTTTTAAATTATCGACGGCGTTAATTGTAAAATGATGTGTTTCCATCTAGCATCATTTGTCAGGTTTTTCACAATCTATTTCATTTATTTTATTTTATTTTTATTTAAAATTTTATTAACCCCAGGATATTTGTTACTTTTTATCTAAATGGACCTAGACAAAGATTAGCTCTTCAAGTGTGACGTTTGGTCGTGCCACGTCTGGTGAATATAGATGGTGGGGCAAAAGTTCACAGTTCAGTGAAGAAATTACCTCCAGGATCATTCTTGGTACATGGGGCCTCGCTTTGTCTTGGTGGAAAAGAACACCCGTCCTATTTATGAGTACAGACTGCTTTGGCGAGTTCTTCGTTTACTCTGTGCAATTGTACTGAGTAAATCTCTTTGGTAACGGTTCTATCATCATCAACATGGGCACTACAACCGGGAACCGGTCTTGGCCTTATTTAGCAAGTCCTGAGGCTTGTTAAATTTTTCATAATGATTTATTTTTTCTGGGCAAGGTCATTAGTCTTGCGCCAGGGGCTCCCCGACGGGGAATCGAACCCCGGTCTCCCGGGTGACAGGCGGTTGTACTAACTACTATAGTATCGAGGAGCCCCATATTATTATTATTATTATATTATTATTATTATATTATTGCTATTATTATTATATTATTATTATTATTATTATTATTATTATTATTATTATATTATTATTATATTATTATTATTATTATAATAATATTATTATTATTATATTATTATTATTATTATTATTATTATTATTATTATTATTATTATATTATTATTATACATCATCATCATCGGCACTACAACCGGGAACCGGTTTTGGCCTTATTTAGCAAGTCCTCAGGCTTGTTAAATTTTCCATAATGATTTGTTATTTTCCGGGCAAGGTCATTAGTCTTGCGCCGGGGGCTCCCCGACGGGGAATCGAACGGTTTTATACTTTTTCGAAATCTCAGAATGTACAATCTCAGCTGTAGTCCATCACAAACAGAACATCACCTTCCATTCATCAAGAGCAGGTTTAGAACTCAAAGCCATTGGGCCGTGTGACGAAACAATCGTTTTCTCCTGTCGTACATCTTCCACTTCGTCACAAGTGAAAATCCGGTCAAAAATTGAACAATTATTATTCCTGGTGAGCAAGGAAAAGCAAATATTGAATCGCTGGAGTTGATTCGGAGCAGTCAGTTCGTTGGGAACCCGTTTACTCATCTTCCACGATTTTCCCAGCTGATGATAGACGAATTGTTTCATCGCTGACCCCAACCCGTTTAGCAACTTGCTGACATGTTTGGCTAGAATCCCCTTTAGTTGCCTCCTTTAATTAGCTCAAATCAAGGGATTTTGGTCTACCCGATGGAGGTTTACCTTCAAGGGTCTTACCGCCAGCCGAAATATGTGAAACCACTTTTGAACTGTTCGTTCACTAACAGTATCCTTTCCGATCGCTGCACATATTTTTCTTCCTTCTTCGGCACCTTTTGGGCCCAATTTGAACTCGTACAGTAAACTAGCCCTAATTGCATTGGACACAGCCATATTTAATTACGAATTTTTGAACTGTTACTGTCAATCTGTTCTTTTCCTTGGGCGACGCAACGTGCCGATGCATAAGCTTTCGGAAAATATCTCATACATGCATCCTTAGCGATGGCTTGAAAAGTAATATCCGCCTTAAAAACCGTGCGAACTTCATTGGTTACATGATCGTTTTTCTGCGAGTGCGTTGTGGTCATTTTTGTATGTAAGTTCAGGGTTTTCGACCCCCTGATAGTGGCTGTTATTTTTATTAGCAAAACCACCCATGCCGAAATGTGATGTCATTCATAATTATACAAACAATAAGAAACATGTCTTTAAACAAAGTGTTTAATAATATTCAGCATCTTTGTATATAAGTGTAAGTGAATCCTTGTCGAGGCTCCTCGATAGTATAGTGGTTAGTATCCCCGCCTGTCACGCGGGAGACCGGGGTTCGATTCCCCGTCGGGGAGCCCCCGGCGCAAGACTAATGACCTTGCCCGGAAAAAAACAAATCATTATGGAAAATTTAACAAGCCTCAGGACTTACTAAATAAGGCCAAGACTGGTTCCCGGTTGTAGTGCCGCTGATGATGAGGAATCCTTGTGGAAACACGAACTTCCGGTTCTGCAACGTTTCCATTGTTAGGCTGCCATAAAAAGGTAAAATACCGCAAATATAACAAGTATTGGAATCTCATCATCATCCGGCCTTCGCCTTATTTAGCAAATCTCTCCACCGGTCCCGATTTCGAGCCAATGTCATCCAGTTTGGCACTCCTAGGCTCTGGGCGTCCTGGTCTACGACATCCCTCCATCGCAGACAAGGTCTGCCGCAAATTAAATAGTCCGATAGTGGTTTTTTTGTTTAATAAAAAGATAGCTTTATTATTTCTTAAACTTAAATTTAGGACTATCTATTTTTAATATTATAAATTGCGGCTATGCCGATCGGTGTCTGTAAGCGGAGTCAGTTATTTAAAAGGACAATGCTCACCAGCTCAGTATCCCAGCAGAAAAAGAAAGTAGAATCGCTCTACCACCATTATCTGACTGTCGATTCGTTAGGATTTTCCGAGGCGACATCTAGTAGTTTGGATGATGATGCATTTTCGTTAAATTGTATGGAATTAGACGATTCGTCTTTTGGGTGTCAATAAATGATCACCGTTTGGGTGGTTCATATTTTTATATAATTCTATATGTTCTATAGTCCCACAAAGATATGAATAAATGGGGCCTTAACTCCACCCTCCGTTAGATTAAAGCGTCCTCGCTTTTGAGTTTTACCGCAGCCTTCGTGTACTGTGTACCCATGTTGTTTTTAATTACAATAGTTACATATATGCTTAGGCCGAGTATTATACTTATCAGCAGAGTTGCAAAAAAAGGCTATTACGGATTTGTACAATTATCCTCTTCTGTTTGTGTATGTTTTATGTTGTCTTTATGGATTTTCTTGCCTCGTGTTGAAATTATGTAGTTACCCTTATCTTCTTTTACTTTCGCCTCAATGAAACGGTCCGTGTTCTTGTTTCGTCGCTTTGACTTGTAGAAAATGGTGTCATCAGGTTTATATGTTTTCGCCTCTCGATTTTTGTTAACGTGGTTTAATAGTTTTTATTGTTTACTTTTTATAATATTTTTAAGTGGCGGCGTCTGTTTTCGATTATAAAATACGTCCTCTGGTTTAAGGTTTGTAACGCTATGTACGGTGGCGTTATATTGTTTTACCGATTCAAAAATTTCTTCCTTACAATCTGTATTGTTTTGTTTCGCAAGAGTGCGTACTATTTCGAGAATGGTTGAGTGTGCTCTTTCGACCTGGCTATTAGATGTTGAGTGATCGATGGGTGTTTTTACATGTATCACATTATGTCGATTAAACATTGCTTCTGCTTGGTGACTTGAAAAAATTGACTCATTATCGGTCATCACGTATTGTTGGTCATTGTAATTGAATATTTGTGAAAGTATTTCGTTTAGGACCGTTGGTATATTTAGTTTGTTTGGTATGTGCCTCAGGTGTAGGTGCTTTGAATATCGGTCGATTGTGCTGATATACATTTGGTCATTTAAGTGAAAGACATCCATTTGTAAATATTGCCCGATTTGGGTTGGCACTGGTGTTTCTCCTACGGGGTGTTTGTTAGGTTTCCTATCGTATTTGGTTTTAGGGCATATTTTGCATTTTGTAGCGTAACTTTTACAACCTTTGTTTATTTTTGGCCAGTAGTATTGTAATAAAATTTCCTTTGCATTGTTCCGATATCCTCTGTGGGCCCTGTTATGTACTTCTTGGGTTATTATTGCTTGTTCGTTTTCGTCTTCTGTATCCCTTAATAATGTTTGAGCAATAATTAGTTTGTAATGAGTGAACGTTTCTTTAATTGTCTTTTCATATTTATGTAATAATTCTTCCGGTATTTTTATCGCATTAATGATGTTAGGATTGAGTATATTTTTTAGTTTTCCCTTTAGATCTTCCTCACTTGTGATGCGTATGTCATGCCTGCTGTTATTAAAAACATTTATTGTTTTTATCGGAGTGTTTTCTTCTGATTCGCTGATTGTTATTTGGTTTCTATAAGTGTTGAGGGGTTGATTTACTCGCAGGATTAATGTTTGTGGTGAGCTTATTGCGGAAAGTTCTGAGCAAGTGAAGGTGTTTACTTGTTGCCTGGATAATGCATCCGCGACTACATTGTCTTTGCCGGGTTTATATTTGATTTCTGCTCCGTATTCGTATGAAGCTTTTCCACCGTTTTAATTTGTTATTAGGGGTTTTTTCCGATACAGCAAATGTTAACGATTGATGGTCCGTATATATAGTTAGGTTCGTTATACCATACAGCAAACTTCTTAGTTTCTGCAAAGTCCAGACTATTGCTAGCAGTTCTTTCTCATTAGTGGAATAGTTTTCTTCTGTTTTGCTGAGCGTTCTTGATATAAAAGTTATAGGATTATTACCTTGACTTACGACTGCACCTATGGCGAAATTACTCGCATCAGTCGTTAATTCGAAGGGTTTATTGAAATCTGGTTGATATAGTTCTATTCGGGCTTGTAGTTCTTCTTTGATTATTTTAAATGAATTTCTAGCTCGTTCGTCGAATTGAATTTCAACTTTTCTACTTTTATTTTTAGACACTTGTTGTTCTGTCTGTAGGAATATGGACATTGGCTTTGTGATATTGTTTCTACCTTCTCAGGGTCGACGGTAATTGTGTCATGCTTTATTATATGTCCGAGGTATTTTATTGATTCCTTGAAGAAGTGGGATTTATCGTTCGAGATTTTCATATTGGCCCTTCTCAATGTATCCGTTATTATTTTTATGTGTTCTAAATGTTCCTCTTTGCTATGAGAGTAGATTAACACATCGTCGATGTAGACGTAGGCGAATTTTCCGATAAAAGGTCGAAGTATGTCATCGACTGTCCTTTGAAATATACTAGGCGCATTTTTGAGCCCAAATGGCATTCGTACGAACTCGTATTTTGCTCCATTGATAGAGAAAGCAGTTTTTTGTTGATCTTCCTTTTTTATTTTTATTTGGTGGAAGCCTGATTCTAGATCTAGTGTTGAGAATATGTTTGCCTTACCCAAATTCTGTATCGTTAGATTCACATCGGGGATGGGGTATCGGTCTGTCATCGTTTCTGCGTTGAGTTTCTGGTAATCTAATACCATACGTCTCTTAGGAGTTCCGTCTTCATTATATCCTTTCTTGGATACGACCCATACAGGCGAGTTATAAGGACTAAAGCTTTTTTGAATTATTCCTTCTTTTAATAGTCGAGAGATTTCATCATTTTCAAATTTACTGTCGGACATAGGATATGGGTATTGTCGTGAGTAAATGGGGTCTTCATGTTTGGTGCGTATTGAGGCTTCTACTTGAGTGACGAATGGAAGGGTAGGAGTAAATATGTTGTTTTGTTCCATAATTTTATCTATTTCTTTAGAATAATACGCATCGTCGAGGGAATAGTTTACTTGCATCTTGGGGATTTTGTAAGTAACTGAATAATTTTCTAGATCTACTTTCGCTTTTAATTGGACTAGGCCTGCTTCTCCTAGTATCATTGTGAAGTTTTTTAAGGTGGGTATAACATAAAATACTAAATCGCTACTGAACATATTAATTTGTTTTTTTGCATGAGTTAATGTAATACCATGCATTGTATTGCCTTTAATAGGGTCTATGGGTATAGCAGGTCAAATGAAAAGTTCCGGCCTTCCATAGTAAAACACATTTTTTTGGCAAAATTCGTTTTTTTTATTCAACATCATTCCCTTCGAGGGTGATACACTGATTATAGCGACCCTCCAACTTTTCGATACCTTTTTTGTAGTACGATTTGTCCTTTGCTTCAAAATAGGCCTCAGTTTCGGCGATCACCTCTTCCTTCGACGAAAATTTCCTCCCAGCGAGCATTCTTTTGAGATCTGAGAACAGGAAATAGTCGCTGGGGGCCAGATCTGGAGAATACGGTGGATGCGGAAGCGATTCGAAGCCCAATTCATGGATTTTTGCCATCGTTTTCACTGACTTGTGACACGGTGCATTGTCTTGGTGAAGCAGCACTTTCTTTTTCTTCAAATGCGGTCGTTTTTCGGCGATTTCGTCCTTCAAACGGCCCAATAACGCTGTGTAATAGTCGCTGTTGATGGTCCTTCCTTTTTTAAGATAGTCAATGAAAATTATTCCGCGCGCATCCCAAAATACAGACGCCATAACCTTGCCAGCCGACTGTTGCGTTTTTCCACGCTTTGGGGCGGGTTCATCGTGTGCAGTCCACTCGGATGACTGTCTATTGGACTTCGGAGTGAAATGATGGAGCCATGTTTCATCCATTGTCACATATCGACGCAAAAACTCGGGTTTATTACGCTTGATCATCTCCAAACACTGCTCCGAATCATCAACTCGTCGTTGTTTTTGGTCAAAAGTGAGCCACTTTGCACAGAGCTTTCTCATACCCAAATATTCGTGAATGATATGATGTACACGTTCAGTTGATATCTTTAGAGTGCCTGCTATTTCATTCAATTTCAATTTACGGTCATTCAAAATCATTTTGTGGATTTTTCTAATGTTTTCGTCGGCAACAACCTCTTTTGGGCGTCCACTGCGTTCACCGTCTTCGGTGCTCATTTCACCACGTCTAAACTTAGCATACCAATCCTTGATGGTTGATTTTCCTGGGGCGGCGTCTGGAAACTCGTCATCAACCCAAGTTTTTGCTTCAACTGTATTTTTTCCCTTCAAAAAGCAATATTTTATCAACACGCGAAATTCCTTTTTATCCATTTTTTTCACAATAACAGAAGTTGCTTCACTCAAAATACTATAATTCACAAACTAATGATCCGACATCAGTCAAATTTATACACGCGTCTTTTGAACGTTAGGGCTAACTAAAAATACGGATTTAATTCTAGTGCCGCCATCTATGTGTCAGGCCGGGGACTTTTCAATTGACATGTTAGATATACCATAGGGGTAATCTGAAGAAACAATTATTAGTGGCTCCAGTGTCTATAAGCATAGTCACTTGGAGTTCGGGTCTTCCTTTATCCTTGGTTCTTAGAGTCAAACACGGGAGACCATTTATTCGACTTAAAAAAGTCCTCTTTTCCTCGTGGTCGTCGTGTTCCCTACCTATCTGTGGGGCATTAGAAATATTATCGTTGTTGTAGATTTTATTCATTTCTTGAGGTCTATTTTTATGATATTGTGACGAATTTTGTCTAAAATTATTATGCCATTTTTGTTGCTGGTTGTTATGGGTTCTCATGTCCCGCATAGATTCGTCCACTTCCATTGGTTGGGGCTTTGGTCTGGCATATGTTTTTATGTTGGATTTGTAGTAAGGTTGTTCCTTGTGCCTTTGTGGTGGTTCGATATCCCTTTGGTACCTTTCGTATTTTTTTTGCTGTCCATGATGATGAGGTTTGTAGTGATAGCTTTCTCTTAATCCGTATGCCTCTCTATTATGCAGGATAGTTCTGGCAATTGCATATGCTTCTTCCAAGGTTTTTGGGTTTTGTGAGAAAAGTACTCCTCTCGTGTATTCACAGTTTAAACCCTGAGCAAAGGCTCTGACGCCTGATTCCATGGCATTGGTATATGATGCGTCACTTTTACTAGTTCCTTGCATTTCTATTTTTCTCAAAACTAAGTTTAAAGCTTTATTAATATTATTGAAATATTCGGTAACCTCAGTTCTTCCTTGCTTGATCTTTAATAAATTTTCCTGTAACACGTAAAGTGGTCTTTGGTCGGCATAGGTATAAATTAATCTATTAATTAAGGATTGTATTATGGTTTACTAGAATATCTGCAGCGTCTCCTTGTATCTTTGTTCTTAAGATTTGCAAGCATTTGAAATATTCATTTGTTTGTTGAAATTTCTTTATTTCTTCCATCAGGTTCCATACTAGATTTCGCCATGCTCTGTATTCTTATGGTTTGCCATTGAAAACAGAAATGTCTTTGAATATGCTGATATCGATCTGGCTGGAACTTTCCAATCTCCAGGTTATAGGGGTTAATTCTTCGACTGTAACTATTTCTTTGTTTAGTCCCTGCCGTTGTATCTGTATGATGGCATCTCTAGTTTCTTTGTTCTCAGTTATTAATGTTGCCAAGGCACTGGTTAGATGCTGTATTTGGGTCTGTAATTCAGATATCAAAGCCATTTCTTCACCTTCACTTTCACTTTCTCGGTCCGATTCAGTTGGGGCGGATAGCTTATCGAATAGTTTCCGTTTTCTATTCCGTATCTTCGGAAATTTCATAAAAAAAATTCAGTAGAGTTTACTCCCGGGGTTTTATTGTGAGTGTATAGAATCTCCATTTCCTTTTTGCTTGCTATGCAGTTTTTTTTTTTTTTTTTTTTTAAACACAATATCCGTTCTTATGCGGATAATTTCCTTGCTGCTTGATATCACTGGATAAGTTTTTTGTTCTACTTACGGTTTCCTGGGATTGAGAGTCCTATGTAACTCCCAATGCAGCTTTCTCTTGTCAAAATGAGTGTTGATATACACGTATCTATCCGTACGGGTTATCGTTCTTTCCAGGATGTGGTTCCAAATAGATTGTCTTTTTCTGTGGCTGCTGCGACAGCACTTCGGCAGGTAAAGGTGGCTTCGTTTTATTTTTATTGTCCGACAACAATATTTTTGTTTTTTGTTACACGTACGTCTACGTGAGAGTATCCTTTTACTTGGTCCTCACCAAGATATGGTCCGCTCACTGGAATAGTAGTTTAATACAACTCCTGGCAGGATCGCCAATTAAATAGTCCGATAGTGGTTTTTTTGTTTAATACAAAGATAGCTTTATTATTTCTTAAACTTAAATTTAGGACTACTTATTTTTAATATTATAAATTGCGGCTATGCCGATCGGTGTCTCTAAGCGGAGTCAGTTACTTAAAAGGACCATGCTCACCAGTTCAGTATCCCAGCAGAAAAAGAAAGTAGAATCGCTCTACCACCATTATCTGACTGTCGATTCGTTAGGATTATCCGAGGCGACATCTAGTAGTTTGGATGGTGATGCATTTTCGTTAAGTTGTATGGAATTAGACGATTCTTCTTTTGGGTGTCAATAAATGATCACCGCTTGGGTGGTTCATATTTTTATATAATTCTATATGTTCTATAGTCCCACAAAGATATGAATAAATGGGGCCTTAAATCGCGCTGTCTCCTTCCATACATGCTGCCGCAAAGGACTTTCCGTGCAGGACCTTCGCTCATTCGAGATAGGTGTCCCAACCACCGGAATCTACCGAGCTTGATTTTTCTTACAACATTAGCTTCAAGGTAGATCGCGAACAACTCATGGTTGTAGCGTCTCCGGAATCGTCCTCCGCGACATACGGGGCCAACAATTCTCCTTAAGACCTTCCTCTCGAACGCGACTAAGAGTTCACAGCACCTTTTATTGAGCACCCAGGTCTCGGATCCATACATGAATACTGGTAAGACCATGGTCTTGTACAGTAGTAGCTTAGATGTTCTGGATAAATTTCGGGATTTAAAGAGCTTTGATAGACCATAGTAGGCTTTGTTGGATTCTATCAGCCGTTCGCGTACGAGGGTTGCCTTTTATATTTCGGGATTAGAGAACAAAAACAAATATTGATCATCGAAAATCACTTTATTGTTTTTCAAAATATTCCCCATGAAGATCTATACACTTTTGCATGCGTTTGAACCAATTGTCGAAGCACTTTTGCCACTCTGATTGAGGTATCTCCAACACATGCATTCTGAATGCACCAGCCGCTTCTTCAGGTGTCGAAAAACGTTGAGCTCTCAGTTTGTTTTTTACGTACGGGAATAAAAAGAAGTCATTCGGTGCCAAGTCAGGACTATACGGCGGATGACCCATCAAATCGATGTTTTGGGTGCTCAAAAATGCAGTTGTTGTAGCCGATGTGTGAGAGTTCGCATTGTCGTGGTGAAGAGTGATCCGTCTTCGGCGGTTGGCTTTCCTGATTTCTTGGAAGACAACTGGCAAACAAATGGTTGTATACCACTCAGAATTGGCTGTTCTGCGTTGCTCTAGTTGTACGGTTGCGACATGTCCAGTTTTTCCGAAAAAAACAGGCGACCATTTGCTTGGAAGTGCTTCGTGCGCGAACAACTTTTGTTGGATTTGGCTCATCTTGAAACACCCAGACAGTCGACTGCTGTTTACTTTCGGGATCACGCGTAAATCCACGATTCATAACCTGTCACGATGTCATAGACGTGTTTCGAAGCACCGCGACCGTATTTTTTGAGCATTTCTTTCGACCAATTGACACGAGCCTTTTTTTGGGCGATTGGCAAATTGTGTGGGGTCAAATGTTTATGCAATATTGAATGTATGCGGGTCCCACTAACGCCTAAGGTTGTCTCAATCTCACGATAGGTCACATGACGATCTTCCAATATCAGTTCGCGCACAGCATCAATGGTTTTCGGAACAACAACTGATTTTGGACGACCTTCACGAAATTCATCTTGGAGTGAACTACGACCACGATTGAATTCACCATACCATCGATAAACACTGGTCCTTGATGGAGCTTCATCGCCAAAAATTGAATTAAGTTCATCCTTGCACTGTTGCTGAGTTAATCCACGCCGAAAGTTGTAAAAAATAATCGCACGAAAATGTTGACGATTTAATTCTATTTTTGGGCCGAGATGAATCTTTTAAGTTACTGTAAACAACACAAATAGCGCTCGTATGTCAAAACGTTCTGAGTGCGTATAACCTCAAAAATGTTCAACTTTACGACAGAGCTGTCAATTGTCGGATTGCAACGTTAGGGTTGCCAAATTCCGAAACATAAGAGGCAACCCTCGTATTTCTTCTTCCATATTGGAGTGCACTACTTCAAATTCGTGCTCCACTACCCTGATAGTTTGACCAACGTTAGGTCTTCTCTTCGCAGCAATTGCCACCATGTAGTTAGTCTTACCCTCATTAATGTGCAGTCCCAGTTTTTGTGCCGCCTGCTCGATCTGGGTTTTTGTTTTCATTAAAAAAAAGGAATGTTTTCAAACTTTCAAGGTATATAACGTAACCGATAGGGCTCAATCATCTCGTTAACAAAAGATTTTATGTTGATGATGTTGAACTTCACTTCTGCAGACAACCTTCGCAATCGAATCTTGGAGATAACCTAGTATTTATTGTCTACCCTTTCGTTAATATTTGTTGTCCGCCCTCTCATCAAGTTCAGTTGGCAAATCATCCGCTCCAGCAACCTCGTCCACTTTTAGAATGGATATAACTATCCTCATTTCGTTATTCATTATTTAATGATCCACCCTTGATCATTTCTTTTATTTACCTTTATATTTATAATTCAAACGTTCTGAAAAATTATAGAGACTGGAATTATTTTCAGAAGGTGTGGTTGTAAGTCAACTATAAATAGCAAATGTACATAGGTTTGTTTTGTTAGCATTTTTTTCTTCATTAGGATGTCTACATAAACTGAAAATTTAAAGGATTAAGGGAAGAAAATATGAACATTTTTCCAGTGGACGGAACCTGACCTGGTTACTGTTTGTAGTGATTTTAACACATTAAGAAAGGGCAAGTAATACCAGAAATTGCACTCGAACATAAATCCAATGAATTAGGGAATAATTCAATAAACGAAATTCCAGAAATTGTATAACCGAAGTTTCGTAAGAAATTAATAAGAAAAAATGTTATCCCAAAAACTAATTAATAAAGGATAAAGACTTTCCATGCGTCCCAGAAAGAGATACAAGACACCAGTTGCGAAGACGACATTCATAGAATCTGGCTTAATACCTCAACTAAGATTATTGCAAATAGACTAAAATTATATTGAATAGAATCGTGTCAATTTATTGAATGAAAACAAATCAGTCTGAGAAATGCGATAGTGTACATTTTGTTCAGCTGCGTTTTTAATAGTTAAGATACAACGATATTTTGAAATCTAGGCTGTTGCTTATTTTGTCTCGTTTAAGAGTTAATTATTGTTTTAAAATTTTATTGTGTTAAAATAAAATTGCGTGAGGTGATCCAAAGGTGGCGGCTCTGGCAGGACATCGTAATATTTATATATTGTACAATATAATAAAAAATGTAAGCAGAACATTCTGTTATAATTTATGTAATCTTTTCCAATTGTTTCGTTTTACTGGGTGGAGAAAACATTCTAAACATATTAGTTTATAGATTCCTTTCCATTTTATTTTTCTGTCTATTAGGTCATGTTTTCTTTTTGGAACATGACAGATTTTCGTTATATTTACCGACAATTACTTTTCTGGTATTTTGGAGCAAGAAGAATGAGCTTAACATAATTTTTCAATCAAATCTAATCGAAAAATGGTATCAAAATCGCTTCGGCCGCATTAATTACAGCTAATAGAGAGCGGGATAGATCATTTGGTCGAAAGAAAGAAGCTCTAAATTCCACCAAATACATGGCAGCACATTTCAGATAGTCAATTCCGGCTTCACTTAATATTTTTTCGATTGCATGTGGTCCATTTTTCATTACCAATTACCCCACATTTCAAAAATGTATTAATTTCGTTCCCTTTTTCCAGCAATTCATCATCATCATCATCATCGGCACTACAACCGGGAACCGGTTTTGGCATTATTTAGTAAGTCCTGAGGCTTGTTAAATTTTCCATAATGATTTGTTTTTTCCGGGCAAGGTCATTAGTCTTGCGCCAGAGGCTCCCCGACGGGGAATCGAACCCCGGTCTCCCGCGTGACAGGCGGGTATACTAGCAATTACTAGATGGAAATTAGGTCCATTAAATTGTTGTCTTTTAGTTCAGACGGCATCCCAAACATCGAGTTTTTTTTATAATCGCCGTCTCAATGGCTGAGTTGGTAAGGAGGTTGTGTCTTGCGTTTGATTGTGCAAACCTAGGTTCAACTGACGAGTCTTGCTTTTGTGCAGTTCCGCACAACTACTGACTGATAGGCAGGGTCCAAACCCCAGGCGCCCACCCTATCAAGCTATAGGGTTCGTGTAATGGTTGGGAGAAATTCTTGAGCATCTTTCGGAGCTTGGCTGATAAACCCGGTCGAGAAAAAATAGCATCTCAGGACGCTGACTCAGCGCTATAGGTTCGCCTTTCCAGCGAGAAGTAAAATAAAAAAAAATCATATTGCTATAATTGATTTAAAACCATTTCCTGCTCGATCTTCCGTTCCTTAGCAAAATCGTGACTGCTGACATGACGGTCTTTTTGAACTTTATCAATGGTTTCATTGACTATTTTTTATGATACGCCGAATGGAGCGAGGAGCATATTTCATATATTGATTAACAAAATGAAAGCAAACGAATCCTTCAGTAGAAACATCACAAATCTCTTCACACCCCTGTATTACATTCTTGTTTCGTATCCGTACAATTTCGAACTTTTGGTCATCTTTACTCTGCAATAATTTTTAACATGACACACCAAACCCAATAAAATTGTCAGCGTAATCAGTTGATGTGTTATGTGTAAAAAATAAAGAAGGTAGTTGGCCCACTCAGAATTACTATTATTATTATTATATTACTATTATAATAATATTATTATTATAATATTATTATAATAATATTATTATAATAATATTATTATAATATTCTTATTATAATTTTATTGTTATTATATTATTATTATTCTAATATTTTTGTTATTGTTATTATTATTATTATTATTATATTATTATTATTATTATATTATTTTTATATTATTATTATTATGTTATTATATTTTTATTATTATATTATAATCATTATTGTATTATTATTATTTTATTATATTTATTATATTATTATTATTAGATTAATATTATCATATTATTATTATATTATTCATCATCATCGGCACTACAACCGGGACCTGATCTCGACCTCATTTAGCAAGTCCCGAGGCTTATT